>JASGYR010000267.1:0-273939 GCA_030068185.1 Colletes collaris
TTTGTGGCTGCGGAAATAGATTTAGTAGTTATTGCCAGCTGCTGCTACTACACCCCGCGGCATAATGGCGATACATTTTCCACAGCTTTGGACGAAAACTTGAGGCTGCACGAAGAAGCTGGAGCGACCGGGCCATTGTCATGGGAGATTTTAACGCGAAATCCTCGGTATGGGGGTCGAGTGTTACTGACCACAAGGGAAGAATTCTCCTGGACGCGTTTGCAAGAATGGGACTGCTTCCTGTTAACAGTGAGGGTGATCATACCTTAGAGAAAGTAGGAAGGTGTTCCAACATCGTCATCATGGCGTGTGACTCTTATTTGAGTGGACGGCTCTCGAGCAGCGTCATCCTTCACAAAGTACACGGCATCCGGGATCACTTGTACTTACTTCATGTTTTCACAGGTGACAGGATTAGGCAGCCTGCCGGGAGGTAACCGGATGGAAGACTAACACGCTAGACCTGGAGAGGATGCTGCGGAGGCTTGATAACGATTACCTGGTGACATTAATATCGCGCGGCCGTTGAACTGTGCTGATATAGATAAGGTCCTTAACGCGTTAGAGGCATCGTGTTCAGCATGTATGGAACTGAGAAGACCGGCGCCTTTTACAAGGCCGTTAAGATTTGGTGGGCGGACCAAATAGTTGGCTTGCGCAAAGAAATCCAATGCCAGCCGTAGACGGTACCAACGTGCGACCAAAAGAGGGCTCTCAACGCGCTCCAACTTGCCAATGATTTCAAGGCTAGTCGGAAGGCCCTAAACAGGGCGATTCTCTTGAGTAAAATTAAGGCATGGCGTAGTTTTTGTTCCTTAGTCGAGAACGATGTCTGGGGTAAGTCATATAAGGTCGTTATGAACTTGGTCAAACCACGTAGCGACCCACCGGAGCTTACGCGTAGCAAAATGGAATCAGTTATAGACGAACTTTTCCCTGCTGGAGTAGTTAACCCAGGACGGCACATGGGTAGTGGTAAGCTTGGGAGCATGGCCGAATATGCTGGACCTTGGTATTACTTATGCTACAGATAATGAGATTGGCGGAGGCAGCAAAAGGGTTAAATTTAATAAAGCATCTGGGCTTGATTTAATACCCGGCCTACTAGTAAAGCTTACGGTTAGCTATAGACTTGGGCTGATTAAGAGTCTTATAAATGGCTGCATTTTACAGGGTATCGTGCCGTCGAGGTGGAAGGCCCAGAAGTTGGTGCTACTACACAAAGCAGGAGGATCCTCCCTCGCTCTCTGCATATCGCCCGCTTTGGCCTTTATCAGCCACTGGGCAAAGCTGTATTAGAGTATCACTGAAAAGAGTACGGCATATACTTGCTCTGTCTGGGGCTCCACGGGGATTGTCATGTGGACAATGTTGGATTTCGTAAGGTGACTGCAGCACTCTACAGGCGCTGCAAGGTGTGGTGAGTATCGCAGACGAGGCTAAGAAAAAGCAGAAATTTTGTCTTCTCTGTGACATTTGACATAAAAATGCTTTCAATTCATTGCCGTGGAAAGTAATTATCGACGAATGTAACAGGGAGAGGACTTCCACCTTACCTCATTAGGATCTTGACGAACTACCTCTGTAATAGGCAGATCTGGTATAGGAGGCAAGATGGTATTTGGACCTTCAAAAGTGTGAGTATGGGGGTACCGCCAGGGTTCTGTTATCGGACCCTTACTATGGAATATCTCTGTATGAGCGGGATTCTGAGAGTTGGCGAGTTGCCAAGGGCTGTGAGACCTTTGGTTTTTGCAGACGATCTGGCGCTTATAGCTGCACATCATGACGCTGATAAGCTTAAATAAATGGTAAATACTTGTACTAACAAGATTTTGGACTGGCTGGAAGAAAAGCAGTTAAAAAGATTGGCGCCGGAAAGAAACTGGAAGTTCTTTTTCTTAACAAAAAGAGACGTATGAGTGATTTTACAGTAAAATGTATTGATGGAAGAAGACAATTGGGAGGCTGGCGATAAGATTCGAAGTATTTGTTGGGCCTTTGTTTTTGATAGGAGCCAGATATTTAAGAAACATCTTGAGAAAGTCACTGACAAAGGGATGAAAGTTATATCGGCATTAGCGCGTATTGGCATGCCGAACGTGGGAGGACCCGGGTATCAAAACTGAGTCTAATGCTACTATATGTGCTTGAATCAGATTATTTTTATATGATCAGATTCAATATGGGCCCGTTGGTGGCTGAGCATTGAAAGTACAATCGCAGGAGACTACTAAATGCGCAAAGTATAGGATTAATTAGAGTGGTTAAGGCATAACGCACTACGCGCCATACGTGATGTGCTGCCTGTATGATTGCGGGTGTTATTCCCAATTCTGCTAAAGATAAAAAGAAAGGGTGTATATAGAAAGAAGCTGAAGCAGCAGCGAAGGAGGATGTATGGACGATGATCACCCTGACCTTCAGGCGACCATCACGCGCAGAGAGGAAACGCATAAGAAGGAATTTACCATTACTGAGGATTGGCGAAAGTACCTGGGACCGCGATTCAGGCCATAGACTCACTCATAGATGGATCCTCTGATATAAAAACATGCCGATTCAGAGAGACCCCATGGTCCAGATGACATATTTCCCTGACACCCAGGCATTCACGGGCCATGGTTCTTTCGCTACCTATCGACGAAAAATTGACAAGGCACAAGATGATACGATGTTGGTTCAACTGTGGAGTACTTGATACGGCGGACGCATACGTTTATTAGTTGTAGCAGATGGAATGACCAGCGTATTGAGGAGACTATGTGCGGAGCTTCAATTAATAGATGTGTTGACCCTACCATTGATATGCTTGGTGTGGCGATGATTGAGGACCTTGAAGAAGTTGGAATGCCGGTTAAGACTTTTATGTACGAGTATTTTGACCGAAAGAAGGCAACTTTGGCAGGCGGGAGCTTGATAGGACCCTGCCGGGGGTCGTAGAGTTAGAACACCTGGAAATAAGTTAGGTAGCTGTGTTGTTTTTTTGTTCTTGTGACATATTTATTTTGAAGTTAGTTAGCTTATTTATTGTTTTATTTACTTACTATCTCTGTGACCGTTCCCCGTGTGACGGTCCGTTTCCGGATCGGGGACGACGCGGAAGGAAGGTGGTGGCCGACTCAGTCGGCTGCCCAAGGTTCGGTGCGTTGAGTGACGGAGAGCGGTTTCGGTGTTGTAGACGTTTATTCGCTATTGATGTACAAGGCGGGCGGTGTTTGCCAGCAAACGGTGGACGCGGACAAAGCTACGACTAACGGTGGACGCGGACAATGTTTAGCGGCGGACGCTGGACGCGGACGGTGTTCGGACGCGGACAATGTTGCCCCAACGGCGGACGCGGACAATCTTAAAGGCTAACGGTTCTTATCATCTACGGTTTAGCGGTCGGTTCAAACTCCGGTGGTAATCGGAGGGAGCGGTCGGTCGCTCGGCGGTCGCGGTGAGCTTGTTCGGGCGCTCGACGGTTGCGGAGAGCGTTCGGTCGCTCGGTAGAGGGGAGGGAGAGACAATACTCCTGCCGTCGCTTTAACCACAAGGCGGGCGTCTTGGCGAGGGCCCGGGTAGGAATAATACTAGGAGCGGACGGCTCGGTTACTAGGGTAACCACTGACGGAGAGTATGGCGGTTCCCGGTCACGAGTGCCCCTCACGCACACTCGTGCTTTCAAAACGGCGGACTCGTACAGACTTCAGGTCGTATATTATACTTCCACAGCAATCTCTCACCACTGAGAGCAGGCTTCGCGTAAGCTCGGCACGAGTCCCGTCTCCGGCCGATAGCCCGGTTCTTATCAATCCGCGGATGCGGTATTCGGTTGCGCGAATTCGCGGCCGCGAGACTAATTAAGCGCCTCGCGAGATCGGTTGCGCGAAGGCGCGGACGCCTGGCGGCCCGGCGCGGTACTACCGGCCGCGGAGACATAGCGCGACGACGCTCGGTCAGCGCCTTGGAGGCGATATCGGCGTTACATATCTATATATTTACTTTATTTATTTACCATTTGTATTGTTTAAATATGTTCAAAACTATTTAAATTCGCGTTCGTCCGTGAAATATTATTTCTCGGCCGCGAGTCCCGTATCCGTTTGTGTACGTGACATTCCGGAAGGTTAGGCTGTCGCCGAGTTCGTTCGGCGTACAGACAGTTTAAAACACCGCGGCCGTTTACGTGTGGTTTGTACGCTGACCTCACGCGAAGATTCGCTTCAAACGCCATTTAAACCGGCGCCATAGTGACGTCAGCATCGTGAGAGAGAACCGTATCGTTAATGGAACAGTGATCGCCAATCTGATTCGACGGCGCCACGTGGCGGCGACGGGGCGCGGCCGAGTCTTCGTCTGTCAGATGCTCGACGATTTTGGTAATTGGTATTCACGAGCCGACTGCCAACGGGAGCAGATCCCCGAAGATCTCGCTCCTAAAGTACAGCTTGCTCGCCGAGCAAGCAATTAGCTTCTCGGCACGAAATAATTAATTTTGGAGGCTGTAAAGAATTCTCATCGTTGCTGCGATTTGAGATTTAAAAAAAGAACAATCTCTTTAATCGAAGGTAGTGGTCTAGTGAACTCAGGGAGTGTCTTGACCGCGGACGCGAGAATTTGATTGTACGTTGCAGTCGTTGCCGCGACCGCGACGTAAAGGGACTCAGGGTGCACGCACCTAGAATCCCTTTAAAGCTATATACGGCTTTGGGAGCCTCCCAAAGGTCCTACCTGATAGTTCAGTACCGCCTCGTGGAGAGCTTCCTCCGTGCAAAGGTCACTGCCAGACCCTATCCGAAAACCCTGTTGGTGTACGAGTCTGACCGTACACCCACCACGGCGGAGATTCGGGGTTCAGCAAGCGCCTCCCACTCTTCCACGCCGCCTACCACATACGGTCCCCGTACAGAAGCGGTCGCCGGGTAGGCTTTGTAGTGAGGGTGGACCTGGGCTTGGGATTTCCTCACTGTAAATTCGTTTACTGCACAGTCCCCGCGAAATAATCGGTCGCTGTGTAGTAGTTATAAAGCGTTGGTAGGAAATTCCCCGCACGACGTCCCCACGCCGATCTGCGCGGTCAGCGTGCCCGCGCGATCCACACACTTGGAGCCTTACGACCTCCATTTGGTGACCCGTCCGTGGCGACAGGCAGAGCCACCGACAGTTACGAGTCAATTCTCCGCTGTTCAGGGCGAAAGTCTCGTCGATCGTTTTAATTAATAACGATTCGCGAGCAACCACAAAATACAGTCCACTTGTTTACGCTTAATGTTTAAATATCGTCTGAGTCCGAGACGTAAAATCTCGGCCGCGATGCCCGTATCTATTATGAATTCGCGTAATTCTGGAAGGTTCTGCTGACGGAGAATTTTTTCTTCGTCAGTTCAGTATACCGCGGCCATTTACGATGTTTTGCTAGCCAGCTTCACTGAAATTCTGGATTCGGAGAATAAATTCCAGAAATCGTGTTGTTTAGCGCCGAGAGAGAGAGAAGAATCGATTTATCGAATCGAGATCGACAGCCGAGACGCGGCAGCGCCGCGTCGTAGCTATGCGGCGCGGTAGCCGCCCAGGCCCAGCAGCGCGATGCGTCGCTACGCGACTGCGCTTGCGCGACGGGAGCCCAGCCGTGGCCGTCGATGCTTGCAGATCGTTACGGATCATTCGTGAGCCGTCGGCGATCAGGAGCAGATCCTGTGACGATCTCCTCCCATTTTCGTACGAAGCTCCGAGGAAGAATGAGACGATCTCTCTCCTATTAATCGGATTCAAAGTTTTGCGAGACGTGGATTTATTCGTGGAAAATCTCGTCATAGCTGACTTGATGATTTTCTCTCGAATAAAAGGACAATCTGCTGCCTGTTGTTGAAGCGATCGCTGTACACGCCGCGCGTGACACGATCGTAGACGCAGGATTGTGATTGAACGTTGCAGTTCGTTGCCGCGACTGCGACGTTAGGGATTCGGTGTTAATCACTTTGAGTCTCTTCCTATTGAATACGGTTTGAGCTTTCACTGTAACGGAGATACCACCGATACTGGTTATCTCCTGGTGGTGAGTTCGCCGTTCGAAGGGATCGAGGAACCCACTCGAGATCGCCTCCCGTTAGGTGTACCACATAGAGTGCACCGACCGGTGGAGTTGTGGTTTCATCGACCCGTGTGAAGTTTATATACGGCGTATGAGCAACCCGAAATTGGATACCCAGATATTGGTATAACTTCGCGGTGCTCACCCTGCACCCGCTTTACAGAACCCCCTCCACTGAACCAGTCGTGAGGTGACAAGGGTTTGGAGCATAAGCGACCACTCTGGAGCACAGGGGTTCGGAAAGCACGGCCTTTCCACCGCTACACCCGCACTACCAGATGTGAGTCGACCACACCGGGCTGTGACCGTAGGTGGTTAGGGATTGCAAGCGACGTCGTCCTAATTCGGCCCGAGCTTCGCAGGCCAAAGCTCCTCGTGAAGGGAACCGCCGACGAGGGGCCACGACAGGCTGCCGGGCGATTCTTTCAAGCGAAAGGAATCGCTGGTTCAGGCAGTTGCGTGGGTTGGCCGCAGGCCGTTCCTGAGGAGCCGCCGACGGAGGTACCTGGGTACCTGGACAGAGACACGTCCTTCTTGCGTGAGGTGGCGGCTCAAACGTCACCCGCACGGTGAGAGCGTGCTCGCGGGATATAGCCATTTGGAGCCTTACAACCTCCATTTGGTTTCCCGTCCGTGGCATTGCAGAAGCGAACCCGGTAGATCAGAGAAAACTGCTCGTCTACCTGCACCGGTTGTGCCGGTGATATCGTAAAAAACGACTATCCCCCGACCAGAAGCAAAATAATACAGTCCACTAGCTATTGCGCTGAATTGCCAGTTAGCCTCTCCTCTCAAGCACACCTCAGACTGTCGCTGGAGCGCGAGAAAAGCAGCCTGACGAGCGCGTAATCACGTTGACTTGTCCGCAAGATAATTATACTTCTTGTATAATTTTTTTGTTACAGAAGACCTTAGACGGAAAGGAAAAGAGGTGACGCGGCCGAAGGGCTTGAGCCGTCGTCCCTATAAATTTTCTAATATTCCTAAAGTTTTTTGTAATTTGTCATTTTTGTTTATTTTCATAATAAAAAGATATTTGAAAACTTAGGTCACCAATTCTCTCTACCCTATCTTCTCCTCGTCCGGAACCACTACAAGTTGAGAGCCCTGAGTGCTCTAACATTTGGTCCTTCGAGGCCGGATTCGAGGTAGAGAAGACAGTAGAGAGTTACAAGTACGTTGACGTAAGTCGCTACTTGCACGAGACGAATTTTCTTGAGTTGATTTCAAATCCTCGAATTGAACGATCACTGGCATGGCATTGGCCAGAGAGGTCGGTCGAAGCGAGATCGAGATCGATTTCGATGACTCTGACTTCTCGGTTTGAGTCGATGTCCAGGTCGATCGCAAATTTGAAAAAACTGAGGTCGAGCTTCAGTACAATGAGATACTTCTCAGGACAAAGCTCGATCTCGGTGTCCGGAAGACAGTACAAGGAAGCTGTTAAGCAGTACTTGGCTGTTCGTAGAAAACATCCACCTGCAGAAGTGCGAATTCGCCAAACTTCGTTTATACAGGAGTGGGATCAGAAGTATGGGAGACTATGTTTATGGAGTTTCAGGCGTACGTTGCCGCTCGGAACTGACCACAGACTGACCGCTGAACAAAAAACAGCGGCGGTCGTCGGTCAGTCAGCACGATGTCGCTATTGAACTCCCCGGGAAAACAACGATCTGCATAAATAGTCGGCGGTGATCTCTCGTAAATCGGAATCATTTCTGAGGGATCTGTTCACCACCAGCATAATTGAAAACCCGAGGCTTTCAGATGATGCATCGATTGCAATATCTGAATGCCTGCATGAAGATCAAGCGTTGGCTGCGATCGCACACCGCTTGAAATTACCGGAAGTAATTTCGAGGTTGTGCCGCAACCAAACCCTGAAGG
Organism: Colletes collaris; assembly: GCA_030068185.1. NCBI lineage: Eukaryota > Metazoa > Arthropoda > Insecta > Hymenoptera > Colletidae > Colletes > Colletes collaris. The sequence goes on from JASGYR010000267.1 coordinate 7,964, forward strand.
ATCAATTCCGGGTTACCACGCTTGGTGACCGCCAAACTGCTTGATCGAATGACGAAAATGAAAACGATAAAAGGATGACCTGGCTAGCATACACCAGGTCACCGTCGTTTTCAAGCAGGCGCTTTCTGCTTTTTAAAAAAAGGGCCCATATAGAGAGCAGCGGGATTGGCTGCTGGCCCCTGGTATCAGAAGCAAGTTTGATAGGTCCTTAAAAAAAGAATTGGAACAGTCGCAGAAGCTTTCCAAGAAATATCCCTCGTATACCGAGATAATGGATTTTCTGGAAGTGCGTGCTCGAGCTATCACCATATGACGGATGATAGCCTAAAAGCAAGTCTTGCGACCGAGCACCCATCGAAAACAAAAGTACGGAGTTACAACTCCGTCGTAGAAAGTCGCTCGGAGGAAAGCGACACGTGTGGATTTTGCGGCCTAGAGCATGGAATAGCACAATGTAGTGCTTTCCAACGCTTGACGGGAATCTACCGCTATCGATACATAAAAAGATAGTCGGTGGTGCATTATCTGCATGTCGCCTGACCACGAGTGTCAAACAGCTGTTCGTCCGACGAAGTATGCTCCTAAGAGAAATGCAAAGGCAGACACCATACTGTGCTGCATTTCGAGCACATACGGACACGAAACCGTTAAAAGTCGTAAGCCTACGACAGCGGTTTCGAAGGACGAACATGCGAAAATGCGGGCTACAGACGCGCGACGCCTCCACCTGGCAAGACATGAAAGTCAACCGGGTGGCGACGCTTCAGAAAAAATCGCCGAATGCTGAATGAAGGCACATATTTCGAGCGTTCCAATACCGCGAATTTCAATTCACGAGGAATGGAAGCTGCAGAAATTTCTTCAATTCAAGCGGTGGATTTTTTGGACAAAATTGGTTAAGATAATTGGAAAATTATTGGCCAAAGAACGCCTTCGTGCATCGAGAACGATGCAGTGTACGCGAAGGTTGTCGTAGCGTATCAGATGCAGCGCGCAATTTCAAAAATTGCTAGCTGTATCGAGCGCACGCATTTTTGTTTGTATCCCGGTGTGAGATCAGTGAAATATCAATGAAAACACACTCGGTGTAAATTCACGTAAATAAGCGGAGAAATACAGATTTAGCTCTGTATGATCGAAGCGAAAAATCGCGATCGATCGCCGCTTCGAGTGATAGCTTAGACGATTAAGCGTCTATTACACTGCGTTTTTTCGATCGGAGGTCGATTGAGCGTACTTCCGACGAGAATCAGTGGAAACTGAACACCTCTCGTGTTTTTTAACCGATTGAGGGCGATTCAGAAATTTAAAATGATCTAGAGACGTAAGACGTGATTATTTCCACGCATCGCTACGGTCTGAATAAGAGGCATACCGCCGGAGAAAAATCCTAAAACCCAAAAGTCTAAGTGGTTTTGGAGCAAAACCCTCTATTCCCCATAAATCCATGGGATATGGAGTGAAAGAGGAGATTTCATAGGTAAGGGATGGTAAGGCGCGTGTCGTGAAATAACGCACGGCAAAATCTCTCTTTACACAACGAATTTCGCGCTTGTGTAAATTACCTGGAAATTTTTCCACGATAGCAACGTACGGCAACGTCGCTTTCGAGGAAAACATCGAAAACTGAGAATCGAGCGACCAAGGAAATCGGAAGGTGAAGAAACACCGTGTTCATAACAACCGGTGTTCAGCCGCCTTTATCCGTGGTCGTTAAAGGGCTTGATTTGAGCTGGCGACGGGTTGCTTAGCAAACGTAAACAACTCCGAGGCTGAGCTGGGCATCACGCGCCGCGGAGAGCTCATTCAGTCGAGATTGAGCTTCAGAATGAGCAGCGAAGTGACTCCAGGTCAGAAAAAGTGTACAGGAGGGGAGGTCACAATCTCGGGGGACTTCAGATTGACATCCGCTTCAGGAAACTCCTCAAGCTGGGAGAAAGCTCGCAGCCTTCCTGGGCGGACGAAGTAGAGGCCGCCAAACCCGAGACGGATCCCGAGGTTGAGATCCAACTTAGGATTGGACAAAGTCCGGGTTCCTGCACGGGTGGTGCAGAGCGGAGGTAGATTCCACGCCCGTCTACCCGGCGGGATGTACGTGCTACGATGGGCAGCAGGCGGACGCTTGCTGCACAGCGCCTCAGTTTATGAAACCGGCCCAGCCACCTCAGCCGCAGCGGCTTTGGCTGCCTCGGCGAGCCGAGTCATTGTAGCCGTCATGCAGCCAAGGGATGCAGCTCGCCATTGCCAAGCCCGCGGCCCAAAACGGAAGCGGAGGAGGGCGTCGAAAGCGGCACCGGTGGCGCGCCCTGCACCAGCCAAGCAGGGACGAGCGGCGGAAACCCGCCGGGCCCGGCAGGGTTCTCGCCAGCCCCTGCGCCACCCGGCTCCCGCCGGCGAGGAAGTTGAGGCCGTCCGTGGGCAGCCGGCAGGGACGGTCGCGACGGTCGAGGCAACGACGAGGGCGCCTTGGCCGATCAGATGTTGTCTCACGTCAATGAAGTACCTACCACGAGGCGACTTCCGGACAACCGTAAGTACTTTCTGATTATGGTTAAAAATTAAAAGTGCGCGCGTCTCTCTCTCGGTTCGCGGAAAATCGTTGCCGTACGGGACAACCCTTTACGTCCTCTTGAGTGTTGCACAATTCGTGCAAGGGGGCGGTATGTTTAAATATCGATCTGAGTCCGAGACGTAAAATCTCGGCCGCGATGCCCCGTATCTATTATGAATTCGCGTAATTCTGGAAGGTTCTGCTGACGGAGAATTTTTTCTTCGTCAGTTCAGTATACCGCGGCCATTTACGTGTTTTTGCTAGCCAGCTTCACTCGGAATTCCTGGATTCGGAGAATAAATTCCAGAAATCGTGTTGTTAGCGCGCCGAGGAGGAGAGAGAAGAAGTCGATTTCGATCGAATCGAGATTCGAAGACAGCCGAGACGCGGCAGCGCACCGCGTCGTGGCTATGCGGCGCGTAGCCGCCCGGGCCCAGCAGCGCGATGCGTCGCTACGCGACTGGCGCTTGCGCGACGGAGCCCAGCCGTGGCCGTCGTGATGCTTGCAGATCGTTGTACGGATCATTCGTGAGCCGTCGGCGATCAGGAGCAGATCCTGTGACGATCTCTCCCATTTTCGTACGAAGCTCCGAGGAGAATGAGACGATCTCTCTCCTCGTAATCGGATCAAGTTTGCGGACATTGGATTTATCTCGTGGAAAATCTCTCGTCATATAGCGACTTGAGATTTTCTCGAAGATAAAGGACTTAATCTGCCTGTTGTTGAAGCGATCGCTGTACACGCCGCGCGTGACACGATCAAATGTAGACGCAGGATTGTGATTTCGAACGTTGCAGTTCGTTGCCGCGACTGCGACGCGTTAGGGATTCAGTGTTAATCACTTTGAGTCTCTTCCTGTGAATCACGGTTTGAGCCACTGTAACGGAGATACCGACATACTGGTTATCTCCTGGTGGTGGTTCGCCGTTCAGAAGGATCGAGGAACCCACTCCGAATCGCCCGTTAGGTGTGTACCACATAGAGTGCACCGACCGGTGGAGTTGTGGTTTCCATCGACCCGTGTAAGCTATACGGCGTAGGAGCAACCGGAAAGTTGGATACCCAGATATTGGTATCACTTCGCGGTGCGCACCGTGCACCGGCTTTTAGAGAACCCGCTCCAGTGAACCAGTCGTGGTGACATTGTTGAGCATAAGCGACCACTGGAGCACAGGGTTCGAAGCATCGGCCTTCCACCGCTAAGCACCCACTACCAGATGTGAGGTCGACCACACCGGGCTGTGACCGTAGGGTGGTTAGGATTGCAAAAGCGACGTCGTCCTAATTCGGCGAGCCTGCAGGCCAGCTCCTCGTGAAGGAACCGGCCGACGAGGGACCACGACAGGCTGCCGGGCGATTCTTTCAAGGAAAGGAATCGCTGTCTGGGCAGCTTGCGTGGGTTGGCCGCAGGCCGTTCCTGAGGAGCCGCCGACGAGGTACCCGTACTCTGGACGAGACGTCCTCTCTTGCGTGGGTGGCGGTCAGAACGTCACCCGCACGGTGAGCGCGTGCTCGCGGGATATAGCCATTACTGGAGCCTTACAATCCTCCATTTCTGGTTTCCCGTCCGTATTGGCATTGCAGAAGCGAACCCGGTAGATCGGGGGAGGGAAAACCTCGTCTACCTGGTTGTGCCGCGTCAGGTGATATCGTAAAAACGACTATCTCCGACCAAAGCAAATAATACAGTCCAACTAGCTATTGCGCTGAATTGCCAGTTAGCTCTCCTCCAAGCACACCAGACTGTCGCTGGAGCGCGAGAAAAGCAGCTGACGAGCAGCGTAATCGTTGACTTGTCACGCAATGATAATTATACTTCTTGTATAATTTGTTGTTACAGAAGACCTTAGACGGAAAGGAAAAGAGGTGACGCGGCCGAAGGGTTGAGCCGTCGATCCCTATAAATTTTCTCATATTCCCTCAAGAGTTTTTTGTAATTTGTCATTTTTGTTTATTTTCATAATAAAAAGATATTTGAAAACTTGTACCAATTCTCTCTACCCTATCTTCTCCCTCGTCCGGAACCACACAAGTTAGAGCCCCTGAGTGCTCTAACACTTAACGACAGCTGATCTCCCCCCTCCAAGCGCGACGATAGTCGCGAGGAGAGCGAGGCGAACAGCTGACGAGCGTGTTTACGATACGTGCAATCACGTATTTAATTCTGGTCGATCCTTTGTTACAGGAATCAAGGGCCAGCAGCGCAGCCAGGGCAACGCCCATAGGGCAACCCGGCCCGACCACTAAAAAAATATATTTATTTTTAAATTTTTATTTTTTTTATTTTTGTATTTTTCTATTTTTGTTTAACTTTTATAAAATAAAAGGCTTGTCGCTGCGCGACAAGCGAAAAATACAAATAAATTGTGTCAACTTAACTTTCCCTGAACTTTCCCTCATCCGGACCCCGGTTAGAACCCTTAGATTCTAACAAACGGTCCTTCGAGCCGGATTGAGGTTGAAAGAACAGGAAAGAGTTGCAAGTGCGTTCACGTAAGTCGCTGCTTACGAGACGCTTAATTTCGAGTCGATTACCCAATCCTCGAATTAGAGATCAGCATGTCTGTGTCTAAGGCTGAAGGTCGAAGCGAGTTCGATGTCGATCTCGACGACCTAATCACCCGGTTCGACTTAATGACAAAGGCGATCTCTTACTTAAAGAAACGTGGTCGAGCCCAGTTCACTGAGGAGATCCTCAAAACAAGGCTCGCCACCGTAACCGAACAGTACAAGGAGGCTATACAGCAGTACTTGGCTCTTCGGAGAAAATATGCCCCTGCGAAGCGCAACACGTGCGACTTCCTTGCAAAAGGTGGCGTAGAAGCTAAGGAGGAAGAGTTTATGGAGTTTCAGGAGTACACTCCCGTCCATAAGTCACCGGACACTTATTCGTTTTCAGCAAAAGAATGATTAAAACACAGATACAACTCTCTAGCTTGATTTTATTGTTAATCTTGTAATATTTAGGTATTTTACGATAAAGAAGTAGTGGAGAAATGTCAAATATCTTACCGAAATGTCTTATATTTTCTTTTCGTCAATATATCCGCCGCGAGCTGCTATCACTGCTTGGACTAGTCGTGGCATCCTGTCGAGTAATTTTTTAATTTTTCTGGATTTATTGTTGTCCAACTTTTTTGTAATAGTTCCCATAAATGCTTTTTTGATTTTGGACACACTTTGCGTACGTTGCTGTCTATTTCTTCCCATAATTTCTCTATTGGATTAAGATCGGGTGATTGCGGAGGCCATACCATAATTTTCAATTCATGATTATTTTCTAGGTCTTTTAAATAATTTGCACAAATTTTTGCGGTGTGTTTGGGATCATTGTCCTGCATAAATATAAAGTTTCGTCCTATTAAGCGTTTTCCAGACGGCACTGCATGGTCATGTAAAATTTGCAAATATTGTTCTTTCTTTAATATTCCCTCGATTTGCACTAAATCGCCAGTTTGATTTGCCCCAAAACAACCCCATACCATTACAGACTGACCCCATGCTTAACGGTTGGTACAATACAATCGGGAATTAATTTTTTCACTTTGTTTCCTACGCACATGGATTCGTCGTTTTGTACCAAACACCTCAAACTTCGACTCATCGGTCCACAACACCTTTTCCCAATCTTCAGCAGTGTAATCTTTATGTAATTTTGCCCACTGCAGCCTTTTTCTCTTATTTTGAGTCCTTAATAACGGTTTTAACTGCAACACACCCGCGAAGCCCTGCTTGCAAAAGACGCCGCTTAACTGTTGTCGTATCAATTGGATCCTCTCGATCTTTGTTAACTTCTGCCGCAATTTCTGTTGATGTCATCCTCCTGTTTCGTTTACTTAACGTTTGTATATAGCGGTCTTCATTTTCTGTTGTTTTTTGGGCCGTCCAGTTCGTTTTTATATTCAAAAGTATTAGTCTCTGTTAATTTTTTTCACTGTATCATTAACTGGTGATTTCGTAATTTTAGTTTTTATTGGAATTTACCTCACATAATTGCCTTCTTTATCAATAGTAATATTACTCGAACGCTTTGAATGGATAATTCTTTTCTAGAACTGCTCATACTGATCACATGCACTGTCAAACTTGAAATGAAGAAGAAACAGCGACTTCGCCTTCGCAGCTCCATGCTTATCTCTGTTTAGTCTAGAACTCCTCTCAAAGTGTTTATAAACTCTTTACAATGTTCCCAATATAGTCCTTTGATGGTTTTGAACGTCCAAAGCGAACAATTTATCCCAACATGTACCGAATGGAAATGTAACGAAATAAGTGTTTATGCATGCAGTTCCTTTTTAAACTTTTATTTAAATAACTAATATTTATTTCTATTTTTATATACCGAAATTATCGTAAAATACCTAAATATTACAAGATTAACAATAAAATCAAGCTAGAGAGTTATATCTGTGTTTTAATCATTCTTTTGCTGAAAACGAGTAAGTGTCCGGTGACTTATGGACGGGAGTGTACGTTGCCACGGAGCTGACCAGACTGGCCGCTGAATCAAAAGCGGCAACAACGTCGGTCAGCTCACATGATGTCGCAATCGAACTCCCAAAACAACGCCTTCCCAAGTTCGGAGGTGATCCACGAAAATGGAGACATTTCGAGGATCTTTCACCTCCGGAATAATAAATAATCCGAGGCTGTCAGATGTGCACAGATTGCAGTATCTGAACGCCTGTCTGGAGGACAAAGCGTTGGCGGCGATCGCGCACCTCGAAGTTATCGATGATAATTTCACGGTGGCGTGGAAAACCCTGAAAGAACAATTCGGGATACCACGTATCGTGACTGCCAAATTGCTAAGTCAATTAACAAAATTGAAAACGATCAAAAGAGATGATCTGGATAGCCTAAACCAGGTCGTCGTCGTTTTCAAACAGGCCCTCGCGGCGCTCGAAAAGCAGGGCACAATTTTAGAGCAGCGAAATTGGCTGCTGGCCCACAGCATTCGAAGCCACTTGGAAGGGTCTCTTAAAGCTGAGTGGGAAAGGTCGCAGCGTCTCTCCCCGAACTATCCCTCGCACACCGAGTTGATAGAATTCCTGGAGGCATGCACGGGCTCTGACCATGTTAGACGATGGTCCGAGCAAGCCTGCGACCGAACACCCACAAAGCACAAAATACGGAGTCACAACTCCGTTCTAGAATGCCCCGCTGGAAAAAGCGTGACTTGCGGAGTTTGCGGCCTCGAACACAGAATGTGCCAGTGTGGTGCATTCCGTAATTTGTCGCCGAACCGCCGCTGTCAATTTATAATAGATAGCCAGCGGTGCATTCTCTGCTTGTCACCTCAGCATGGGAACGCGCGTTGTCCTTCCGAAGAGGCATGTACGAAATGCAATGGCAGACATCATTCTCTGCTGCATTTCGAGTCCTTTCGGAGCGAAACCGAAAGTCGCAAACCCGCGACAATGGCTTCGCAAGACAAACGCCAGAAAAAGCGGTCTACGGCCCCACCAAGCCGGCCGCAGCAAGCCGAACGAGCTGCTCGTACCACGACGTCACAGGCAACGACGTCACAGCCTAGTACGTCACACTGTACCGCGATAGGTGCAGACGTACCGACGGCTGTGTTGTTAGCCACGGCGAACGTACGTGTGTACGGAATAAACGGTGCGTCGCGAATCGTACGCGCACTAATAGATCAGGGTTCTGAGTCGTCCTTCATCTCCGCGAATTTGACGAATGACCTCAAATTCTTGCGGAGGAAAACCCAGCCACAGTGACTGGCTTGGGGGGCAGCAAAACCCAGACAATTAAATTCAGCGTCGACATGAATTTGGGAACGGTAGAAGGTACCGAGCCGACGGTCAAGACGAAAGCGTATATCGTGCAAAAAATCACGAGCTACGTCTCGCCGTTGGCAAGTGCGCTCAAATGCGACGCGCTAAAGGACCTACCGCTCGCAGATCCCGACCCTGCTTCCGGTCAACCGATTGAAGTGTTGATCGGCGCGGACTTGTACGCGCAAATTATTCGACCGGGTTTCCGTCGAATAAGCAGTACGGGTCCAGTGGCCCAAGAAACTGCATTTGGCTGGATTCTCTCCGGCCCGACAAATGCAAAGGGCAAAATTAACAAAACTTTGCGGACATTGCACTGCAACGTCCTCGAGTCGCTGGACACGGCGATTCGAAAGTTTTGGGAAGTCGAAGAACTACCTTCGACCTCGGTACGCACCAAGGCGGAGGAGGAGTGTGAAACGCACTTCCAAAAAACCGTCGCTCGTGATGCGACTGGACGATTTGTCGTCCGATTACCTTTTACTCACCCGAGACCGGACGAAGCGCTAGGAAATTCCTATCGCATCGCTCACTCCGCTCTCGGGAGATTGAGGAAAAAATTGGACGCAGATCAGACCCTCGTACGAGAATACACATCGTTTCTCACGGAATATGAGGAGCTGGGTCATATGACTCGAATAGAGCCCATTGACGAGACCAGACTCTACATTCCACATCGAGCGGTCGTACGCACAGAAAGTGCAACGACAAAATTAAGAGTCGTATTCAACGCGACAAGCCGAACTGCAGGCGGTCGCTCGTTAAATGACATCCTACACGTAGGTCCAAAATTGCAGAACGACATCACGTCAGTCTTGACCCGATGGCGTCTGTATGAATACGTGTTGGTGGCCGACATAGAGAAAATGTTCCGACAGATTCTCGTCGCCCCACAGGATCGTCGTTATCAGTGCATCCTATGGCGCACGCCCGAAACCGAACAGCTGAATGCGTTCGAATTAAATACCGTAACGTACGGTACGGCGTGTGCACCATACTTGTCGATGCGAACCCTTCTCGAGCTGAAGAATCAGGACGGGCACAGGTACCTTGCCGCCCCGATACTCGAGCGGGACATATACGTAGACGACGTTTTTATGGGAGCACCCGATACGTCGTTGTTAGAAAATTCGCAATCAGGTTTGCGAACTCTTACAACGAGGTGGGTTTAAGCTGCGTAAATGGGCAGGTAATTCGCCGTTATTACTGCGAAATATTCCCCAAAGCGCTCACTCCCACGCCGTCGACCTTACCTTATTCGATGACAGCGAATTAAAGGTTTTGGGTTTACGCTGGATACCGTCCGGCGATTATTTTTACTTCAATCTGCAGCGGTTTCAGCCGTCTGCCGTGCCGATGACAAAACGAAATTTGTTTTCGGAGATTGCTAAGTTGTTCGATCCGCTCGGCTGGTTATCACCAGTCGTGATTCGTGCAAAGATTTTGATGCAATCCCAATGGCTGGAGAAAATCCAGTGGGACGATCAAATCTCAGCGAATACGCTCAATACGTGGAATACGTTTTGCGTGGATTGGAGCAGCTTAAACAAGTTAAAAATCCCCAGATGGATTAATTACGGAGCCGACACAATGTCCGTGGAAATTCATGGATTTTGTGACGCTTCGCTCGCGGCCTACTCAGCGGTCACATATTTACGTGTGACAGCGATGAGCAATGTCACCTCCTCGACATTGATAATGGCAAAAACGCGGGTGGCTCCGATTAAAACGCAGTCAATTCCTGTATTAGAATTGAACGGCGCCGTGCTCCTCGCCGAGCTCATTGTGCACGTGGAAAGGTCACTTTCACTGAAGGTCGACCAAATAATCTGCTGGACAGATTCCACGATCGCACTAGCATGGTTGAGAAAGCACGCCTCCACATGGAAGGTTTTAATAGCCAACCGTGTGTCAAAGGTCCAAACGTTACTCCCGAATGCTGAATGGAGGCACGTTCCCACCCGCTTCAATCCCGCGGATCTGAATTCGCGTGGAGTGGAAGCTGCGGAACTCCTTCAATCTAAGCTGTGGATTTCTAGACCAAGTTGGCTAACAGAATCGAAAGATTGTTGGCCGAAAACACCTTCGTCCATCGAGACCGAAGAAGGGAAGCGCAAAGTGCACGCCCACGTAGCAATTCCGGAGAAAGAATGGGAACTTGTATTTCGATTCTCGACCTGGAACAAGCTACTTCGCGTAACCGCATACTGTCTCAGATTAAGGAGACCGATGCAAGGGAGCGAAGGTCGTACGATGCGAAGTTCGTTGAGGCGTCTGAGATGCAGCTCGCAAGCGAAAGAATTGTCCGCTACATCCAGCGCACGCATTTTGCAAAGGAGTACCGGTGTTTAAAAAATCACCGGAAAATTCCAGCAAAATCAATGCTGAAAAGTTTGAACCCCTTTCTCGACGATAACGATGTCTAGAGAGTCGGGGGCAGACTGGAAAATACAGCACTGCCATGGGAAACCAAGCATCCCATAATTTTGCCGAAACATCACGTTTCCACGATGATAATTCGGCAGTGCCACGTTGATACGTTGCACGGTGGATTGCAGTTAACCATGTATACGGTGCGACAAAATTTTTGGATTCTCGGCTGTCGAAATGCAGCGCGAACGGTAATCCACGGATGCATGCGATGCGTTAGATGGAGGGCAAAAACTCCCACGCAAATCATGCAGGATTTAATACCGGAGCGTTGCCGCGAGGCGAGAGCATTTTCGAACTGCGGAGTGGATTATGCTGGACCTTTTCGTGTCCGCGACTCCGCCGGTCGAGGAAAACCGCCCACAAAGCGTATATAGCAGTTTTTGTCTGTTACGCGACACGGGCTATCCATATCGAACTCGTCCACGATTATACTACGAGTGCCTTGTTGTCGGCGTTAGATCGATTCATTGCACGAATGGGAGTTCCGTCCTGCATTTTCAGTGACAATGGAACGAACTTTGTCGGTGCAAATCGAGAATTACGTGAAAATTTCGAGGCTGTGTACAACACGCCAGAAATGCGTAATAAATGCAGTCAGAAAGGAATTAAATGGAAATTTAACCCACCGAGTGCACCGCACTTCGGTGGCATGCAAGAAGCCGGCGTGAAATCGGTGAAATTTCACCTTAAGCGGACGCTGGGCGAATTCACTCCCACAAGCGAAGAATTACAGACGTTGCTCTGTAAAATCGAAGCAAGTTTAAACTCGCGACCGATTGCCGCTTTGAGTGATAGCCCGGACGATTATGCGCCGCTCACACCGGGACACTTCTTAGTAGGAAGTCCGCTGAACGCGCTTCCGACGCAATCCGTGGAAATTGAAAAACTCTCTCGTTTGACACGTTGGAGGGCGATTCAAAAATTCCATGAACAAATCTGGAGGCATTGGACACGTGATTATCTCACGCACCTCCAGAATCGTTACAAGTGGCGTACAGCCCAAAAAACATTAAAACTAAACGACTTAGTTTTGGTGCAAAACCCTCTCCTGCCCCCGAATCAATGGGAAATGGGGCGAGTAGAGGAGGTATTCACCGGCAGGGATGGAAATGCACGTGTGGTTAAAATACGCACGGCAAAATCCATTTTTACGCGACCTATAACGCGGTTGTGTAAGCTGCCTGTGGAAGATACCGAGTCGGCGACGGTTAGCGACGCCGACTAGGTCACATAAAAACCATAACATCCAACGGCTGAAAGTGATCGGAAGGTGAGAAACGATCGTTTCTAGAAACAAACGACGTTGATTTTCACCTGACCGTTGTCGCTTGAAGTTCAAACGGATTAGTGGGGGTTACGAATCCACCAATCTGAGTTGGGTTATTGGTAGGGCGCACCTGGGAATACGAGCGCCCCCGACACGCCGCGGAGCCGAAAATCGTTCAGTTCAAAGATACTACGATGGGCGACGCTAGTTCTGAGGCTACCACGTCGTGCGCGGAGGAAACCGCCGTGTCACTTTCGGGGATCCCGAAATCGACGAGCGATTCAGGAGGATCCTGCGGCTTGGGGAGACCACCCCGGCAGCACCGCAAGGCAACACCGAAGAAGAGGTGATGGTCTGCTTCGGCCGGGAACCATATTACATTCCCGCCCGAGTTCTCACCACCGCAAAAAAATATCACGTTAGGGTCCCCGGAGGACAGTATGTCCTCCGGTGGGGACCAGAGGGCCGCCTCCGGTCCTGCAATTTTAAGGCGGACAAGACCGAGGAGACGGCCCCGCCGCCGACCCCAGCCACGGCGGCGTCGACCAGACCGCCCCCGCCAGGGACGTCCGCAACCCCTATGGCCGCCCCCGCCGACCAGGCCAAGCGGCCAAGGAAGAAAAGGAAGAGGCCAGCTAGGGCAGCCCCGGCAAACACGGGCCCGTCCACCAGCGACCCTTCCACCAGCGGCCCTTCCACCAGCGGCACGGCCTCCAGCGGCCGACAGCAGCAGGGACCCGCCGCCAAAAAGCGCAAGCGAGGGTGGCAGCCTTACGGTGGTCTGGCATTCACCAAAGCGATGGCCGACCAGATGCTCACCACGTCGATGCGCTACCTGCATCAAGCAGCTGCAGCAGGTCAACTGTAAGTACTTTTGATTTTTTATAATTGAAAGTGCGCGAGTTCTCTCTCTTCGCGTAAAATAGTGACCGTACGGGACTACCGCGATCTCCGGGTATTGCACAATTCGTGCAAGGGGGCGGTATGTTTAAATATGTTCAAAACTATTTAAATTCGCGTTCGTCCGTGAAATATTATTTCTCGGCCGCGAGTCCCGTATCCGTTTGTGTACGTGACATTCCGGAAGGTTAGGCTGTCGCCGAGTTCGTTCGGCGTACAGACAGTTTAAAACCGCGGCCGTTTACGTGTTTTGTACGCTGACCTCACGCGAAGATTCGCTTCAAACGCCATTTAAACGGCATAGTGACGTCAGCATCGAGAGAGAGAACCGTATCGTTAATTGAAAAGAGATCGACAATCAGATTCGACAGCGCCACGTCGCGACGACGAGGCGCGACCGAGTCTTCGTCTGTCGATGCTCGACGATTTTGGTAATTATTCACGAGCCGACTGCCAACGGGAGCAGATCCCCGAAGATCTCGCTCCTAAAGTACGCGCTCCGCCGAGCAAGCAACAGGCTTCTCGGCACGAAATAATTAATTTTGGACTCTGTAAAGAATTCTCATCGTTGCTGCGATTTGAGATTTCAAAAAAGAACAATCTCTTTAAGCGAAGGAAGTGGTCTAGTGCACGCAGCGCGTGACGTGACCGCGGACGCGAGAAGTTGATTGTACGTTGCAGTCGTTGCCGCGACCGCGACGTAAGGGACTCAGGGTGCACGCACCTAGAATCCCTTTAAAGCTATACGGCTTTGGAGCCTCCCAAAGGTCCTACCGATAGTTCGGTACCGCCTCGTGGAGAGCTCTCCGTGCAAAGGTCACTGCGAACCCTATCCGAAAACCCTGTTGGTGTACGAGTCGACCGTACACCCACCGGCGGAGTTCGGGTTCAAAGCGCCTCCCACTCTTCACGCCGCCTACCACATACGGTCCCCGTACAAACGGTCGCCGGGTAGGCTTTGTAGTGAGGGTGGACCTGCTTGGGATTTCCTCCTGTAAATTCGTTTACTGCACAGTCCCCGAAATAATCGGTCGCTGTGTAGTAGTTATAAAGCGTTGTAGGAAATTCCCTTGCACGACGTACCCACGTCGATCTGCGCGGTGAGCGTGCTCGCGGGATCCACACACTTGGAGCCTTACGACCTCCATTTGGTGACCCGTCCGTGGCGACACAGAGCCTCCGACAGTTACGAGTCAATTCTCCGCTGTTCAGGGCGAAAGTCTCGTCGATCGTTTTAATTAATAACGATTCGCGAGCAACCACAAAATACAGTCCACTTGTTTACGCTTAACGACAGCTGATCTCTACCCTCCAAGCGCGACGATAGTCGCGAGGAGAGCGAGGCGAACAGCTGACGAGCGTGTTTACGATACGTGCAATCACGTATTTAATTCTGGTCGATCCTTTGTTACAGGAATCAAGGGCCAGCAGCGCAGCCAGGGCAACGCCCATAGGGCAACCCGGCCCGACCACTAAAAAATATATTTATTTTTAAATTTTTATTTTTTTTATTTTTGTATTTTTCTATTTTTGTTTAACTTTTATAAAATAAAAGGCTTGTCGCTGCGCGACAAGCGAAAAATACAAATAAATTGTGTCAACTTAACTTTCCCTGAACTTTCCCTCATCCGGACCCCGGTTAGAACCCTTAGATTCTAACAGTATATATTTATTTATATAGTTATTTATTTATTTTATTTATTTTATTTATTTACATATTTATTCACATGGGTATTTATTTAGTTAATTTATTATTTATTTATTGAGTTTTACTATCTCACCATATATCGTGTGTACCTTGGTGAGCACCTTACCTCTTACATTTTTATTGGACGGCCTCATATTTAACTCGATTTACATCTGTATTAGTTAGTGATTAGCTTTAGTACTCTTATTCTTGCATACTTACCTACATACTTTAATTCATAATCATGGCTCGGGCATTTTACACCCGCAGCACTCAGTGTTACGTGTTACAGTTAACTATTGCACAGAACAGCTTACTTCTATCCGGTTGTAGACTCTCTTTATTTTGTCTTTATTGTTTCCAGTATAGTTATTCATGTATATATGTACATTTTTATTTATATTTATATTTTTATATCTACTCATTTATACTTTCATTTATTTTACATTTTTGTTATGTTTAACATTTATTTTTATGTTACTGCGTGGCTAAAAAGGCTACTGTCATTGTGCGACAAGTGTGGTAATAAAGGACACAAGGGGGGAATAGTCCCGACCTTAGTATGGTGCCCCACCCTCAGGCTTCACCTGACGGTGGGTAATTGCGAGCCCATTTGTCATCAGGACTTCCCTGGTGACCTCCGCGGGGCGAAGTAATGCGGAAAGCAGTTCCGCCCTGCGGTGTGGGGTCAGAGAAGTGTAAAAAAAAAAAAAAGGACTGGGTTAGGTCTTGATTATGTTTGGGTTAGGACTGGGTTAGGACACCCATATGTCTTTTGGACGAGGCTGGACAGCTCCTTGAGCGCATCATAGCGGCGCGTCTCGAGGCGCACCTGTCCCGCGTCGGCCCCGATCTGGCCGACCGACAGTTCGGCATCCGCCGGGGCCGCTCCACGGTCGACGCCATACCGACCGTGAGGACCCTGGCGGAATCGGTAATCTCCCGGTGGGGCGTGGCGTTGGCAGTCTCGTTGGACATTGCCAAAACCTTTAATACGGTCTCCTGGGGGGCAATAGGCCGGGCACTCCAGTATCACCGAGTGCCCGCCTATCTATGCCGACTGATCGGGGACTACCTGCGGGACAGGATAGTCCAATACCCGGGTCGGAACGGGATGGAGGAGAGAGCGGTGCACCGCGGCGGTCCACAAGGGTCGGTCCTTGGGCCGCTCCTGTGGAACATAGCCTACGACGCGGTGCTGCGGGCTGATTTTCCGCCGGCGTGTCGTTGGTATGCTATGCCGACGACACCCTCGTGATAGCCGGCGGGGATAAGTGGAGGAGGACCGTGGCCCTCGCGGAGGATGGGACGGCACGAGTCGTCGCCGAAGTAGAGCGCCTGGGGTTACGCGTGGCACCCCAAAGACCGAGGCCATCTGGCTGTGCAACGTCAGTGGTCGCGGGGTGCCGCGCCAGGCTTCTCTACGGGTGGGCGGAGCCCAAGTCGTGTGGGGCGTCGGATGAAGTATCTCGGCCTCACCCTGGACAGCTACTGGCGTTTCGGGCATCATTTGGAAGGGTTGGGCCCTCGTATCGAGAGGGCAGCGGCCGCGTTGGGCCGCATAATGACTAATCTCGGGGGGACCAACATGGCGGCACGGCGGCTGTATTTGGGAGTCGTCCGGTCCATGGCGCTTTATGGCGCGCCAATATGGGCCGGCGGCTTGATGGCGAATCGGCGGGGCACATTCGTGCTCCGCCGGTTGCAGAGGTTGGTCGCCATCAGGGTCGTGCGAGGATACCGCACGATCTCCTACACAGCCGCCACCTTGCTGGCGGGTTCCGCGCCGTTTCACCTGCTGGCGAAAATGGACGCAGAGGTGTATCAAAGACTCTGCGCCCTTCGCCAGCGGGGCGTGGACCTGTACGGCGAGGAAGCTGCCACAGCCCGAAGCCAGGCGCGGCGGCGAGTCTATAGTCGATGGCTGGTCTGGTTATCCAAGCCACAACAGCGGGACGATCGCGTCGCTGCGGCGGTCCGCCCAGTGTTTTATGCCTGGGTGGACCGGTGCTGGGGTACGCCCACCTACCGTCTGACACAGGTACTGACCGGGCACGGATGCTTCCAGTCAGTACCTGCATCGAATAGGGCGGGAGGCGACGGCTGCGTGCCGTCATTGTGGGGGAAGGGAGGACACCGCGCAGCACACGCTGGAGATTTGTTCCGCGTGGGCTGCGCTGCGAGGCGTCCTCGTTGATGTGATTGGGGCGGACCTGACGCTGCCGGCCGTCATTCGTGCGATGGTCGGCAGCGAGGAGGCGTGGGCGGCCATGGCCTTGTTTTGTGAAGATGTCATGGCCGCCAAGGAGGATGCCGAAAGGGCGCGCGAGGAGGTGGGGGGCAGGCGCCGTCGCCGCCATTAAGACTCCCCGCCGCTCCCCGAGGCAGGAGGAACGTGAAGTGATCGGTGATGTCGTTTGCGGTGTGGGGAGAGGGGCTTCGTCTCCTCATTCCCCCCCACACCCAGCACATCACCGTACCGGGGGCCCGTGGCAGGGGCTCCGTCTTGCGGGGGCGGCATAGTTAGCCGCCCTCACAGCCGTGGCCGCGATCGGGTGGGGGCCCGGTCGCGGCTAGTAGCAACGGCACGAGTGGGGGCGACGTCGCGGGTGACGGCGTGGCTTCGCCGGGGGCAATCAGTTAATTGCCCCCATTGGGGACGAGGATTATATCTCCTCCCCGGGAAGGGCCTGTAATAGGCAGTTGCGCCAACGGGGTAGTCGCGGTGGTATCGCTAGTTTGGTTCCCGTGACTACCCCCAGATAAAGGGCGCAGAGCGGTCACCGTGGGGATTAAGCCCGTAAGAGTCCGGCACTACCCCTGTCTCACCCCTAAGAGGCCGGAGTGTCCATGAGGATTTCCCCACGTAAAAAAAAAAAAAAAGGTCTGGGTTAGGTCTGGGTTAGGACTACGCCCGACCGCGGAGCAGATGGCGCGCATTTACGAGGAGTTCGCCACAGAGCGGCGGACCGTCCAGCGCGCCATCCGAGACGCTAAGGCACGGGCATGGATGGACCTCCTCGGGGAGCTGAATAGGGATACGTGAGGGCGCCCGTACAGGCTTGTAATGGACAAGCTTCGTCCATGGGCGCCCCCTCTGACGGAGTCCCTTGACCTAGAGTTGTTAGATTATGTGGTATCTACCTTGTTCCCGCGTGCTAACCGGGACGGGGTGCCACCTCCTCGAGAACCCTGGGACCCTACCATCTGGTCCCAGGAGCTGGAGGTCACACCCGAGGAGATGGGCCGGGCCGTGCGTCGGATGAGTGCTCGGAGCGTGGCTTCGGGTCCTGACGGCGTGCCCGGCCAGGTTTTGGCCCGTGCCCTTGGCGTCTTAAGTCCGCGGTTCGGGAGGCTGCTCAGCAGTTGCCTCCGCCGAGGGGTATTCCCCTCGTCCTGGAAGGCGGCGCGGCTGGTCCTTCTCCAGAAGGCGGGAAGGCCCGCAGGTACGCCCTCCGCGTACCGGCCGGTGTGTTTGTTGGATGGGGCGGGCAAGTTCTTTGAACGCATTGTGGCTGCCCACCTCACCAACCACCTGTCTGCGGTAGGACCCGACTTGGCCCCCTGCCAATTCGGCTTTAGAGTGGGACGGTCCACGCTCGATGGCATCGAGTTGGTCCGTTCCCTCTCTCAGGGGGCCACCTCCCAGCGTAGGGTGGTTCTGGCGATATCTTTAGATATCGTCAATGCCTTTAACACCCTGCCCTGGGAGGTGATTATGGGGGCACTAGAGTATCATCGTGTGCCCCCATACCTGAAGAGGATAGTCGGGTCCTACCTTAGCGACAGGTGGATTAGTTGCACCGGCCGGGATGGAGTAATCATGCGGAGAGAGGTCGTACGCGGTGTTCCGCAGGGGTCGGTTCTGGGACCTCTGCTATGGAACATCGGGTAAGACTCCGGTACTGCGGGCCCCTCTTGCCGCTGTCGTTGCGCTGGCGTGTTATGCCGATGACACGCTGGCGCTCGTCAGCGGGTCAGACTGGAGAGGGGCAGCACGCGCCGCAGAGGTGGCGGTGGCCACTGTCGTCGCCGAAATCCGCAGACTAGGCCTGGAAGTGGCACCCCAGAAAACGGAGGCCATGTTTTTTCAGAGAATTGGCCCCCGTGGGGTGCCGCCGGCCGGCCTGCGGATCCGAGTTGGGACAGCCTACGTCGAGGTGAAGGCCCATATGAAATATCTGGGCCTGATCCTCGACAGCCGGTGGCGCTTCGACGAGCATTTCGACCGCTTGGCCCCCCGGGTGGAGAGGGCAGCTGCCGCTCTAGGCCGCCTTCTCCCGAATATCGGGGGGCCCGATGTTGGAGTCCGCCGCCTCTACGTGGAGGTGGTGCGGTCAATTGCCCTCTACGGGGCCCCAGTATGGGCCCCAGGCCTGGATGCCAGCCGGCGCAGTACGGAGATGCTGCGCCGCGTCAACCGTCGGCTGGCCATCCGGGTGATTAGAGGGTATCGCACCATCTCCCACGAGGCGGCGACTACCCTGGCGTGTCTTCCGCCCCTGGAGCTCCTAGCTTGGAGAAACCGGCAAGTGTACCGTCACTCCAGGGAGCTCCAGGAGGCTGGGAGACCGCCAGAGGAAAGGAGGCAAGCGGTCGAGGAGACGAGGCGCCATGCCCAACGGACCGTTGTATTTATGTGGTTCCAGCAAATGATTCCGGCTGGAGCCACGCAACGGTCCGTTGGTGCAGTCTTGCCACATTGGCAAGAGTGGCAGGACAAACCGGGTAGGCTGTCCTACAGGATAACACAGGTACTCACCGGGCATGGTTGCTTTGGTGAGTACCTGTGTCAAATCGGGAAGGAGGCGACGGCGGTGTGCCACCATTGTGGAGGACCCCAGGACACGGCGCAGCACACGCTGGAAGTCTGCCCAGCGTGGGTAGATGAGCTCCGTGTTCTGGAGCAGGAAGTGGGAAGAAATCTCTCGCTGGCTACCATAGTGGGAAAGATGGTGGCCAGCGAGAAAACCTGGCAAGTGGTGGCTTCCTTCTGTGAAGTTGTTATGTCACAGAAGGAGGCCGCCGAGCGGGAGCCCTCGGACAGGGGCCAGAGCGAGGCATCCTTCGCCTCCTGGCCCCCTCCGACGCCCTTGAGGTCTAGTGGGACCTCCTGAAGTTGGGCGGCCCGCCAGCACTCTACACCGACCACCACGTCGGTGGTCAGGCGATTGGCAGGCCGCCCCTGGGGGTTGCAGGTGCACGGTGCAAGGGGCCCGAGCACATGTCGTCCTTCCCCCCCGGGATGAGCCTCGACTATATCGATACATCATCGCGTGCGACCGCGCGAGGAGATCCATGGGCGGCATCCCCGCAAGAACCGTCGCCGCCTCATGTGACACGGTCCGGTACCCGCGGACGACCCTTAGAGCCATCCGCCTCTGCACCATCGGGTGGGCCCGCGGGTGTCCATGAGGATTTCCCCACGTACCAAAAAAAAAAGGTCTGGGTTAGGACTATCTCGCGTGGGACGTAGGAGCGAAGGGTCGTATGTCCTCGGAGCTCCGGACAGGGGCTGTATTTTGGGGGGAAATAAACGGGGTGTACCCCCCTACGGTGGGACAGAGTGAAAGGTTGTTGGCTAGAAATAACGTGCCTGAAAACCGTGGTGATCTCTGGCGAGACTCCGGAGATTTTAAAGTTTTATTTCGTGAGGTGCATTATGGCGGATAAAAAGTGACAGTTGACGTGACATTTTGAACGTTGGAGCGAGTCGCACGAGCTGAGAGGAACGAGGATGGGTCTGTTGTTGTTGGCGGCAGCGGATTAAGCTGAGCGAGACGAGACACGGCAAACGAGTAAGTACCCCGTGGGGGAAATCTGTCAAATTGACAGTTTTATTGCCGTGACACATCTCGTTTGATAAAGGAGGAAATATGGCGGGTAGACATAGGACAGAAGTATGCGCAGATGACGCGATGACGTCATCGCGCATGCGTCGCGTCAGGGGAAACAAACAAAACAAACGGAAAATTCGAGGAAAGGCGGCCTTCTCCTGTAAGGGGGATGCCGGGCGGGAGGCCTCAGGCATGGGGAAAGGCAGGAAAGGAAGCCGGGGATAGGTTTTGTCCGGGAAAGTCGATTTGTATTGGATTTCTTCCACTCGCACTCAGGGGCTCCGCGCACATGTGACTCACCTCATGATCACAGGAGGGGGACACCGCTGCTCCTTCTTCCGGTCTGGGCGAGGCCGGTCTCTGCGGACTTGGCACTTAGCACTGCACTTTGGCACGGGGGTGGGGTGGAGTGAAATTTCCTACACCTCCTGGGTCGCGTGTGGTGCGGTGGCGGGGCCGGGGAGATCGGCCGAAAGATCTTTGCCCGGACCACATGGTCGAAACGGTGATCATGGCTGACGGAAGCGACGTGGGGTGGGGGATGCGTGCGTTGAGCCAATAATGAGCAAATGATGTGCTGTTACGTCATCGCGCTTGCGCGTACGCGGCAGCCATCCAAGATGGACGTAAAGATGTCTGCTGAATTCTGCTGTTTGTTTTGTTTCACGCACATGTTTCTTTCTTTCTTTCTTTTACATTACATTATTTTATTTATTCATTGGGGTGTCTATAGCACGTAAGCAAGCAGACACGATCACTAACTTCATGAAATTTTATTTACTATTCGGTCTATATACTGACTATACTGACTTTATTATTATTTCATTTACCAATTCTTACTTTATAATTATTTGCACGGTATACACCCTTATTTTACTTTTTATTTTACTTTATTCTTATATTTATTTTATCATTTCATTACTCCTACGTATATATTACCTATAAATTAATTATTCATGTAGCATTTATTTACTTAAAGCAAAACTGCAACTGGCATGTACCAGAGACATAATGGAAACTTACACTACTGCAACCCATTTTATATTTTATTCACACCTAACTAACTACCTTTTTCAACACTTTTTTATATACACGTATCTATTTTATTTTATTTTTATCTGATTTTTCCTATCTAACTTCCTAAATCATATACTATGGTACCTACCAGGTACACAGCTATTCAGCTACTTATTTATTTATTTATTTATATATTTATTTTTATTTTACTTATAAATCACACCTATTAATTATTCACCACGTTCTACCACAGAATTCAGACAGACATCTACACTGTCACACTTTATATTTTACATTTTTACACTGCTTTTATTACGTTTATTTATTTATTTATTCACGTCTAAAACCTTTCTTGGAACAATGAACACAGCATGCTGCATGCGCAGAAGGAAACGCCTAGTGATGTTCACTGCGTCACCGGCAAAATTTGTCCTCACAAGGAGACACGTGTGTAGGACGCCCCCCCCCCTCGCGATCGGGATAGCCCGGAGCGAGGGGGTTCCGGACGTGCGGTGACGGCTGCGAGGGCCGTCCCCCGCAAACAAACAAAACAAAACAAGACGGAGAACGCGAAACCTAAACTGAGAACACGCTGTGTATAGGCGCGGAGTAAGGAAAGATGGCCGCGCCGTGTGTTTATGTTTTCGTTCTCGGTTTCAATCCAGCCGACATTGATGCGGCCGATGATTTCCTCTTATTTAATATACACATGTCAACAATTTTTACACTACAATATTGTACAATTTTAAATCACTCTACACGCATATATATATACCTTACTTTATTTTATTCTCTTTCTACCTTTATACTTTGTTTAAATATCGCGTTAATTCGACGTGCAAAATAGTAGAATATTATTCGTCACCCGGTATTGTTTTTCTGCGTATGTAACATACTCGAGAATGTTCGGCTCTCATGTCTGCTACGCGTAAACAAGACCGGATACAAAAACGGTCACATACGGATTTCTTCGAAACATCACGCGATCGACCAAACTACGCAGAATTTCAAGCTAACGTTTCGAAACGCGTAATATAGACAAGGAAAGACAATCGAAAGATAGACAAGGACAAACTCAAATTCGGATACAGCGCCGCCAGTCGGAAATCGCTCTCCGAATTTGACTCTCCTTGTTAAGCGAATCACTCTTGATTTGGAAACGGCAGAGAGCAGATGGGTATACGATCCCGCTCCTCCGTACATATCATATAGAACGAATTGTGTAGAGCTTGTCGTTCTTTCGAGCCAGTTAAGAACGTGGTGAAGAAGGGGCAGTGCGAGAACGGATTGGGGTCCGATCCGGTAACGCAAATACTTCCGCTACACGTTTTAACTGGAGTGAAAAAGAGTCGGAAACGCGAAGAAGTGCAGTACCAAAACGGATTGGGATACCATCCGGTACCAACGTCACTTCCGTTTCTAACGAGGAATCTCGTGGGTTATTTCCGAACGTTTCTAGTGCAGCAGGGTAAAAACCACCTAAGACTGAGGAAAAAGGATACGTATCGTTGGACCGATCGGTCGTATCCGAAGTTTCGAGTTTGACCTACGAACCTCCCTTGACTGTCGAACGGTTAAAACCCCACCTAGACGGACCACGTGGTATTCCGTGGGTGGACTTGCCGCCCTCCAGTCGGTGCTAGGAATTTAAATCACGTGTCCAGCATCAGGCGACCTGCTGAAGCGGTATTTCAAAAATACGCCAACGTGTGCGTGGAATACCGCTCAAGAGCAACAGTGGGAAACGTACGCTAACCGTAAGTCGTTGTGAACGCAGACAAGGTACAGTCCCACACCGTACACGGACGGATTACGAGGACGGTAAGAAACCGAGGATTCGACAACATTTGGAGCCTTACAACCTCCATCTGTTGCCCTTTCCTACTACGGTCGAGATAACGCAGTATAGGAAGAATCGAGGTATAATCTCGTCTTCCTTAGAACTGCAATCAGCTGTTTCCCGGTTTAAAGGTGTAACGCCGATATCCCCTCCAAGGCGCTGACCGAGCGTCGTCGCGCTATGTCTCCGCGGCCGATAGTACCGCGCCCGGCCGCCAGGCGTCCGCGCCTTCGCGCAACCGATCTCGCGAGGCGCTAATTAGTCACGCGACCGCTAGGCGGCCGCGAATTCGCGCAGCCGAATACCGCATCCGCGGATTATAAGAACCGGGCTATCGGCCGGAAACGTCGGACTCGTGCCTAGCTCGCCGAAGCCTAATTAAGTGGTGAAGAGATTGATTGCCGTAGTTGCGCTACAATCTGCACGAGTCCGAATTTTTGGAAACACGAGAGTGCGAGGGGCACCCTCGTGACCGAACCGCCATACCTCCGTCAGTGGTTACCCTAGTAACCGACAGTCCGCTCCAAGTATTCCTACCCGGGCCCTGCCAAGACGCCCGCCTTGTGGTAAGCGTCGGCAGGGTATTGCTTCAGCCCGCTCCCGCCACGGCTTTTGCTCTGACCTAACCCATCCGTCAATGGTTACCCTAGTAACTGACAGTCCGCTCCTACCTTCCTACCGGGGCCCTACATCGTCCCCTGCCTTGTGGTAAGCGGCAGTAGGGTATTGTACTCCTACCCGATTCACCCCCTCAGCCGTTTCCGACGACCCACCCGTCCGTCAATGGTTACCCTAGTAACTGACAGTCCGCTCCTACCTTCCTACCGGGGCCCTACATCGTCGCCCGCCTTGTGGTAAGCGGCAGTAGGGTATTGTACTCCTACCCGATTCAACCCCTCCGCCGTATCCGACGACCCACCGCCCGTCAATGGTTACCCTAGTAACTGACAGTCCGCTCCTACCTTCCTACCGGGGCCCTACCTCGTCGCCCGCCTTGTGGTAAGCGGCGGTAGGGCATTGTTTCTCCCTCCCCCCTCTCCCGAGCGACCGAACGCTAAACCGCAGCTTCTAAGGACCCGTTAGTTTTTAAGATTGCCGCGTCCGCCGTTAAACATTGTCCGCGTCCGAACACTGTCTGCGTCCGCCGTTAAAGATTGTCCGCGTCCGCCGTTAAACATTGTCCGCGTCCGAACCACTGTATGCGTCCGCCGCTAAACATTGTCCGCGTCCACCGGTAGTCATAAGCTGTGTCCGCGTCCACCGTTTTTGGCAAACACCGCCCGCCTTGTACAGCAATAACGAATAAACGCCTACAAAACCGAAACCGCCTCCGTCACTCAACGCACCGAACCTTGGGCAGCCGACTGAGTCGGCCACCACCTTCCTCCGCGGCCCCCGATCCCAAACGGACCGTCACACGGGGGAACGGTCACAAATTGGCGCCAGAACAGGGACCCGAGAGGAAGGGCGAATGAGTGACGGAGTACCGAGTATCAGCAGCCTCCGAAAAGCGAACCTAGTCTCGCTCGCCCAGAAATACGGGATTGAACCCGACGGAACTCGTGACGACCTCCGCGACCGCCGGAAGACCCACCTGCGAAAAATGGAAGCCGGCGAGCAGGTTCCGGAAGTCGACTCCCCGGACCATATAATGGGACGAATCCGACAGTGGGGCGGCCACTACGACGGCGGAAAAGGGGCCGACGAATTATTGGCACGGCTGACCGACCTCCAGATCAGCTACGGGGTGCGCCCGGAACACATACTGCCACGCCTGTCCGAAGTCTTCCGCGGCCCGGCGCTGCAGTGGTGCCGCTTACACCGCGACCAGTGGCAGAGCTGGGACGACTTTTTGTTTTTTTTTTTTTTCGTGGGGAAAATCTTCGAAAGACTCCCTCCCACCTCTTTGGGGAGAGGCGGGAGGGGTGTGTGGGATTCCCCGCGCCCATTATAACGGGCGCGGGACCTACCCACTAAAAACCCCACGGTGACCCTTCCGCACGATTTGGGAGGATACCGGGAATCGCTTGAAGTATACTTCCGGTATCCTCCCCGTGCCCGCGCTTTGCGCCCACCCGCGGGGGGACAAATGGTCCCCCCGGTAATCGCCCTGTCTCATAGCGGCAGGACGAGGTCACATCGTCCTGCCGCCATCCGTCCCGGGGCCGCGTCTAGTGGCGGCTGCGAGCCCCAACTCGCAACCGCCGCGACCCTTTCTACCCTCGGAGGCCGGCAGCTCATGGCCGCACCAGGCCACCGAGGGTGCCGCTCCGTGCGCCGGGCCCGGACAGGAGGCACTGCCACTCCATCCGGTCCGACCCCACGCCGCCTGGCGGGAGGGGGCTCCTATCAGGACCCCCCTCCCAGCCTGGGTCATGCGCCACGCCGAGGGGGCCGCTCGCGTCGCCTGACGCCCAGGCGACGCTCTCTCGCCACCAAACGAGCGCGAGCTTCAGCACGACGCTGACGCTCGCGCTCCCTTCCCGCGGTCTCCTTCTGCAACATTATGATTTCGCAGAAGGAGGCCACGGCCCTCCACTTCTCCTCGCTGCCGAGCATGGCGCGCACCATGCCCGGCAGCGAGACATCCCGCCCGATGACGCCGATCAGGACACGGCGTTCACCCTCCCATGCAGCGCATACCTCGAGGGTATGTTCCGCCGTGTCCTGCTCAGCGTCACACTGCCAGCAACGCGCCGTCGGCTCCTTCTCTATCCGGCACAGGTATCTCCCGAAGCTGCCATGCCCCGAGAACACCTGTGCCATCCTGTAAGTGAGGCTTCCATGGCCTCTGTCCAGCCACTCACATAGGAGTGGCCGAACAGCCCGACTGTCCGGTGCCCCGCGGTAGGCAGAGCCAACCGCTCTTGCCACGCGTGCACCACGGACTGCCGGGCCTGGCGCTTCAACTCGCCCCAAGCAGGTTCCTGCACACCCGGGACCGCCCCCAACCCCGCGCGACGGTCGACGCGGTGACGATACATCATCGCGTGCGACCGCGCGAGGAGATCCATGGGCGGCATCCCCACAAGAACCGTCGCCGCCTCATGTGACACGGTCCGGTACCCGCGGACGACCCTTAGAGCCATCCGCCTCTGCACCCGACGCAGCATAGTCATGCCGCGCCGGGAGGCCGCCAGGTCGTCCGCCCAGACGGGGGCCCCGTATAGGACCACCGACTGAACCATTGCCACATAGAGGCGGCGAACTCGGCCCGCCGGGCCCCCAGGTTGGGCAGAATCCGGCCCAAAGCCCCGACCATCCGCTCCAGCCGGGGGACCAGGCAGCGGAAATGCTCCTCGAAGCGCCAGTGGCTATCGAGGATCAGCCCCAGATACCTCATCTGGGGCTTCACCTCGATATTAGCCTCACCCACGCGGATCAGAGGGGGTGGCGGATCCTGCCGAGGTGAATGGAACGCTATCACCTCGGTCTTATGGACCGCCACCGTCAACCCCATCCCTCTGTTCCGGTCGACGACGCGTTGCGCCCCCTCCTCCGCGAGACGCTTGGCCCTCCCCCAGTGCGCTCCGACGGCCAGCACCAGTGTGTCATCTGCATAACACACGGCGCTGACGCCGTCGGGAAGGTCGGCCCACAACACTGCGTCGTACGCGATGTTCCACAGGAGTGGCCCGAGGACCGACCCCTGCGGAACACCGCAGTACACCTCCCTCCGCATATGCCCATCCCGGCTCGGATACTCGATCCACCTGCCGCGGAGATAATCCCCGATGACCGCCCCGAGACAAGGGGGACCCGATGATATTCGAGCCCTCCTTATCTCCTCCCAGGGCAGGGTGTTAAAGGCGTTGGCAATATCCGCGATATTGCCAAAGCCACCCCTCCCCGGAAGACGGCCGACTCCGAGGGGGCCCTGACACGACCTATCGCGTCGATGGTCGATCGACCCTCCCGGAAACCGTACTGGCAGTCGGCCAGGCCGGGGGCACCCCGCGCCAGGTGCTCGACGAGGCGGGCAGCAACCACCCGCTCGAAGAGCTTGCCCACCTCGTCGAGGAGACAGATGGGCCGGTATGCGGAGGGAGACTCCGCGGGCCGACCCTCCTTCCGGAGGAGGACCATCCTCACCACCTTCCAACTGGGGGGGAATCGCCCGTCCCTCAGGCATCGGTCGAACAACCGCCTGAGGTCAGCCCCAAGGACGCCCTGGGTCAGGACCAAAACCCGGCCGGGCACACCATCCGGACCCGGGGTCGTGTTACGCGCCCCGAGCCGTCTGATGGCCTCGGCCAGATCCCCCTGAGTGACCCCCCGTTCGGCCGCCCACTCCCTTGGGACAGCCGCCTCCGCCGGAGGACGTGGTCCCCGTCACCCGAATTGGGAAAAGAGTAATGACCACGTCCTCCAGCAGCCGGGGGTCAAGCCCCTCGGTGACGGGGGGCGCCCACGGGCGGGGCTTCTTCAGCACCACTCTGTACGGGCGCCCCCAAGGATCGTCATCGAGGGTCTGGAGGAGATCCTTCCATGCCTGGGCCTTGGCCCGTTTGATGGCGACCTGCAGAGCAACCCGCGCCATCCGGTATGCCTCATACAGGTCATCTGCCCTCGCTCGCGCCACGCCATCGTCCGGTCGTAGACGACGGCGCGCGCGGGCGTACTGGCGTCGGGCGCGGACACTCGCGACCCGCAATTCCGCGATCGCGGCCGACCACCAGTACACCGCCCGGCGAGGAGAAGCTCGCCCGACCCGGGGCATCGACGCGTCGCAAATGGTTGCGACTAGTACCCCGAGCCGGGCAGCCTCCTCCTCCATGCTTGGCAACTCGGCCGCCACCTGCGGCCAAGTTGCTGCGAGGGCAGCTGCCATCAGGGCGTCCTTGTCCAGGCGCCGAAGCGCCCAGCGGCGCGGTAAGAGCTGGGACGACTTCCTCGAGGCATTCCAGACATATTTTGTGCCCAGTACATCCCGCATGGACCTAGCAGACGAGATCCAGAAACGGCTTCAGCGCCCCCAAGAATCCGTCAGGGAATACGTCATGGCCCTGACGTACCTCATGAACCGCCACGGCAGCTACTCTCTAGAAGACCAGCTGGACCGCCTCCACCGAAACCTACTGTACGAGTGCCGAATGTATGTCCGACGAACCGATTTAACCACCGTGGGAGATCTACTGAAACGAGCCGGCGAGATGGAGCAGATCCAGGCGGACCATAAGACGGACCCTCGTCTCGCTGCACTACCAGTACCGACCCGTGCTCCTCGGGCCGCCCCCGTCATCCGACCCACCGCCGGGGTTGGCCAAAGCGGACTCGCAACGGCCGCACCAGCCTACGATCGAGACTCTTGCTGCTGGAAGTGCGGCCAGCGCGGCCACCAGCGCTACGAGTGTCGCCGAAGAGGAAGGCTCTTCTGCTCCTTTGTGGCGCCGAGGGCACCACGACGAGGGACTGTCCCTGTCAAGCAACGCCGGGAAACGCCACCGGGCCAGGGCCAAGGAGCCGCCCGACCGGCCCACCAGCTACCGCCGACTCCTCGCCAGTAAACGCCGACCCGCGCCCTATCTCGACTTCAAGATCGGGCGAAACCACTACCAAGCGCTGGTAGACACCGGAGCCACCAGGTCCTACCTCCGGGAGGATGTTGCCACCGTGGCCCGTCGGCAAGGAGGGCGACGGATAGTCACCGAAGCCCAAGCCCGACTCGCCGACGGGTCCCTCGTTCCCGTCACCAGGGAAATCGCCGTCCCGGCCACCATCGACGGCCGCCACATCGGCCACACATACGCGGTGCTACCGCAGCTGGCCCAGCCCGCCATTCTGGGCATGGATCTACTTGGCCGCCTCGGGCTTACTCTCGCCCTTGGCACTCGCCACGGCCCTCTTTACCCCGAAGCCGCCACCTTAGACCACACCGGGCTCCAAGGGAGCACACCGGGGCAAGACACTGCGCTGCGACGTCTTCTGGACCAGGAGCTACCAAAGTTCCAAGATCTTCGCCCAACTACCCACCTGACCGAACACCAAATCCGCCTGAAGACGCCGGAGCCGGTAAAACAACGCTACACGCCGCGAAATCCGGTGACCCAGGCTCTCATCGACCAAGAGGTCGACAAAATGCTCGCCGACGGCATTATCGAGCCGTCGTGTAGCCCGTGGAGCTCGCCGGTAGTGCTCATCCGCAAGAAGGACGGAAAACACCGCTTCTGTGTCGACTTCCGGCGAGTCAACCAGCAGACCGAGAAAGACGCCTACCCACTGCCGCAAGTGCAGGCCACGCTGGACAAGCTTCGGGAGACCCGGTTTATTTCAACGCTGGACTTGACCAACGGATACTGGCAGGTCCCGCTCGCTAAGGGTAGCCGCCCGATTACGGCTTTCACCGTCCCCGGCCGAGGGTTATACCAGTTCCGGGTTATGCCGTTTGGGCTACACTCCGCACCAGCCACCTTCCAACGGCTGCTGGACCACGTCATCGGTCCTGAGTTGGAGCCACGCGCCTTCGCCTACCTCGACGATATCATCGTGCTAGGACGCACGTTCGAGGAACACCTCCACAACCTGCGGGAGGTGTTGCGACGGTTGCAGCGGGCCCAGCTGCGCATTAACCCCGAGAAATGTCACTTCTGCCGCCGCGGACTTAAGTACCTGGGGCACGTAGTCACCGAAGAAGGGGTGAAAACGGACCCCGACAAGGTGGAAGCCATCCACCGAGTACCGCCACCGACCAACCTACGGGAACTCCGACGCTTCCTCGGGATGGTATCCTGGTACCGCCGCTACGTACCCCGTTTCTCCGACCTCGCCGCACCGCTAACCCGACTGCTGGAAAAGCGCCGCCGGTGGCAGTGGACCACCACCGAAGACACCGCCTTCCAGAACCTGCGACATCACCTCGCTACCGCCCCGGTACTTACTTGTCCGGACTTCGAGCGACCGTTTACGCTCCAAACCGACGCCAGCCAAGACGGACTCGGGGCAGTCCTTTCCCCGGAACAAGACGGCGCGGAACGCGTCGTCGCCTACGCCAGCAGAACGCTGAACCCGGCCGAACGGAATTATTCCGTCACCGAGAAAGAGTGCTTGGCCGTGGTATGGGGCATCCGCAAAATGCGAGCCTACCTGGAGGGATACCGGTTCACCGTCCTCACCGACCACCAGGCTTTGAAGTGGCTCCGCTCCATCGATAGCCCGTCCGGCCGTCTGGCTCGCTGGAGCCTCGAGCTCCAGCAGTACGATTTCGACATCCAGTACCGGAAGGGTGAGAACAACCTCGTGGCCGACGCGCTCTCCCGACAACCCGAGTTATCCAGCCTCGATACAGGCTGCCGGTGGTACGCCCGTACCAAGGACGCGGTTACCCAGGAGCCGGCCAAACACCCAGACTTTTGCCTCCGCGAAGAGGGTCTCTTCCGCCGTATCCCTGACGCCACGGGATTGCACCCGGACCAGGAGTGGAAGCGCTGCATCCCGCTACCGCAACGGGACGAAATATTGCGGGCCGCCCACGATGCACCAACCGCCGGCCATCTGGGCATCGCCAAGACCTGCGCCCGCCTAGCCCAGCTCTACTATTGGCCGGGCATGTTTCGCGATGCCACCCGCCACGTTCGCCACTGCCGCTCGTGCCTCAAGTACAAGGCCTTACAGCGGGCGCCCGCCGGGCAAATGTTCACTACCCCCGCCGTCCAGCCATGGGAGGTAGTCGCCGCCGACTTAGTCGGCCCGCTGCCCCGGTCAAAGGGGGGCTTCACCACGCTACTCGTCTGCCAGGACAAATTCACAAAATGGGTGGAACTGCACCCCCTCCGCACCGCCACCGCTGCCGCTATTGCCCGGCTACTCAAGCAACACGTGATCTTACGCCACGGGAGCCCTCGCCGCCTGATCACCGACAACGGCCGACAGTTCGTCGGCGAGGAAATGGCCGCCTTATGCCGCCAGTACGGCATCTAACTAACCGGGTAATCAAGACAATGATTGCCCAGTTCACGGAAGAAGACCACCGAACCTGGGATCAGTGGCTCCCCGAGCTCACCTACGCCTACAACACGGCGCACCACGACACCACCGGCCAGACTCCGGCATTTCTAAACTACGGACGGGAGCTACCGATCCCCGATCCAGCCCGAATCCGTTCCCCGGATGCACCCGATGAGCCGGGACCCACCGACATCACCACATGGCGCCAACGCCTGTCCCAGCTTCAGGACGCCTACCAGCTGGCACGGTGGAGCCAAGCAAACGCCCACGAAGGGCAGCGCAAGGTATATAACCTTCGACGTCGGGACTGGCGGCCCCAGATTGGGGACGAGGTAATGGCCCGGGAACATCACCTCAGCGCCGCCAACCGTGGCTTCAACGCGAAGCTAGCCCCAAAATATGCCGGTCCCTTCCGCGTGGTCGGCTTTGAAGGACCAAACGTAGTTCGGTTACGACACCGCGGCGCCAGGATCGCTCGCGTCCATCTACAGGACCTCAAACCCTGCGCGCGCACCGAGGACGAAGGAGTGGGGACCCAACCGATCTCCCGCTACCCCGCGACCGGGTATAAAACCCGGCCAACCAGCCGACACCGGGCAGTCGAGCTCCAGCGTAATGCCGAGGACCGAACTCGTCGCTGCTCGCCAAGCCGGCACAAGCGCCCAACCGGTGGGGTTAACCCACCAGCGGCCCATCGAGGCCCGGCCACGCGCCGGTCCTCGAACACCGCACCCGCCAGCACCGAAGAGAGGACCACCGTCCCGGATGCGGGCCGGCATCCGGGACTCCGCCGTAGGGGCCATCGACCTCACGGTCTCCCGACCGGCCCACCAGCCCGACCTCGTCAAAGGGATGGCCGCGATGACTGTGGCCTCCCCGCCAGAAGAGGCCGCGAGTCGGCCAACCCGGCCAGCCGTCCGCCGGGTCAGCCGACTCCAAGACCACCGGATCAGACTGACCCATGGTCCACCGCCAGGCCACGAGGGGGTGCCTCCACCTACCAGTGGACCAACCACCGCCCAGCGGGCCTCCAGCCCGCCGCCCGCAGCCAGTTCGAGGAAGCGGGCCCACCAGCCGGCACCCAGCCGGCCAGCCGCCAGCCGCCGGACCACCGATCGGCCAGCCACCGGGCCTTCGGCCACTAGCCGGCCGTCCAGCCAGCCCTCTAGCCGGCCTTCCAGCCAGCCCTCCAGCCGGCCTTCCAGCCAGGCCTCCAGCCGGCCTTCCAGCCAGGCCTCCAGCCGGCCTTCCAGCCAGGCCTCCAGCCGGCCTTCCAGCAGGCCCTCCAGCCAGCCCACCAGCCGGCCTACCGGACGACCCGCCTCGGGCCCTCCACCAGCCCGTCGGGCCACCTCCGCCAACGCCCCTACCCCAAGCCCCCCGACCGAGCCCGCGAGCAAGCCGTCGACCGACACCGAGGTCGACGTAGCGACCGAAACCGCGGCCCAAGTAGGGACCGAAGACCGAGCCCCGCCGCGGTGGGCCCCCGACGGCGATACCGTCCGCCTCAACCCGGCACGGTTGAGGATCGGACGGCGGTACTCGATCCCCGCGCGCCTCGCCACCCTCAAGGTGACGAGGCACAGGAACGGCACCATCATGGTGCGCCCCCGCACTCCGACCCCATCGAACCCCTAGGTTAAGCTAGCCTGTAAGTTATGTATACCGCCTAATAAACAGATTATGTGTATCTATGTGTCCGGACCAAGTCCCCCCCATGTCTAATGTTAAGCCAGCGTGACGCGACGAAGCGTCCGCGCTCCGGAAGAAAGGGGGGGATGTAACGCCGATATGACCTCCAAGGCGCTGACCGAGCGTCGTCGCGCTATGTCTCCGCGGCCGATAGTACCGCGCCCGGCCGCCAGGCGTCCGCGCCTTCGCGCAACCGATCTCGCGAGGCGCTAATTAGTCACGCGACCGCTAGGCGGCCGCGAATTCGCGCAACCGAATACCGCATCCGCGGATTATAAGAACCGGGCTATCGGCCGGAGACGTCGGACTCGTGCCTAGCTCGCCGAAGCCCTAATTAAGTGGTGAAGAGATTGATTGCCGTAGTTGCGCTACAATCTGCACGAGTCCGAATTTTTGGAAACACGAGAGTGCGAGGGGCACCCTCGTGACCGAACCGCCATACCTCCGTCAGTGGTTACCCTAGTAACCGACAGTCCGCTCCTAGTATTCCTACCCGGGCCCTGCCAAGACGCCCGCCTTGTGGTAAGCGTCGGCAGGGTATTGCTTCAGCCCGCTCCCGCCACGGCTTTTGCTCTGACCTAACCCATCCGTCAATGGTTACCCTAGTAACTGACAGTCCGCTCCTACCTTCCTACCGGGGCCCTACATCGTCGCCCGCCTTGTGGTAAGCGGCAGTAGGGTATTGTACTCCTACCCGATTCACCCTCAGCCGTTTCCGACGACCCACCCGTCCGTCAATGGTTACCCTAGTAACTGACAGTCCGCTCCTACCTTCCTACCGGGGCCCTACATCGTCGCCCGCCTTGTGGTAAGCGGCAGTAGGGTATTGTACTCCTACCCGATTCACCCTCTCCGCCGTTTCCGACGACCCACCGCCCGTCAATGGTTACCCTAGTAACTGACAGTCCGCTCCTACCTTCCTACCGGGGCCCTACCTCGTCGCCCGCCTTGTGGTAAGCGGCAGTAGGGCATTGTCTCTCCCTCCCCCCTCTACCGAGCGACCGAACGCTAAACCGTAGCTGCTAAGGACCCGTTAGTTTTTAAGATTGCCGCGTCCGCCGTTAAACATTGTCCGCGTTCGAACACTGTCTGCGTCCGCCGTTAAAGATTGTCCGCGTCCGCCGTTAAACATTGTCCGCGTTCGAACCACTGTCTGCGTCCGCCGCTAAACATTGTCCGCGTCCACCGGTAGTCATAAGCTGTGTCCGCGTACACCGTTTTTGGCAAACACCGCCCGCCTTGTACAGCAATAACGAATAAACGTCTACAAAACCGAAACCGCCTCCGTCACTCAACGCACCGAACCTTGGGCAGCCGACTGAGTCGGCCACCACCTTCCTCCGCGTCCCCGATCCGAAACGGACCGTCACACGGGGGAACGGTCAGAAAGGGAACGCACACATAAATAAATACAGTCCACCTGTTTCGCCGCGTAACGCAGCGGCAGAGAATCCCCGCTCCTGAGTGCGACAAGCACAGCTAGGAGCGCGAGAACTTCAGAACGAGACGGAAAACGTGACTAACGTTACCGTGTATTTACACCGAGTTCCGTCCTTTTTGTTACAGATAAGAGTGACGCCAGCCGAAGACTCGTCGAGCGAGAGACGATTAATTTTTCAGTTATTAATATCGGCAAACGGCCTACAAGTTCCTTTTATTTCTGATTTTTTGTTCTGAATTATTTTATTTTGTCTTGAATTATTACGAGTTTTAAGTTTCGTTTTGTTTTATTCTTTTTTTCCGAATAAACGGCGTCGTCGACAATCGACGACGCGAAAATACAATCAAAAAGAAACGATTTACTTTTCCTACGTCCTACTCCTTCGTAATCCGGACACCCGTTAGACGAGGTTCTCAAATTAATATTTGAGTCCTCCATATTCTAACATACTTATATATGCATATTTCTCTCTTCTTTTCTTTTCTGTATGCGCACACAAAATTTCATTCACTGTTTCCAATGTGTATATAATAGTTTTACAGAAACAGAAACCAAACAAATAATAAGAGGATACGAGGCGCCCGCCTGCTGCACTCGCTAGGGAAATCGCTGGCGTTTGCGGGGTTAGGGACAGGAGTGACAGGGAAATTTGAATGGGTTACTCTTAACAGGGGGGGTGACTCGACCCTGACATGAACAGGTACACGACAGACAGGTACATCAGCCTAGCTCTGGACGCAGCCACACACACACACATACATAATAAAACACACACATGCAGTACACTCCGGCTAAGGGGGACATTGTAAGTACACATTAACACAAAACACGCAGGTTTCAGGGTTAAACAAGGAGCTAGGGGTGGGGGAAGGGTACACATAAACCACCAGACGGGGCCTGGCCATCCCGACTGGCGCTGCTGGCCACAATAAGACATGGACATGGACAATGATAAGAAGAACACGGTTACCGGACCAGGGGACTTCGGACCACCAGGTCCCGGCCTGACGGTTGGCGAGCGAGAAGGCCGCCGCAGGTCGTCATCACACGACTTCTCTGTGCACCTGGTGGGCACCGGGCCAGGGCACATGGCAATGCAACCGGGCGGGGTAAAGGGAAGGGGGCCAGAAAGGCCAAACTCAAGTGCCGGGGGATGGGCTCCGGCCCGAGAACTGACTCCGGTGGGGAAACCGACTCGGAGGTCTTCCGGACACCGATTCTTGAGAGGACAATCTCCCTGACAGGGGTTACGAGGCGGGAAACGCCGGCGAGGGCTAAAGCACGGGGTCGCCGCTTCACGCCCCGATGGAGGCGTACGAGCAAATAGAACATTTTGCTCGTGCCCCGAAGATTAACAGGACGCCGCCGGAAATGACAGCGTCCAGGGAGGTGCAGGTAGTCTCTTCCAGACTCGGGGGAGGAGGGGAGAATACCACAAAGAAGAGGACGATTATCGAGGGCGCCACGCCCAGGGATCTAGGCCACCGGGAAAAGGAAGGGGGTAAGGTCCCCGGGACAAAAAGGGGAGAAGGAAACGACTCCGCAGGGGAAACGGTGAAGGGGAGATCCGGTTGCACAGGCAGCAGGAGAAAATGTAGAGGGTTCGAAAGGGATTAATCGCGACAATATCCTGGGGCAAATGCGAAGGATTGATGTCAGCATGGAGTTGGACATCGGCCGGCTGGAGGAGGAACTCAGGGAGATAGCCGACTTCCTGGGTGCCGACAAAGGTACCGGCTTTTTCTCCTCCTCCTGCCGGATGAGGATTAAAAGTGCGGGACGATCCTTAATGAAATTAGGGTAAATGGAAAAAGCGAGGAGGAACCTGACCACCATGGTGGCTAGGTATGTGGCAGGAAAAGATGAAGGGGGTAAAGAGGTGCCTGCCACTGCAGAGGTGGGCACGCAGACGGTGACTGTGTCAAGGAAAAATGGGGGGACACAGACGGTGGAAGTTTTGGCAGGGGGAGAAACTGAAGGGCAGGGAGGTGCGGGACAAACCACCTCCCTGACAGCGAAGAGGAAGGGGGGCACCCCCCTACTGATGCAAGAAACCCCGATGGGGGTAGAAAAGTCAGGAGGAGGTGCCTCACGGTCGGGGATACTGGGGAAACGGGCGACAAGGCCCCCGGAGTAAGGGAAGGAGGAAGAGGGGGGGGGGAAGAGGGGAAACGGCAAGAAGAGATGCTTTGCCCCCCCTTCCCACTGTCGCAGGAGAGGCCAGGGCCATTGGAGGGACAGGAGGCCCTTCCGAGGCCTGGGAGGTCCAGAAGAGAGCCAGGAGGAAAACAAAATTACCAGGAGGGCGAAGACCCAGGCGGACGGGCCCAGGAAGGGACGATGCCGGCAATAAAGGACTGAAGGAGCAGGGCGCCGCTGGGAAGGTCCCAAGGGCCCCTAAGGGCCCCAGAAATGAGGCCATTACGATTAAGGCCTCCGAAAGGACTTATGCCGAGGTCTTCCGTTCCATCGCGGGCAAGATGGGCGGAAGACTTGGGGAGGTCCAAAAGGTCCGGAAAACCAGGACGGGGTCCTCATTCTAGAACTGAGTGGAAGGAGCGCCGCGGCGACGTCGGAGGCCATCCGCGGTGTGATGGTGGAGGGCTTTGTGGTCAATTCTCTTACTCCCAGGGTCGAGATCGAGGTTAGGGATCTCGACCCTATCTTACAGGGAAATGAAATCCTGACGGCGGTGGCAGAGCACTGTGGCGCAGGGGGCACCGGGGATGCAAAGGTAAAGGTGGTTAGGAGCACCTTCGGCGGTGGTAGGTTGGCGGTCTTGGAGGCCCCCCTCAGGTGGACGCTGGTGGGCGATTTCGAAAAGGGGCCGAAGATAGTGTTACAGACGGGGAGGAACGGCGTCCTGGAGCGGCTCAGAACGTCGTTTGGAATAGGGAAGGTGAGTATAGGACGTACCGGCAGCAGGTATCCCCGACTGTAGGTAATGTGGAGCGCGTAAGGTAAGTATTATCGACGTAGGATGAAGCGTTGCCGGTAGGATTATAACGTTATTTCCTTCAGGTGGGTCCGCCGAATCGTCCAGAGGGTTGGCGAACGAATACACGTTCCTACAACCGTAGCGACTCGGTAGGGGCAGGCGTAATGAGAAAGTAGGAGAAATGAGCGGATGCCAAGATTTTAGGCAGCTATAAGTATTTATTCGTGACTGTTATACACTGCTTGCATTTGAGCGCACCAATTATAAATATCAGCAGGAATTAGATTATTCTGAATATTAGGTAGTTCGCTTATGTATCGAGATAATATCTCCGTAGGTATCTCCTGATGGGAATGGACCTTGGCGGCCTGGTTCGTATCGATAAAAGGAATTGGCGTTGGAGGCGGCTGTATGACAAGTACGGTAGATTCGCAATCACTGTCGTTTGTTAAATCAATAACCTCGACGTCTGGTTCTCGGTGTCCAAGGTCGAGGGTGGAGGCTTCCGACAACGGGGAATAACAAGGTTCGCCCGGATGGCTGGAGGCTTGCGGGATCCCAAGCGCCAATTGCTCTTGTAACTCGCGAATGCGTCGTTTTATTAGGTCGTTTAGACCGGGTTGTCTAAGAATACCCAAACGTATGTAAGCTAATTGTTAATAAACAAAGGTAGTAAAACGTCTAGATACCCACTCGATTCTTATTCATGTTAGAGGTGTCGTTCCCGGTGCGTTTCCTTTGAGACGCTACCAAGGCGGGTGAGAATGGATGAGTGGCCGGTGCGTTTCTTCTGAGACGCTACCAAGCCGGGTGAGAATGGATGAGTGGCCGGTGCGTTTCTTCTGAGACGCTACCAAGCGTGTGTATCGGAGGTCCGGTGCGTTTCCTGTGAGACGCTACCAGGCAAAGGCGGAAAGAAAGAGTAGAATGTTAGAGTGGAATAAGAATCAGGCAGTTGATAAAACAATAAATAAATAGAGTTAAATTTGGTAACGTTTGAGCTTCTTGTAGACGATCGTGAAATAATTTTAGCGAAAATTTGTGTAATAATAGGGGTTCACGAGATACCGCACGTTTAAATAAGAGGTAGGAAGGATTGGAGATACACGGTTCGAAAGTATAGAATGCAACAATGTATAAGTCAGTAAAAGAGACAAGTTGTAACAATAAGATTTATTAAAGCAATATAACAAAGACTTACGTGTTGAATATATTGGATGAGAGACCGTACCACTAATACGATTGTTTATGTACCTTATAACTTCTTGATGTTTACTACGTAACGGATTCCAGTAGACTGACTACTGAGGGCTCTGGGCCCTGTATTTATATTAACGTTTTATCAGCTTGGCCCTCAGAGAGGTGCTAATTCCCATAAGCATTTCTGGTACTGCTGCCTTATCTCTGGTCAGCATTCTGAGTACGTTCGTATCTTTTGCTGATGCTGAGTCAGCAGTTTTGCTGAGTCGGCATTCTTGAGGAGTAGCAAAGTTTATCTCCCTTTATCTCGAAATTTCTAGAGTTTCATCCTCGAGAGGCTTCTAGAATGTCCTCTGCGAAAATGTTCAAGCAGTGGCTCTCATACAACAGTGGTTCTCATTTAAAATATAAAAGGTGCTTAATGTTAAGATGATTATAACGGCTTAATGCTAAGGTT
Source organism: Colletes collaris (assembly GCA_030068185.1). NCBI lineage: Eukaryota > Metazoa > Arthropoda > Insecta > Hymenoptera > Colletidae > Colletes > Colletes collaris. Next base: position 46,961 of record JASGYR010000267.1, read on the forward strand.
GGTATGTCGGTAAGGAGGATCGGTAAGTTATCGATTGCGGACGATAAGTTACTGGTCCTTGGTGTGAATGATAATATGTTGTAAATCGAAAGCTGGTAATAAAGAGTGTTGAAAGTAACTGTCAAAAGATTATTACAATTGAATATTTAGGCGATTTATCAACGGTTGTCAATTATCGACGGTCGGTAACATGTAGGTAAGTTATCTAAGGTAGGTTTTTATCGACCGTGGATTTACAATAGTAAGTATAACAGTATAAATCATAAGTATACAAATGGTAAGTATAGAGATAAGTATCGGAGGTAAGTATATGTTAATAAGTTACCGACAGTCGGTATCACCGTGCGTCGGTAATACCGGCTGGCGATTGCTAAGAGTACGTAATTAAGTAAGTAATAATGATTGTATAATATGATAGTAAATGAATGAGTAATATACGTTTATATGTGTATGTATGTGAGAATAATATAGATACGTAGGCAATAGTTCGTAATGTGCGCGAGAAAAAATATGTTTAGGCGGGGAGGGGTATGTGGATGTAACACCTCCCTCCCCGGGAAAATAAATTTTGGGCTAAACGTCCAAAATTTATTTCCCATGAGGTCGAATGAGAAGTGAAGTAGCTTTTGTCGCGCACTCACGTAGCACAGAAACTTCGGATGCGTTCGAGGTTGGGTGAAGCTTTGGCGATTTCTGGGTCAGGTTCACTGCTGGTGTCTTCCGGTGGATCGGATGGTGACCTTTTTCCCAGATGGATTAAGAGATGAGTGATTGAAGAAAATGCTGCGCCGAGGATATGAATTCCACATCCATATACTGAGTGTAGCGTGTATCCATTGATTACTATGTCGATCAGGCCCTTAATAAATTTGAAAATTACAAATATTGCAAGTATTGCTGCACTGATTGAACCAAATTCTATAAATCCGTTCCATAATTTGCTCATGGTTGATTTAGCTATCTTCTCTAGGGTGTGTTCATCTAGAAGGCCGGCGAGGGATATCGAATTGGGTGCCGGGCCTGCTGCTGCTGCTCCTTGTGCAATTTCGTTGATTACTGCTGGTTTCTCTGCCGGGAACATGATGTGATCGCGTAGTCTGTCCAAATCGGATTGTGAGTAAATTCCACTGGTTGCTAGTGACGTTGGCGTTAAATAGTTCCTATTTAATTGTGATATTGGTTTTGTTTTCTGTGGTATTTCAGCGATCATTGGAGAGGGTGTTAGTTTGACCCATTGTTCATCAATTTTATAGATCGTTGGTAGAAGAGGATTGCATTGGCGGTTTGTGCCAAATCTGGTAAGTATTCTAGTTTTCGGTGCTAGGAAATAGGATTCGTTCTTATGCGTAACTGGAAGCTCATTGTAGCATTTTTCGGTTTTTCTGACGTTTACGATGACTGGAATACATTGAAGAATATGAATAACTTCACCTGCTGTGACTGCCATGTAGCCTGGCTTCTTCGTGATGATATAGGCGAACTCTTCTGGTACAAGAGTGACTAATGATAAAGCGTTCCTGAGGATTTGATTTTCGGATTCACATCGCTGCATCACAATGGTCCGATACAATGAGGTTAATTGATTCCTGATGTGTTTCTCTACGTAAATAAATTTTGAATTTATATATGTAAAAATGTCCAAGTCGTCAACAGGTATTGGTTTTCTGGATATGATTGGGTTTCCTGGATGTGTTTCGATGATAAATAATCTTGGATGTTCTGTAAGTATGATGGTGTATCCACACATGTGTTTTTCTCTTGTTTTTGTTAAAGCGAAAGTAATTTCATTGGTGGTTAAACTGTAGATGATTGGATGTTGATTCTCTGAGATTTCTTCGGCCTTTTCTGCTTGGCCCTCGTATAACACATCATATGATTTTAGTTCACAGGTGTCTGTCGGGATTGGATTCCAAAATGTGTACCCAAAGTCGTAGTCGATGCAGTTTGATTTCGTTAAGTCGCAGGTGGTTCCTGAAGGTAAGATGATTTTTCCAGTGTTAATTTTGACTCTCGCTTCTTGGCTTCTAATTTTTATTTCCAGAGTAGCTTGAACAAATACATTGTTCCATGATCCGTATGGATCTGAATAAGTGGTACCGGTGCAGGATCCGTCGGGACCCACTGATCCGGCTAAGGTGATTGTACGGTGAGTCGTTGAATTTGGGGAGATTCCAGTTATTAATGCGTTTGAAATTGATATGGTTCCTTCTTGGTGCAATCTTCTACAGGTTTCTTGGTTAACTTCTACCATGTATTCTGCTAGTCCGTTTTGTACTGCGGCTAGGTGCGAGTACATACCACAGTAGTAGATGATTCTCTTCATATTTACTTGGCACTGGATCGTGTGCGCATAGTTGTATTCCGATAATTGCAGCAGCTGAATGTATGTGGCGGTGGTTTTGATTTCAGGGCCTGGTTGGCGGCATTCTTCGAGGTCGAGTAGTGAGACGGTCGTGTATTGGTTCATCGTGGGTCTTCCACAATCAAAGCCAATAAGAGCTTCAGCTGGTAGCTGAAGGGTCATGATGGCGAGAATGATGAGGTAAGTGGTCATCCTGCGGGACAAAACTATGTCTTGCCTTTTTACATTTGTCTTGATGTACAATTTTATCTTTACCTTTAATTTTAATCCTTAAATTACGCGGTGGTAAAACTTCCAAAATCTGGTATGGCCCATGGTACTGATTGTCTAGCTTACTAGTAGGTTCCTTTAATATATAGACCCAATCTCCTGGGTGAAACTCTTGAATATTTAGTTTAGCGTCATAATATCTTTTAGATCTGTGTTTGGCCTGAATCAGATTTTGGCGAGCTTTATCCTGGATTTCGTTTAATGTTTTAAATAAATCGTTTAAGTACTCGAAGTAAGTGACATCAATTCGGTCGTCTATGTCTGGTTCTGTGCTTGGAATTCTAGCGGTTCTGCCAAAAACTAATTCGTAGGGGGTATAATGGGTGCCCTCGTGAACGCTGGTATTATATGATAACATTGCAAGGTCTAGCCAAGTGTCCCATTCCTTCCCTCGATCTGTTTGTATTTTTAGATATTCGCTTAAAACGTGATGCGAACGTTCCAGGAGCCGTTAGACTGCGGTCTATATGTCGAAGTTTTGTACTGTTTTATGTTAAATCGTTTAGCTAGATATTTCATAATAGAAGATATTAAGTTGGGTCCTTGATCTGTTAATATGGCTTTAGGGGCTCCGAATATGCCAATTAGTCTTTTCAAAATTTGATCTGCAATAGTAATTGAGGTTGTATCTTCGAGGGGTACGGCTATGGAATACTTGGTAAGTAGATCCTGCATTGTGAGAATGTACCTATTCCCTGAAGATGTAATAGGAAGGGGGCCCATTATGTCGATAGCGACTTTATCGAAAGCACGTCCTGGCGTGTCTGTAATAACCATTGGTTGTTTTGTTTTTATACAAGTTAGTTTCTTTAATTGGCACGTTTTACACGATTGTATGTAAGATTGTACTTGACTTTTCATATTATGCCAAATGAATTTTTCGCGAATTCTTTGTAATGTCTTTGTTACGCCTTTGTGACCGTTGATGACCGAATTGTGAGTGTTTGCTATTATTTCTGCGCGTGTTTCGATTGGAGGAACTCGGATGGTGCTGGAACAGTAAGTAATTGTAATTCGATAATCTTTAAATAATTCCGTTAAATGTTTGTCTATGAAGTACCAAGAGACGTCACCTAAAGGATCGGTCTGTCTAATTGAGAAACTAGCTAGCATGAGTTCATCCAATACTGATCTAATGATTCTTAATCCATCAAGCGTTTGCGTGCGGGTAATTGGAGCTGTAGGGCGTTCCTGTATTGGAATCGATATAATATAACGTTTGTCGTGAGTTTTCACATTAGGAATATTTGGTGTAATTTCTGAAGGATCAGGAAGTAGACCTGACGCTTGGAGCTCCTTCGCACCCTCGCACTCAGGCGTGCCTTGGTAGGTTAAGAATACGACAAGGTGGTCCTTTTTGCAAGATTAAAGGTTCCTTAGATTTAACGATTTTTAGAATTTCGAATCGCGGTTCGGGGTCGAATAACGGTTTGTCTTCGCTGTCAGATGATGATGAATTTGTATCCTCGGTTTCTTCTTCTTCGCCGACTGTTTCCAACTCGATTTCTGGATTCCTGCCGTCGTCCGGCGTTGGTTCAGTATTCTTTCTTGGTTCTTTTCTCGGTAACTTTAATGATGCCAATGATTCGCTTCGCTTTCTTTTGTTAATACCCTCTGGCTCCTGTTCTTGTGGTTCGTGTCTTCTTCGCGCTTTCCTAGGTAGTTCCACTAGTGTTGGCGACTCGCTTCGCTTACGTTTCGTGATGATGTGTGGTTCTTTGGGAGAGGGAGTTAAAGGTCTTGGTACATAGGTTGGTGAGGAAATAGCTTCGTCGGAGGGGATGTGTTCACTGGTAATACTTGAGGAGGGTTCCTGGATAGTGCATCTGCGTTTAGGTTCGTTTTCCCTTGTTTATATACTATTTCATATTCATATTCCGATAATTTTAATTTCCACTTCCATAATCTTGATGTAGGATCTTTGATATTATGCAACCAGACCAACGGCCTATGGTCTGTGACTATCTTAAACTTTCTGCCGTATAAATAGGGTCGGAAATGGTTAACACTGTATACGACGGCTAGGCATTCCTTTTCTATGGTAGAATACTTTTGCTCGTGAGGATTCAAAACTCTTGAAGTGTATGCTATTGGGAGGTCTTTACCTAATTCTCCTTGGCTCAAAATTCCTCCGATTGCGTATCCGGACGCGTCCGTTGTCAGTATGAAAGTCTTGGTGAAATCTGGAAATTGTAGTATTGGAGATTTGCACAGGGCGTCGCGAAGTGTTTCAAAGGCTTCCTGTTGATTATCCTTCCAATTAAACGGTTTGTCCTTCTTTAATAAGTCGGTGAGTGGTTTTGCAATTTTAGAGTAATCCTTAATGAATCTTCGATAGTATCCGGTGAGTCCTAAAAATTGTTTGATTTGTTTTGGGTTTTTGGGTACTGGGAACCGCTGAACTGCTTGTAGTTTCTTGGGATCGGGTTTACGCCTTCTTTACTCAAAATGTGCCCCAAGTATGCGACCTCCTTCCGTAAAAATTCGCATTTGTCGGGCTGTAATTTTACGTTTCCTTCTCCTAATCTTTGCATTAGTTTTCTGAATTTGGTTTGGTGTTCTGTTAGCGATGATGAGGCGTAAATGACAAAATCATCCATATATATAAACAGTTCCCACCCTTGTAATCCGGATAGAAGGTTGTTCATATGGCGTTGAAAGGTAGCTGGCGCATTTTTTAGTCCAAAAGGCATTCGGGTGAACTCAAAATGTCCATAGGGAGTTGAAAAAGCAGTTTTTGGCGCGTCTTGTTCGGCCATGGGGATTTGATGAAATCCTGATGCTAAGTCTAGAACGCTGAAATACTTGGCTCCTCCTACTTGATCTAGTATTTCTGTGATGTTGGGAAGCGGGTATGCATCGCCTATGGTTTTTTCATTGAGGTTTCTGAAATCGATGACGACTCTCCATCTCTTTTTCCCTGTGGAGTCCGGTTTCTTAGGTACTATCCAGATAGGCGAATTATAAGGTGACATAGATGGACGCACAATTCCGTCTTTTAATAGTTCTTGGACCTGCCTTTCAATTTCCTGCTTATGGATTTGGGGAAATCTGTACTGCCTTGAATTAATGGGTAGGTTATCCGTTGTTTCTATTCTGTGTTCTATTCCTTTGGCGCATGTTAATGGTTCCCCTGGTAAATGAAAACAATCTTGATATTCTGTAACTAGGTTGACTATGTGCCTTCTTTCTTCGGAGTTTAGATGTTCTAATCGCAATAATTCAATGACTTTATCTGCTCTAGTTGCTTCTGTTTCTTTATTGAGCGTATGAATATTAAATGTAGGCTGAGTTGTATCCTCTAATGTCGAATAAGGAATGGTTTCGACTATCGGTACCCGAGTCTTGATGTCCTTCAAAGTAGTATTATAACATTTCACGTATGCTCTTCCATTTTTATTCGATACTAGACATTGCCCGTAGAAAACACCTTTTAGCGATTGAGTTGCGTTCAATGTGCCCCGTTTCTTGATTAGGGTGAATAACATAGAGGTTTACCGGCGTTACTGTTCTTCGTTTGAGAGTAATAAATTCTTCATTATAAAATGGAATATACCATTCGTTCCATTTGATTAGCTTCTTTGCGTAGTCCACCTTGGCTTGGTGGCTGTGTAGAAATTCCGCGCCCAATATTCCATCATGAGGGATAGTGAAATCATCGTTTACAACAAGGAATGGGACTGGGTACCCGAGTATGTCAAGAGATATTCGACCCAGTGTCGGGGCTAACCCTTGTCCTATTCCCCTAAGGGCAGGACGCACACTTGGATCGATATCGATTATGGAGATCAGGGCGGATTGCTTGATTAGGTTTACTTCTGCGCCGGAATCAATCATGAAACTTGTATTTCGCTTGGTGTTGGGCGTTTTAATTCGGACGGAGGGTACCGTGTTTATGTTATTAATGTCAATTACTCGAATAATGGGCTCAACATGCCCTCTTCTGGGATTTCCTCCTCTTCCTGATCCGTGTCTTCCTTCTGCTTCTGCGATGTCTCCTTTACAGGTGGATCCTTGGGTGGATTTTTGGGGGTTGCTATCGGGTACGTACCGCGGTTTTGATTTGATGGGCCCTGTCCCACGCGGTTCGGCGACGGGCCGTGGGTGTTTCCCGGTCGTTGTTGATTCTGCTCATATTACCTTCGAGCTTTCAACTTCCTACATTCTTCGATCGTGTGGCCAGGATTTTTGCAATATATGCATTGCTTTTAGGGTATTATTTTACCCGGATCGTTGTAATTGTTGGGCCGTGATGTATCGAATCTTTCGTTGCGACCTCTATAACCGTTCCCATTGTTGTAGTTGTTTAGGTAATTGCTCCCGTTACCGTAATTATTGTTGCCGTAGCGAGGCTTGTCTTCTCGAGGTCTTTCCGGCTTGGGTGGTTCTGTGCGATGTCGAGGATCTGCGTTTCTATCGTAGTTCCTGTATCTTGGATTTCTATCGTGCTGCTCGTATCCACGCCTGAAACGCGCATGTTCATCCTGAATTTCCGTGTGAATCTTGATCGCCTTTTCGATTGCGTCGTCCAGCGTATCGTATCCTTCGATCCTCAGTCGTGTGGCGATGTCGGGTAATAACCCTTGGATAAATGCTTCGCTTGCTTCCTTCTGTATTTCGAGCTCGGTTCGGTGATCGAGCGTTCCGTATCGCTGTTGGTCACCGTCCATAATTAGATCGCGCAACTCTCGTATTTTGATGGCGAAGTCGAGGACACTTTGATTTGGCGTTTGGAATGTCCTGCTTAGTTCACCACGGTAATAATTCGCACTCTTAAAAGGAGAGAATAACTTTCGGATTTTGTTGCATAACTCGCTGACCGAATTGAACTGGGAACGACCGACTATTCTGTAAGCTTGTCCGCGCAATTTGTTTAGAATTGTTCTTACTAGAAGGGGCTCGTCACTTGAAGGTAAGTAATCTCGTGCACGATAGCACGATTCACAAAAGGGAATAACTAACTGGCGCGTGCCGTCGAACGTCTGTATGCCGTCTGCGGCCTCCTTGACTCGCTTGTGGATTCCGGATGAGACTTCGGAATTTGTAGAAATTTGTGACGGCCCTGGTAAAAATTCTCTTGTTATTTCTTCTATTCTAGCGCGGCCTTCGTTGGGAGGTTGATGGAAACTAGTACGGTCAGGGTCTACTGGGCGACTTCTCAATTCTCTGACCTCTGCCATCAAATTTTGGACTGCACTTCTCAATTGTTCATGCTCTGAATCATCTCTGTACGTTCTTGGGTGAGATCGTCTCGCTCCTGGTCCAGCCTCAGCTGGCTTTCTTGGAGTCTCTTCTCCAATGCTTGTCGTTCCTGCTCCGCACGTTGCTCTTGTTCCCGTAGTCTTCTTTCCTTTTGCTGTACTTGTTCGGCAAGAACCTGTAGTTCTTCCGCGGAATATTCCGTTCCTTCTGCGGAGCATGTGTGTACACCCTGTCTTGGCTTAGTACTCATTGTGAATTTAATAAATCGGTTAGTTTACGAGTAAAATTTGACCAATAAGTGTTACGGATCCCACCGCTGTCACCAATTTTATGTTACAGACGGGGAGGAACGGCGTCCTGGAGCGGCTCAGAACGTCGTTTGGAATAGGAAGGTGAGTATAGGACGTACCGGCAGCAGGTATCCCCGACTGTAGGTAATGTGGAGCGCGTAAGGTAAGTATTATCGACGTAGGATGAAGCGTTGCCGGTAGGATTATAACGTTATTTCCTTCAGGTGGGTCCGCCGAATCGTCCAGAGGGTTGGCGAACGAATACACGTTCCTACAACCGTAGCGACTCGGTAGGGGCAGGCGTAATGAGAAAGTAGGAGAAATGAGCGGATGCCAAGATTTAGGCAGCTATAAGTATTTATTCGTGACTGTTATACACTGCTTGCATTTGAGCGCACCAATTATAAATATCAGCAGGAATTAGATTATTCTGAATATTAGGTAGTTCGCTTATGTATCGAGATAATATCTCCGTAGGTATCTCCTGATGGGAATGGACCTTGGCGGCCTGGTTCGTATCGATAAAAGGAATTGGCGTTGGAGGCGGCTGTATGACAAGTACGGTAGATTCGCAATCACTGTCGTTTGTTAAATCAATAACCTCGACGTCTGGTTCTCGGTGTCCAAGGTCGAGGTGGAGGCTTCCGACAACGGGGAATAAACAAGGTTCGCCCGGATGGCTGGAGGCTTGCGGGATCCCAAGCGCCAATTGCTCTTGTAACTCGCGAATGCGTCGTTTGTACTCCAAGCGAGCGCGGTGTTTGATTCCGCCGCGACGCGTCGTTTTATTAGGTCGTTTAGACCGGGTTGTCTAAGAATACCCAAACGTATGTAAGCTAATTGTTAATAAACAAAGGTAGTAAAACGTCTAGATACCCACTCGATTCTTATTCATGTTAGAGGTGTCGTTCCCGGTGCGTTTCCTTTGAGACGCTACCAAGGCGGGTGAGAATGGATGAGTGGCCGGTGCGTTTCTTCTGAGACGCTACCAAGCCGGGTGAGAATGGATGAGTGGCCGGTGCGTTTCTTCTGAGACGCTACCAAGCGTGTGTATCGGAGGTCCGGTGCGTTTCCTGTGAGACGCTACCAGGCAAAGGCGGAAAGAAAGAGTAGAATGTTAGAGTGGAATAAGAATCAGGCAGTTGATAAAACAATAAATAAATAGAGTTAAATTTGGTAACGTTTGAGCTTCTTGTAGACGATCGTGAAATAATTTTAGCGAAAATTTGTGTAATAATAGGGGTTCACGAGATACCGCACGTTTAAATAAGAGGTAGGAAGGATTGGAGATACACGGTTCGAAAGTATAGAATGCAACAATGTATAAGTCAGTAAAAGAGACAAGTTGTAAACAATAAGATTTATTAAAGCAATATAACAAAGACTTACGTGTTGAATATATTGGATGAGAGACCGTACCACTAATACGATTGTTTATGTACCTTATAACTTCTTGATGTTTACTACGTAACGGATTCCAGTAGACTGACTACTGAGGGCTCTGGGCCCTGTATTTATATTAACGTTTTATCAGCTTGGCCCTCAGAGAGGTGCTAATTCCCATAAGCATTTCTGGTACTGCTGCCTTATCTCTGGTCAGCATTCTGAGTACGTTCGTATCTTTTGCTGATGCTGAGTCAGCAGTTTTGCTGAGTCGGCATTCTTGAGGAGTAGCAAAGTTTATCTCCCTTTATCTCGAAATTTCTAGAGTTTCATCCTCGAGAGGCTTCTAGAATGTCCTCTGCGAAAATGTTCAAGCAGTGGCTCTCATACAACAGTGGTTCTCATTTAAAATATAAAAGGTGCTTAATGTTAAGATGATTATAACGGCTTAATGCTAAGGTTGGTATGTCGGTAAGGAGGATCGGTAAGTTATCGATTGCGGACGATAAGTTACTGGTCCTTGGTGTGAATGATAATATGTTGTAAATCGAAAGCTGGTAATAAAGAGTGTTGAAAGTAACTGTCAAAAGATTATTACAATTGAATATTTAGGCGATTTATCAACGGTTGTCAATTATCGACGGTCGGTAACATGTAGGTAAGTTATCTAAGGTAGGTTTTTATCGACCGTGGATTTACAATAGTAAGTATAACAGTATAAATCATAAGTATACAAATGGTAAGTATAGAGATAAGTATCGGAGGTAAGTATATGTTAATAAGTTACCGACAGTCGGTATCACCGTGCGTCGGTAATACCGGCTGGCGATTGCTAAGAGTACGTAATTAAGTAAGTAATAATGATTGTATAATATGATAGTAAATGAATGAGTAATATACGTTTATATGTGTATGTATGTGAGAATAATATAGATACGTAGGCAATAGTTCGTAATGTGCGCGAGAAAAAATATGTTTAGGCGGGGAGGGGTATGTGGATGTAACAATAGGCTTCACCGTCTGTCGTCTGAGGGTGGCCCCCAGGGTGCTACGTTGCAATGGATGCCTTGACTTTGGGCATCTGAGGGCTTTCTGTCCGTTGGGCAGAGGGGGCCCTAATCTGTGCCACAAGTGCGGCCAGGAGGGCCACGTGGCGCGGGCCTGTACCTCTCCCCCTAGTTGCATATTATGCAAGCGCAGGGGGTATGCGACCGGAGGACTGGGGCACCCCTCGGGGTCGGGGGTCTGCCCGGTTTTCCGGGAGAATCTGCGCGGGGGTGGGGGTGATCTAGTGCCTTCACGGTCCTGCAGGTAAACCTGAACAGGTGCAGGCTTGCTCAGGACCTGCTGCTCCGGACGGCCGACTCGGTTCGGGGTCAGCGGCCGTGTGGGTCCCTGGTATTAACGGGCTGCGCCACGTGACTGACAGCGAAACTGTCGGTAATGGTTTTACCACCGTCAGGATTGAGGTGTGCAGTTGTTATTACACGCCGAGACATGGGCCTAGGGAACTGGACGCCGCCCTCCACGAGCTTTAACTCGAAAGGGCCAGCTGGGGTAGGGCTGTCGTTGAGGGTGATTTCAACGCCAGCTCGCCCGCGTGGGGGTCCAGTGCCTTCGACGCCAGGGGAAAGGGGGTGTTGCCTCCAGGGGGTCTTTGACATAATGGGACTTGTCCCAGTCAGGACCTCTGGGGGGCACACCTTTGAAAGAAATGGGCGCACGTCTAAGATAGATATCTTGGCGTGCGACACAGCGACGTTGCGTGGTGTGACGAGGAGTGAGGTTTTGCAGACCTACTCCGCGTCAGACCACAAATATCTTCTGCACACCGTGGGGGGTAGGGCCATGGATCGTGCTCCCCGCGACAACGGAGGGGGTTTGAGGGTGAATACCTTGGATGAGAACGCGCTTCTCGAGGCCTTCGACCGGCTCACTGCTGGCCTTCAGGCGCCTTTCTGGGACGAGGAAGAAATGGAGGTCTTCCTGGACGCCTGTGAGGGGGCATGCTCTGCCAGTATGGACCCCCGCAGACAGACTCCAGTGGCTAGTCGGTCAAAGGCGTGGTGGACCCCGGAAATCGCGGAACTCCGGCGACAGGTCAACCGGAAACACAGGGCCTATCAGAGGGCTCTGAAGCGTGATAGGCCCTGGACCGGAGTCCTCCACGATGGCTACAGGGAGGCCAGGAAGGCCCTCCGAAGAGCGACAATAAAGAGCAGAATAGAACCCTGGAAGAGCCTGTGTGGGCAGGTCGAAGGTGACGTGTGGGGTAAACCCTATAAAGCAGTAATGAGAATCGTTAAGTCTTGGTCGGACCCGCCTGTACTCTCGGCGGAAAAAGCCAGGGTGGTCGTCGAGGCGCTGTTTTCCAGGGCCTCTGGGGAGCCTCCTCTCCGGAGCTTTGACCCGGGCGGGAGGCGGCTTTCGGGGGTTTGAGCCGGTGGAACCTAAGGAGGCCGTGGAGGCTTGTTCGAAGCTCAGGGTTGACCGGGCCCCGGGTAGGGACAATGTCCCGGGAAGGGTGGTGGCGGCCATTATCCGGAAAAGGGCCGCGAAGGTGGCGTGCGGGTTCAACAGTTGTCTGTTGAGGGTTCACGCCCCCCACAGGATGAGGAAGCAGAGGCTGGTCCTGATCCGGAAGGGGGGAGGGACCCTGGCTCCCACTCCGCGTACCGGCCCCTCTGCCTCCTCAGCGTGTGGGACAAAACCTTCGAGATGGTCCTTTGGGAAAGGTTGATGGCCGCCATCGGACCCGAAGGGCTGTCGGACAGCCAATACGGCTTCCGAAGGGGACGAAATAGGCTCAGGCCCTCGAGGTGGTGGCAGGGGCGGCCAGGAGGCGAGAGCCAAGCGTAGGTTCTGCGTCCTGGTCGCCCTTGACGTGAGAAACGCCTTCAATACCCTGGAGGTGGAGGCATATCCTGGAGGCAGGTGTCGCGCGAGGAATCCCGTTGTTCCTCATCAGGATTCTGGTGGGGTAGTTTAGGGACCGCAGGGTGTGGTACCACACCGAAGAAGGGCCCAGGCATATTGTTGCCGAGATGGGGGTCCCGCAGGGCTCGGTGTGGTGCCCTGCCCTGTGGAACCTCACGTACGACGGGGTTCTCAGGTGCGACCTTGCGCCGGGATGCCGGATTGTGGGGTATGCCGACGATATCGCCCTGGTCGCGACGGCGGCGACGATCGGGGTTCTCGAGGAGCAGGTTACCCCCCCCATAAGGGTGGTTATGGAGGGGCTCCTCGCGCCCGATTTCGAGGTAGCACCCTCCAAGACGGAAGTTTTCTCCATAAATAGGAAGAGAATAGGGGCTTTAAAGTCACTGTCGCGGGAGCAGAGGTGAGACCCAGCACTCAGATAAAGTACCTGGAGGTCACCTTCGATGGAAGCCACAGTTTCCGCGTTCAAGAGGAAACTGTGGTTTCAAGGGCGGTACGAGTCATGGCGGCTCTGGCTCGTATCATGCCAAACATCGGAGTGACCCGGACAGGCCAAGAGTATGTTCTATTATCGGGTGCTGGTGTCGATCCTTTACGCCTCCCCATCTGGACGGAGGCATTGGAAATAGAAGCAAATAGGATAAAGCTTAGAAGGGCCCAGAGAGTGGGACTGTCCCGGGTGGTGAAAGCGTATTGCACCGTGTCCCTGGACGCCGTTAACGTTCTGGCTGGGTTTCCACCCATTGAGATGATAATTAAGGAAAGGGCGGCCCTTTATACATTGGAGAGGAGTACGACGGAAAAGGCCGAACGAGAGACCGAAAGATCGAGGATCCTCGAGGGCACGCTGCAGGTATGGCAGCGTCACTGGAGCGAGAAATGCTGCGGAAAAATCACGTATGGGTGGATCCCCAGCATACGTAAGTGGGTTGGGAGGAGACACGGTGCCCTCACGTACCATCTCACCCAGGCGCTTACCGGTCACGGGTGTTTTAACAAGTTTAGACACCGGATCGATAAGGCGGCCTGTGGTACGTGTTGGTACGTCTGCGGGGCGACAGATACTGCGGAACACACACTCTGCGAGTGTAAAAAATGGGAGGATAAAAGGAGAGAGCTGGCTGTGGCTCTCAGGGTGTGGAGGGTCACGGTAGGAGAGATGGGGAGGAAGATGCTGGAGAGCAGCGAGGACTGGGAAGATATCCGTGTATATGTTACGGAGATAATAACTGAGAAGGAGGACTTTGAAGGGGAAATCGACAGAGCTCGGCGAAGAGGCCTTCCTACCCCTCACCCTCCACTCTCGCCGCCGAAGTAGTCTATCACCCGGGAGAAAAGGTCTTGTGTAACACGTGTGGACTAAACGTTAAATAATGTTAAGTGCCTGAAAACCTGTGGCCCGTGTGCAACGGGGACGTTTTTACAACTTTATCTGCTATCTATCTATTTATTTATATTGTTAGAGCACTCAGGGGCTCTAACTGTTGTGGTTCCGGACGAGGGAGAAGATAGGGTAGAAAGAATTGGTACAAGTTTTCAAATAACTTTTTTATTACAAAAATATGAACAAAAATATTATAACAAATTAGAAAAAAAAACGGATAAATAAAAGAAAACTGGACCCAGGCTCACGTTTCGGCCTGGTCCGCCTCTTTCTCCGTCCTTGTTACTGCGTCGGAGGTTTTCTGTAACAGAAATTCCGGCAAATATGAATATTTTGCGGACAAGTCACCGATTACGCGCTCGTCAGCTGATTGTCTCGCGCTCCAGCGACAGTCTGGTGTGCTTGGAGGGGAGAGCTAACTGGCAATTCAGCGCAATAGCTAGTGGACTGTATTATTTTGCTTTGGTCGGTGATAGTCGTTTTTACGATATCACTGACGCGCACAACCGGGTAGACGAGGTTTTCCTCTGATCTACCGGGTTCGCTTCTCAATGCCACGGACGGGAAACCAAATGGAGGTTGTAAGGCTCCAAATGGCTATATCCCGCGAGCACGCTCACCGTGCGGGTGAAGTTCGAACGCCACCCACGCAAGAGGACGTCTCGTCCAGGTACGGGTACCTCGTCGGCGGCTCCTCAGGAACGGCCTGCGGCCTACCCATGCAGCTGCCTCAACAGCGATTCCTTTCCTTGAAGGAATCGTCCGGCAGCCTGCCGTGGTCCCTCGTCGGCGGTTCCCTTCACGAGGACCTGGCCTGCGGCTCGCCGAATTAGGACGACGTCCATTGCTATTCCTAACCACCCTACGGTCACAGCCCAGTGTGGTCGACTCACATCTGGTAGTGGGTGTAGCGGTGGAAGGCCGGAGCTTTGAACCCCTTTGCTCCAGTGGTCGCTTGTGCTCAACCTTGTCACCTCACGCTTCAACAGCAGGCAGATTGTGAATGTCCGCAAACTTGATTCGATTACGAGGAGAGATCGTCTCATTCTCCTCGGAGCTTCGCGCTCATACAAAAATGGGCGAGATCGTTACAGGATCTGCTCCTGATCGCCGACGGCTCACGAATGATCCGTAACGATCTGCAAGCATCGACGGCCACGGCTGGGCTCCGTCGCGCAAGCGCAGTCGCGTAGCGACGCATCGCGCTGCTGGGCCCAGGCGGCTACGCGCCGTATAGCCACGACGCCGCGCTGCCGCTTTTCGGCTGTCGATCTCGATTCGATAAATCGATTCTTCTCTCTCTCTCGGCGCTAACAACACGATTTCTGGAATCTAGCGAAGAAAAATTCTCCGTCAGCAGAACCTTCTAGAATTACGCGAATTCATAATAGATACGGGCATCGCGACTGAGATTTTACGTCTCGGACTCACACGATATTTAAACAATATATTTATTTATTTATTTATTTTATTCTCTTATTTATTTATTTATTTATGTTTATATTTATTTATTTATTTATATCTAGTGATATATTCCTATTGATATACACTTATGTATTTTTATTTTATTCTATGTTATTTATTTTATTTTCATTTCATTTTATGCATCCTTTTATTTATTTCTTAAGATCCTATTTTATGTCTTACTTTCTTACTTATTTATTTTGTTACCTGTTATTTGTTTTCTGTTGTTTTCTGTTACCTGATTTATTGGCTTTACACCTTTTACTTTTGACTTTTGACTCTTATTACTAGTATTACCGTTTTATTTAAGCTAGCAGTATTATTATCTTAGGATTTTATTTTGGTATATACATTTAGTTCTTTCTTCTATTTGAGTTTTATTTTGCCGTGCCTGCATTATACACAGGCTTATTATATATACGCATCTCCAAACATTATAATATCTTTCATCTTCCATCTTATGTCACCCGGGGTGACTTTTCCTTTTGTTTTCTCTTCTGTTCTCTTATTTTATTTTATTTTTATCTTTCTTTTATCTAAGTTTACTTTAGTTTTCTTTTAATAAATTTCGTTTGTTTAAAATAAATAAATGGATAGTGTTAGGGGGAGTAGGTTTGAAAAAACCTCGCCTAACGGTGGTCCGGATCTCGAGGGAAGGAACGTCGGGAAAAGAATACAAATTTTCAGTTTATTTTCGCTTAGTCGAATATCTCGACTAAGCCTTTTATTTGATACTTGTAATAAATTTGTACGTAAAAACGAGTCTGTCTGTCTAGACGCGTTACCGGCTGTCTAGCTTCGATGATCTGTAACAGAAAGAGACAAGAATATGCGTTAAATACCTGACAACGTGACTCACGTCGGATGTCTTTCTCTTTCGCGCTCGCGCCTGGTTTGTGCTTGTCGCACCCAGGAGCGGGAATCTCAGTCGCCGCGATACGCGGCTATATTAGTGGACTGTATGTGTGAGAGCGTTCCCTTTAAATCGGGAATCGCTCGCTTATTGTTTCTTTAGACAAGATGCTAATTCCGCTATCTTCCAAGCCTGCTACTCTTGGTTGTCGTAGGAGGAGCGAACAGAGGGAGGTTGTAAGATTCCAACCGTCGCCCTTATCCTCGGCCCTTCACCGTCTGGTTATGTGCGTACGGGCACGGTGCGGTACCGGTTTGACAACGGCGCCCTTGGGCGACTTACAGTTGCTCCGGATACCACGTTCTTTTTAGAATCGACGTCCTACGCACTGCGGCCGTACCAGGCGAGCGATTTTGGGACGTGTTCTGATAATTTTGCCGTAAGCTGGGAGATCCTAGATGTCCCGCGCTTCCGGCTAGAAGACAACGAATCCACTCAAGGGTATTTTATTTCTACCCTTGGTCTGTGGGTTCGTAACCGTTCGAAAAACCAGGAATGATCGAGTTTATGATTCGATCCGTGGGGAGACGGTGGGTCCACCCAGGGGATTTTCAGTAAGCCCTGACCTGTGGAGCCGTCTAGCCCTTGGAAGCTCGAATAACTCGACGCTTTAATTTTATTATTATGTTTTGTCGCACTGAGCTAGATCGTCGATCTAGGAACTCGCGACAAAGCAGGCTGATTTTTGGAGAAGCTTCTCAACGAAGGGTCGAATATCTCGACCGTTTCGGAGATTTTTTAAAACTTCTCAATAGCGTGCTCGCTTATCGATATGCTCCGTTCAGTGGTTCGATAGCAAGTGAAGGACGAGCACGAGTTGCCAAAAGTGTGCGCGTGAGAGGGGAATCCTTCGTCGCGTGGCGCTGCCGTGGCGTCTCTCGTCCGTCTTTGTTTAATTTCTAATTGTCGTACCTTCTCTATGCCTGGGCGTTGAACTTGGCTTGTTCGAACTCGAACGTTACTTTATCGTTCGCGTGACTTTACAGAAAACCTCGAGAACCGTGTTTTTCTGTCCTCTAATGTTTCGAATAGCGGACGCGTCGACCTAGAATCTTCCTGGTCGGTCGCGTAACCGAAAACAAACCGGGTAATGAATTGTTTCGGATTTAAATTAAATTTCGCATTTTAATCGATATTTAAACAGATAGAATATAAAGAAAGTTTCAAGCGGAGGCATTTTGAGGGCTTTACCGCCATCTCTGGGTACTAAATAGCCCCAGGAGATGGTATATAGGACTCAGATACAGGTTTTAGGGGGCGCGGTTGCAGGTCGGTATGCGCTCCAGACTACGAAAGGTAAGTGCACCGACTGCTGGACAGCAACCGCCAACCGGTAGCTAAAACGAGGGCAGCACTGGGGAAAGGTAAGTACCCACTGAGGTCTTCGGCGAGCGACGGTCGGTAGGCGTTAGGCCCCCTAGGAGCGCCACGGACGGTAAATTACCGAATGTCGGTAAGTTACCCCGAACGGAGGGTAATGTGGCCCCGGGACTTTGCCGTGCAGCGATTTTTGCTGCCGGTACCTTACCCGGTGGAGGCTCCACTTAACATAGACTAGCTTCATTTTATTTTATTAATTTCATTTTATTTTATTATATTTATATTCTATTTCATTTTATTGCATTTCATTTTATTTTACCTTATCATATATTATATTATTTTATTTTATATTACTACTATATTTATTCTAGTCAAATCACTTCTTTACTTATTTAATTACTCATTTCGCATATATTTTAATTCCATAAAATTCTATACAATAGATATACGTCAGATATTTGATTTAGTTATTCATGTATACATATATTATATTTATTTACTTACATCCTACTTACCAGTTTTTAGTTATATCTGGTGGCTATCTTTTATATACAGGTTTTAATTTTGTTAGGGGGAGTAGGCTTGAAAAAACCTCGCCTAACGGTGGTCCGGATCTCGAGGGAAAGAACGTCGGGGAAAAGAATACGAGTCGAGTTTAATTTTAAAGTAGCCGCTGAAAAAGACAACGTGGTTTATTAGATCGTATTACGGGAGACAACAAAAAACCGGTCTGCCGGTCTAGACGCGATACCGGCTGTCTAGCTTCGATGATCTGTAACAGAAAGAGACAAGAATAGGCGTTAAATACCTGACAACGTGACTCACGTCGGATGTCTTTCTCTTTCGCGCTCGCGCCTGGTTTGTGCTTGTCGCACACAGGAGCGGGAATCTCAGTCGCCGCGATACGCGGCTATATTAGTGGACTGTATGTGTGAGAGCGTTCCCTTTAAATCGGAAATCGCTCGCTTATTGTTTCTTTAGACAAGATGCTAATTCCGCTATCTTTCAAGCCTGCTACTCTTGGTTGTCGTAGGAGGAGCGAACAGAGGGAGGTTGTAAGATTCCAACCGTCGCCCTTATCCTCGGCCCTTCACCGTCTGGTTATGTGCGTACGGGCACGGTGCGGTACCGGTTTGACAACGGCGCCCTTGGGCGACTTACAGTTGCTCCGGATACCACGTTCTTGAGAATCGACGTCCTACGCACTGCGGCCGTACCAGGCGAGCGATTTTGGGACGTGATCTGAGAATTTTGCCGTAAGCTGGGAGATCCTAGATGTCCCGCGCTTCGGCTAGAAGACGGCGAATCCACTCAAGGGTATTTTATTTCTACCCTTGGTCTGTGGGTTCGTAACCGTTCGAAAAACCAGGAAGGATCGAGTTTAGGACTCGATCCGTGGGGAGACGGTGGGTCCACCCAGGGATTTTCAGTAAGCCCTGGACTGTGGAGCCGTCTAGCCCTTGGAAGCTCGAATAACTCGACGCTTTAATTTTATATTATATTGTGTCGCACTGAGCTAGATCGTTGATCTAGGAACTCACGACAAAGCAGGCTAATTTTTTGAGAAGCTTCTCAACGAAGAGTCGAAGAACTCGACCGATTCGGAGATTTTTGGAAACTTCTGGATAGCGTGCTCACTTATCGATATGCTCAGTTCAGTGGCTCGATAGCAAGTGACGGACGACCACGAGCTGCCAAAAGTGTGCGCGTGAGAGGGGGAATCCTTCGTCGCGTGGCGCTGCCGTGACGTCTCTCGTCCGTCTTTGTTTAATTTATAATTGTCGTACCTTCTCTATGCCTGGGCGTTGAACTTGGCTTGTTCGAACTCGAGCGTTACTTTATCGTTCGCGTGACTTTACGGAAAACCTCGAGAACCGTGTTTTTCTGTCCTCTAATGTTTCGAATAGCGGACGCGTCGACCTAGAATCTTCCTGGTCGGTCGCGTAACCGAAAACAACCCGGGTAACGAATTGTTTCGGATTTAAATTAACTATCGCATTTTAATCGATATTTAAACAAATTTAGTTTCTGAGCCAGCTTTGTTACAAGATATTATTTCACTCCATAACCATAGATATAGGCAAATACTATATACCTTGATTAAAATCGCCGTATTATTACTCTGCTTTTAGTTCCTAAGGCCGTTCTGCTGGCTCCCGACAATATGGCGCCTTGCGTTTTGTATGGTATTTTCATAGTCTTACATACATTTTATATTATATTTTATATAGTCGTTACATTCCACTATACATCCTTCTCCTTATTTTTCATACTTCATCTGTATTCGTACTTTCTACTGGTTACCTACATTTTAATTTTAATTTTATTTTTATTTTTGTTAGAATGTGATTTGTTAGAAAAGTAATTGTCACACGTTAGATTTATTTCGCGTCGTCGAAATAGGTCGACGACGCCGTTTATTGGCCTTTAAACGCGCAGCTGCTCTTGGCTTATTTTTACAAACAACCTACTTGTCTGCCCGTGTAGGGCGGCTTCTCGCTTCACGCCGCTCTGAAATAAAAGAGACGGAACTAGGTGTAAGTACACGGTAACGTTAGTCACTATATCCGTCTCGCTTTAATTTGTACTCGCTCCCGGTTGTGCTTGTCGCACTCAGGAGCGGGAACTCAGGCGCCGCGATACGCAGCTAAGCTAGTGGACTGTATATGTTTCTGTGTGTTCCCTTTAAACCGAAACAGCCGATTGCAGTTTCGGGAAGACGAGCTTCAACCTCGTTTCTATCCCGACTGCTGGTTTCGACTATCGTAGCAGAGGGTAACGGATGGAGGTTGTAAGGCTGCAACCGTACCCGGTCCTTGGCCCTTTACCACCTTCTTACGTGCGTACGGGCACGGTGTGGTGCCGGTTTACTAACGGCGCCCTTGGGTCGACTTACTATTGGGCCTGACACCATGTTGCTTAATGAATCAACGTCCTACGCGCAGCGACCGTACTAGGCTGGCGATCTTTGGGCGTGTTCTCGCGATTCGCCGTAAGCTGGGAGAGTATTGTCCCACAATTCGACTGGAAGATGGCAAAGCCACCCAGGGTATTTAATACGCCCCTGGATTGTGGGTTTCGAGCCGTTTGACAGTCAAGGGAGGTTCGAGGTTCAACCTTGATACCTCCGACACGACCCCTGATTACAGCGATACGTGTTCTTATTCAGGCTGAGGTGGATCGTACCCACTGCTGAATTCGAAATCTCGGAACCTGCGAGATTCTTACATTCTTGTTGGATCGGTTTTATTGGTAAACGGCTGACGGAAGTTCACGGGATGGGGTTGCTTCACAACCCGTTCCGTATTGAACTTCCTACGGAGGTTCACGGGATGGGGTTGCTTTTCAACCCGTTCCGTATTGAACGTCCTATGGAGGTTCACGGGATGGGGTTGCTTTTCCAACCCGTTCCGTATTGAACGTCCTATGGAGGTTCACGGGATGGGGTTGCTTTTCATACCCGTTCCTTATTGAAAGTCCTGTAAAAGTACACGGTATAGGATTGTCTTGCAATCCGTTCCGTATTGAACTTGTTTTTCACGTTTACAGCTGTTTTTTAAATAATAAACGGGTTGGGGAGGTTCACGGTATAAGATTGTTTTTCAATCCGTTCCGTATTGAACGTCCTGTACAAGTCCACGGTATAGGGTTGTCTTCCAATCCGTTCCGTATTGAACTTGTGGTTCACGTTTATGACTCTCTGATTATTTAAATTGTAAACGGGTTTTGTGGAAGTATTGACGTTACCGGATGGATTCCCAATCCGTTCTCGTTCTGCACTTCCAACCCACGTTTACAATTTCGTCGAAAAGTTCGAGTGACTCGAAACTATTCGAAATTCTTGGAAGATTACGGGGAGCGGGATCGTATGCCCATCTGCTCACGGCCGATTCCAAATTAAGAGTGACGATCTAGCACGGTTTGTCAAATTCGGAGGGGAGAATCTCCGACTAGCGGCGCTGTATCCGAATTTGAATTCGTCTTTGTTTAACTTATTATTGTCGTACCTTCTCTTTCTATACTCGCCGAGACGTTAGCTCGAAATCACGCGTAGTTTCGTCGATCGCGTGATGCTTCGAAGAAATCCGTATGTGACAGTTTTTATAACCTGTCTTGTTTTCGCGTAGCGGACACGAGAACCGAACGTTCTCGCGTCGGTAACATACGCAGAAAAACAATACCGGGTGACGAATATTATTCTACTATTCTTTATGCTTCGAATTAACGCGATATTTAAACAATTTTTATTTTTATTTTTATTTTAAAATTTTTAACTTTAAATTTTGTCTATTTCATTTTCTCATTTTCTACTGTTTTATTAGGTGATAAAACTTCTCCCTCTCAGTTATCTAGTTTTCAAGTTTTCATTTATTGACATTCAGCAAATATGTGCATTCTTTCATAAACTTTCTTTCTTATCTATTATTACATTAAATCCAAAACACACTCTTCTACTACTTATCTATTCATGGGTGGCTCCTGCAAATTTTATTACAACATCTAACATTTAACATAATTATATTACAATACACATTCCTGGATTTTTTTTTTTTTTTTTTTTTTTTTTTCCGTGGGGAAAATCTTCGAAAGACTCCCTCCCACCTCTTTGGGGAGAGGCGGGAGGGGTGTGTGGGATTCCCCGCGCCCATTATAACGGGCGCGGGACCTCCCCACTACAAACCCCACGGTGACCCGTCCGCACGATTTGGGAGGATACCGGGAATCGCTCGAAGTATACTTCCGGTATCCTCCCCGTGCACGCGCTTTGCGCCCACCCGCGGGGGGACAAACGGTCCCACCGGCAATCGCCCTGTCTCATAGCGGCAGGACGAGGCCACATCGTCCTGCCGCCATCCGTCCCGGGGCCGCGTCTAGAGGCGGCTGCGAGCCCCAACTCGCAACCGCCGCGACCCCGTTTCTACCCCTCGGAGGCGGGCAGCTAACGGCCGCACCAGGCCACCGGGGGTGCCGCTCGGCAATGCCACCCCATCCGGTCCGACCCTGCGCCGCCTGGCGGGAGGGGGCTCCTATCAGGACGCTCGCCATGCCCGGCAGCGAGACATCCCGCCCGATGACGCCGATCAGGACACGGCGTTCACCCTCCCATGCAGCGCATACCTCGAGGGTATGTTCCGCCGTATCCTGCTCAGCGTCACAATGGCAGCAACGCGCCGTCGGCTCCTTCTATCCGGCACAGGTATCTCCCGAAGCTGCCATGCCCCGAGAACACCTGTGCCATCCTGTAAGTGAGGCTTCCATGACCTCTGTCCAGCCACTCACATAGGAGTGGCCGAACAGCCCCGCGGTAGGCAGAGCCAACCGCTCTTGCCACGCGTGCACCACGGACTGCCGGGCCTGGCGCTTCAACTCGCCCCAAGCAGGTTCCTGCACCCGGGACCGCCCCACCCCGCGCGACGGTCGACGCGGTGACGATACATCATCGCGTGCGACCGAGCGAGGAGATCCATGGGCGGCATCCCCGCAAGAACCGTCGCCGCCTCATGTGACACGGTCCGGTACCCGCGGAAGACCCTTAGAGCCATCCGCCTCTGCACCCGACGCAGCATACTCATGCCGCGCCGGGAGGCCGCCAGGTCGTCCGCCCAGACGGGGCCCCGTATAGGACCACCGACTGAACCATTGCCACATAGAGGCGGCGAACTCGGCCCGCCGGGCCCCCCAGGTTAGGCAGAATCCGGCCCAAAGCCCCGACCATCCTCTCCAGCCGGGGGACCAGGCAGCGGAAATGCTCCTGGAAGCGCCAGTGGCTATCGAGGATCAACCCCAGATACCTCATCTGGGGCCTCACCTCGATATTAGCCTCACCCACGCGGATCAGAGGGTGGCGGATCCTGCCGAGGTGAAGGGAACACTATCACCTCGGTCTTATGGACCGCCACCGTCATCCCCATCCCTCTGATCCGGTTGACGACGCGTTGCGCCCCTCCTCCGCGAGACGCTTGGCCCTCCCCAGTGCGCCCCGACGGCCAGCACCAGTGTGTCATCTGCATAACACACGGCGCTGACGCCGTCGGGAAGGTTAACCCGCAACACTGCGTCGTACGCGATGATCCACAGGAGTGGCCGAGGACCGACCCCTGCGGAACCCCGCAGTACGCCTCCCTCCGCATATGCCCATCCCGGCTCGGATACTCGATCCACCTGCCGTGGAGATAATCCCCGATGCCCGCCCCGAGACAACCGGGGACCCAATGATATTCGAGCCCCCTCCTTATCTCCTCCCAGGGCAGGGTGTTAAAGGCGTTGGCAATATCCAAGGATATTGCCAAAGCCACCCCTCCCCGGGCGACGGCCGACTCCGAGAGGGCCCTGACACGACCTATCGCGTCGATGGTCGATCGAACCTCCCGGAAACCGTACTGGCTGTCGGCCAGGCCGGGGGCACCCCGCGACAGGTGCTCGACGAGGCGGGCAGCAATCACCCGCTCGAATAGCTTGCCCACCTCGTCGAGGAGACAGATGGGCCGGTATGCGGAGGCAGACTCCGCGGGCCGACCCTCCTTCCGGAGGAGGACCGTCCTCGCCACCTTCCAACTGGGGGGGAATCGCCCGTCCCTCAGGCATCGGTCGAACAACCGCCTGAGGTCGGCCCCAAGGACGCCTTGGGTCAAGACCCAAACGCGGCCTGGCACACCATCCGGACCCGGGCCGGTGTTACGCGCCCCGAGCCGTCTGATGGCAGCGGCCAGCTCCTCTGAGTGAACCCCAGTTCGGCCGCCCACTACCTTGGGACTGCCGCCTCCGCCGGAGGACGTGGTACCCTCACCCGAATTAGGAAAAGAGTGTTGACCACGTCCTCCAGCAGCCGGGTCAAGACCCTCGGTGACGGGGGCGCCCACGGGCGGAGCTTCTTCAGCACCACCCTGTACGGGCGCCCCCAAGGATCGTCATCGAGGGTCTGGAGGAGATCCTTCCATGCCCGGGTCTTGGCCCGTTTGATGGCGACCTGCAGAGCAACCCGCGCCATCCGGTATGCCTCATACAGGTCATCTGCCCTCGCTCGCGCCACGCCATCGTCCGGTCGTAGACGACGGCGCTCGCGGGCGAACTGACGTCGGGCGCGGACACTCGTGACCCGCAATTCCGCGATCGCGGCCGACCACCAGTACACCGCCCGGCGAGGAGAAGCTCGCCCGACCCGGGGCATCGACGCGTCGCAAATGTCTGCGACTAGTACACCGAGCCGGGCAGCCTCCCCGTCCATGCTTGGCAACTCGGCCGCCACCTGCGGCCAAGTTGCAGCGAGGGCAGCTGCCATCAGGGCGTCCTTGTCCAGGCGCCGAAGCGCCCAGCGGAGCGGTGGGGTGCCGTCCGGGCGGCGGTGCCGGGATGCAGCCACGGCGGCAGAGACCTCCATCCGGATGTACCGGTGATCGGAGAGTGTCTCTGCCTCCGGGGCCACCTGCCACCCCGACACCATGCGCACGGCGTTGGGGGTCGCGAATCCAACATCAACGATAGACCCCCCATATCGCCGCACGCGGTTTAGTAACCGAAGGTCGAGCCCCGCCGCCCAGTCGCCCAGGATCCCGCCACGAACGGTGGTCCTAGGGGATCCCCAAGCCACCGACTTGGCGTTAAAGTCCCCCAGGACCAGCACCGGCCGGGCCGTGCAGCGCTGCACGCATGCCGCGACCTCGGTCAAGTACAGCTCGAACGCGGCGTGACCGCTGCGGGGCGAGATGTAGCACCCACTACGGCGACTACCCCCCAGTCCACGGCGACGAAACCCCGACCGCGCTCCAGAATGGAGAACGGCGGGGACCCGTCGCCACCTCCCCATACCGTTGCCACCAAAGCGTCCGCGTCGCCCACCCAATGTGGGTGATCAGGCACGCGGTACGGCTCGGCAGAGACCGCCAGGCCAACCCACACTCCGCGAGGACTCGGGACATCATGTCCTGTGCCGCGCGGCAGTGGTTGAGATTGGCCTGGAGGAGGAGGCGGGCGCCGTTATTTAACGGCCGTCCCAGCCTCCTCCCGGCTGTCCGTCCCCGTGGTACCGTCCACCACCATTGTGGACGCTGCCAGCAACCGCGGTGCTTGAACCGGGGTGGGCCCCTTCTTCTTCCCCTTCCGGGAGGGGGGAGAGCACTTTTTGCTCCCCACCCTGTGATCGGCTGGCCTCCCCATGTCCGCATATAGCGGGCAGTGGGGGGCCGCCGAGCACTGGCTCGCGCGGTGGTCATTCGCCCCGCAGCGGTAACACTGACCGCTGCGGTCCACCGGCGAGGTGCACCACTGCCTCACGTGCCCCAGCTTGAGGCAGCGGTGACACTGGAGTGGGCGCGGCGCGAGTATCTCCACTCGCGCCGAAACCCACCCCACCAATACCCTCCCGGATTCCGCCACCTTTCGGGCGGCGGAGAGGGGACACCGGGCCCACACCGACCCCAGGCCGGAAGGAGACCTGCGATTTCTCCGACCTGCACGTCTCCCTCGGGGCAATCACCCGCCCTCGCTAGGGCACAGGACACCTCCTGCGCGGTGACCGAGTCGTCCAACCCACATATGCGCATCTCTGTGCGCTTCTTGGGCCGGGCGACTCGGACACCCCGCTCGCCCAGTTGCTCCTGGAGCCTCTGGGTGAGTCGGTCCGCCTTCTCACCGCCCTCTGGACCAGGGATCTCCAGCAGGAGACCCCCGGTCACGGCCCTCTTCGCCCTCACGGAAGCGATGCCGAGCTCCTCCAGGGATATATTATCCCTGGCGAGCTGCATCGCCCCCCTGAGGAACGGTCAGCGTCACTGCTGCCGTGTTAGGGGGGCGCCCTGGTCGCACCTTCGCGGCCTTTCCCTTGGCCGCGGGCGGCGAGGTAGCAGGTCGCGGCTGCGAGGCCTTCCTCGCCGCCCTCTTTGCCTTCCGCCCTACCATCTCGCTCCACGCCACCCCCCCTGGGATGGTGCCGCGGAGGACGTGCGCACCGGGGCCGCGGGTACACTACCCCCCTGGGAGACCGCGGCACGCGGCACCGGCACTCTCCACCATATCCCCAATCCTCCTCAGAAGTTCGTCCTCTGAGAAGGATGGGGAACTCTGCACGGGCGGAGTGCGGGTGGAAGGGCCACGCAACACTGCCGCCGCACTCCGCTTATTTTCCACGACCGTGGATGGTGGTGGTGGAGGTGGAGGAGGAGGGAGGATAGGAGGGAGGCTGCGCTGTTCTAGCGCGCCTCTGCCCTCACCCTCCCCCGTCGATCCTCCTCCACCAGGAGCTGCAGCCGGGCATTTCGCCCGCTCATCTCCTGCGCCGCCTCCCCCATCTTTTGCGCTGCCTCTCGCAGGGCCTCAGCCCCTTTCGAGGGCAGGCTGCGGCAACCTTCTCGACCCGCCTCAGGGACGAGGAGATCCTCTCGGATATCTCCTCGGTCACCTCGTCCCTGAGGCAACTCATCATCACGACCGGGTTCATAGCCCGGTCCACTACTTCGTCGACGGCCTGCCCCGTCCGCTTCCTCTTGGAGCCTATGTGGCTCCTCGTGGAGGAGAAGGACGAGACTGACGCAGTCTCGTCGTCCTCCTCCACCTTCCACGAAGCCGGGCCAGGCGCTAAGTGAGGCGCGAGCGCCGTCACCGTAGCCCCAACACCGTCTTCGTCCTCCCCATTCGCAACAACCCGTCCCATCCCCGTTTTAATTGTTGAATCCATGTAGTTCCCACGCGTAGGTCGGAAATAAAGGTCCACCCGGGCAGAGCCGCCTTACCCGGGTAAGCCAAATACTACGGGGGTTCGGCAGGTGCCCCGGAGTTGGTCGCTTGGGATTGGGCCTTCTCCGCCAACCATGCATCCCATCGCCGCGCACCATAGCTTAGGATTGGAGGGCGATTTTATAGAGTCGCCATACTCTTGGCCCAGGCGGTTAAGCCAAGGCCCCCGCTTCTCCTGCCGTCACGTACCATTCACAAAACCAAAAAAAAGGAATTGTGAGTGGGTCGTTGTGACGACCAACAGGAGGCTTACGGTGTGATTAGCTTCAGGTACCTCGGGGTCGCTACGCCCCGTACTGCGGCCGACGATTGCCGGACACAGCCCCTGAGGAGACGCGAATGGGCTGGGAAACTTCCATCGGATCCACTTCTGAACCTCCAACCTTCGGAGCAACTGAGAACCTTTCTTACTACAAAACTGCGCGCCCTAGAAGCGGTGGAGGGATCGTCCAGCTCACCTGCGGCGCCCACAGAGAAGACCGGAGTCCTGCGACACGAAAAAGAAGACACCCTCATATACCACTCCACGTCTAAAGGCGTACGCGACACACACTACTGGAGAAGCTAATCGTCGATGTCTCATCTGCCAAAAGGAGCACTTCATCCTCTTCTGCCCTACCTATAAGAACTTAAATCCTCGAGAGAGGAAGCTGCTGATCACAGAGAAGCGTCTTTGTTATAATTGTCTAGCACCTCACTCTTCGTTAGCTTGTAAGTCTACTAAACGTTGTCAACTCTGCGTAGGTAAGCATCATACCTCACTTCATTCTAACTTCGAGCAAGTTATTGCTGCGGATGCTTCTTCTTCCAAGCAGGTATCAGAAAGAGATCGAGAATCGAATGAGAACTTACAGACTGAGCAGACCGCCTCATATTCTGGAAAGGTGGCTCACTGCGCTACGACTTCCTGCTCCGTAACCTCGCCAGTCTCCGTTGTGCTTGCTACCGCAGAACTTGTGCTGGAGTCAGACCAGGGAAAAAGGGTATCCGTAAGAGCCTTAATTGACCCCTGTTCAGAGGTCTCGTTGATGGAGGAGAGCGTGGCGCAGATCTTAAATTGAATTCGAATACCGGAGAAAATTCCTGTTATCGGCGTCGGTAAGACGCAAACCTATACAAAAGGTAGGGTCTCTCTTCGGTTATACTCTCGCTTAGATAACTCAACCTCGTATAGTCTTTCTGCATATATACTTCCGCGATTGTCATCCTATCAAGCGGTCTATCAAGCACTTCTGCCCTGTCACATTTAGAAGGGCTGGAACTGGCCGATCCTCATATTTTTCGGCTAAACGAATCAACTTAATTCTGGGAGCCGATATTTATGCTCAAATCATAAGGTCGGGCTTGAAACAAGGCCCACCGAATACTCCTATCGCCCAAGCCACCTCACTGGGGTGGATTTTAACTGGGCCTTTAAGGCAATCAAGCAATCTGGAAAATAATACTCACTATGCTATCTCATTGCAGTGTTCCATTCAAGAGGCAAACCTTGTTGAGACTCTAACTCGTTTCTGGAAAATCGAGGAAGTTCCTTCTATTTCTAACTCGTTAACGGAAGAGTCTAAAGCATGTGAGGATCATTACACTCAAACGCATAGGCGAGATGAATCTGGCAGGTATATTGTTTCTTTACCTCTTAAATCTTCGCCCGCTCAATTGGGTGAGAGTGAGAAAGCCGCGAGCTCCTTCTTCTCCAAACTGGAAAGACGTTTTGAAGCAGATCTTAAATTTCAAAACGCATATCGGGAATTTTTAAGGAGTACGAGGATCTCGGCCATATGGAGCGTATCTCAGATCATTTAACCAATAAGGGATCTGTTTATTATCTGCCGCATCACGGCGTGCTGCGCGAATCTAGTTCGACTACGAAACTTAGAGTAGTTTTTAATGCTTCGTATAAGACTTCATCGGGCATTTCTTTAAACGATCTGGTTCACACGGGTCCTAATCTCCTCCCCAAAATCTTTTTCCTTACTACTTCGCTGGCGCAAGTACGCTATAAGCTTTCTCCGCGGACGTAGAAAAAATGTACCGTCAAATTCGCGTGGAGGAGAAGGACTGAGACTTGCAACGCATCGTCTGGCGAGGTAATCCCGGTGAGCAATTAACTAGCTACAGGCTTCGAACGGTCACCTACGGTATGGTCTGCGCTCCATATTTGGCAATTCGTACACTCCTACAATTGAGCAAGGACGAAGAGGAGGCATATCCACTTGCTGCTCGTTGCCTTCGAAGCGACGTGTATATGGACGACGTGATTTCGGGATCAGACACGCTGGAAGAGGCCGGTCAACTTCAGCAACAATTGCTGGCGTTGTTGAGGGCGGGCGGCTTCAAATTACGAAAATGGTCATCCAATGAACCTGAACTCTTAAAAAGGTCTACCGGCCGATCATCTTGCCTCCTTTTCTGACCTTTCGTGCAACTTCGATGGAGTCTCATCTCTCCTGGGTCTGAAATGGAACACTGCCTCCGATTGCTTCTTGATTTCTCTTTGACCTCGTAATAAATCTGGTCCCATCACTAAGCGATCGGTTTTTAGCGAGATAGCTGGGCTTTATGACACATTGGGTCTTCTGGCTCCCGTAGTTATCGTAGCAAAAATTTTTATGCAGTCATTATGGCTGCTCAATCTAACCTGGGATGATTTGCTTCCTGAATCATTAGGAACCTATTGGTTAAACTACCATTCGGGCCTAAACTTTCTTCCTGATCTGCGAATACCTCGTTGGATTGGGATCACGAGCAACGATAATAATTATGAGCTTCACGGGTTTGCTGATTCCTCTGAAAAAGCTTACGCTGCGGTTATCTATGTGAGAGTTATTCCGCGACAAACAGAATTGAAACCTCGCGTTAATTTAATTGCAGCAAAAACTCGCGTCGCGCCCCTAAGCAAGTCTCATTGCCGCGACTAGAACTTTGCACCGCCACATTACTGGTTCGACTAATGCATTCTATAAAAACCACGCTAGTCTTACCCACGGGTGAGATTCATCTCTGGTCTGACTCTTCTATCGTTCTTAGCTGGCTTCAACAGCACTGTTCAAAATGGAAAACTTTTTGTTGCCAATCGTGTTTCTGAAATTCAAACAATACTACCCGAAGCAACTTGGCGGCACGTACGCTCTAGCGACAATCCGGCTGACGCCGCGTCTCGCGGGTTATCTGGAAATAAACTAACGTCTTTCCAATTATGGTGGGAAGGACCTTCTTTCTATCTAGCCGAAACTATAATTTGGATAAACACCTTCTAACAAATCTGGTTACGGAACAGGAGGCTCGTGTTACAAAGCTTTCCTGCTCTGTTCTTTCTGGTACCTCCTTTATTGAAAACTTCATAGGTCGGTATTCTACAATACAAACACTCTGTAAAATTACTAGCTGGTGCCTACGCCTCCGCAAACTGTCAATAGAGACTCAACCTTCTAGTGAAAACAGAAAATTTATCAGCTCGCGCGAACTACATGATGCCCGACACATCTTAATCAAAGTCGTACAAACGACTGCCTTCGACGCGGAAAAAACACTTCTTGAACAGTCCGCTTCTGTCTCCCGAGGCCCTGTAGGGCGTTTAAACCCCTTTCTTGACGAAAAGGGAATTCTTCGAGTCGGCGGACGACTAAAACACTTACTTCTCGACTTCCAAGAAAAGCATCCTATTATACTACCCGCAAAGGGGCATTTTACAATACTACTAATTCGCGAAGCTCATGAGAAAACTCTTCATGGTGGAGTACAGCTTACCTTGGGAGCATTACGTCAACGCTACTGGATTCTCTCCGGACGACGCGCAGTACGCACTTATATAAACTCATGTATCACTTGTTGGCGATGGAGTACTAAAACCTCTCATCAACAAATTCCTTCCACCAACCTTCCTAGCACTCGAGTAAGACCTTCCAGACCATTTTCAAATTCGGGCGTTGACTACGCTGGGCCGTTCCTTATAAAAACTAATCCGGGCCGAGGTTACCACACGCTAAAGGCGTATGTCGCGGTCTTTGCCTGTCTAGCGACTCGTGCAGTACATTTAGAGCTTGTAACCGATTATACAACTGATGCCTTTCTAGCGGCGTACCGACGCTTTGTAGCCCAACGCGGAATCTGTTCCTCTATTCGCAGCGATCAAGGTAAAAACTTCGTGGGCGCTGATCGTGAACTTCGGCGACTTTTTGCAGCCGCTAGTTTGGATTGGGAAAACTGGCAGGTATTCTAGCTCAAGACGGAACCACCTGGCACTTCAACCCTCCTGCCGCACCACACTTTGGGGGTATCTGGGAGGCGGCGGTGAAGTCGATGAAATTCCATCTACGGCGAGTGGTAGGAGACACTCCTCTTACGTATGAGGAAATGGCTACCGTTCTCTCACAGATAGAGGCCTGCCTGAACTCCCGACCGCTAGCACCTCTGGAGGTTGACACTGAAGCCAACGAATTCTTAACACCCGGTCACTTTCTAGTGGGAGGTCCTCTTACAGCTGTACCCGAACCGTCGCTCACGGAAGAGAACAAACTTCGCCTAACACGCTGGCAGCTACTACAGCGAATGCGGGATCACTTTTGGAAGCGCTGGGCAGCCGAATATTTACAAGGCCTACAGTCTCGTAACAAATGGGCACAACCACAACCTAACGTGCAACTCGGGGATCTTTGCCTGGTCACCTCCGCTCGTCACGCCACCCACCAAATGGCCAATCGGACGAATCGTGGCAACTTATCCCGGCGATGACGGCCGGGTCAGAGTCGTCTTGGTGAAGACTCCCATCTCAACCATTAAGCGACCGGTTACCAAACTCTGCCTCTTTCCAAACACACTAGCTCGCAATTAACTAATTACTGAGTCGCACCGATCACGTCTATTCGTCTGCTGGACGAAGGCGGGCGGGAATGTTAGAGACCTCAGTTATCGGCCGCTGAGAACTATTTAATTTAAGGACCGAAAGAGGTCGATTCTTCGTTCCATTCCGCGGAGAGCTCTCCTTCCACTCTGCGTGGGGACCGCGAGCTCAGTTCTATCTCAACTGGCGTGTAACATAGAGCGAGAGAGAGAGAGAGAGAGATCGTGTATACACAAGCTATCATAAGAACTAACTGTGCTAAATAATACTTATGAAGTTAACCAAATAATTATATCATATTAATTTTTAACTATATAGCGTTTTGTTATTCGTACTGTGTGTTAATTTAAACGAAAAAACCTGCAAACTTCAACACTATTCATTTATTTTAGTACACTTATCTTAGTTTATTTCAGTCTATTTTGATTTTAGTTTATCTTTTATTTTATTTTATTTTATTCTATTCATCTTGTTTAAATATCAATTAAAATGCGAAGTTTAATTTAAATCCGAAACAATTCGTTACCCGGTTTGTTTTCGGTTACGCGACCGACCAGGAAGATTCTAGGTCGACGCGTCCGCTATTCAAAATGTTAGAGGACAGAAAACACGGTTCTCGAGGTTTTCTGCAAAGTCACGCGAACGATTAATTAACGTTCAATTTTGAAACAAGCGGTTTAAACGCCCGAGTTTAGAGAAGGTACGAAAACTATATAATAGACAGTGACGGACGAGAGACACGGCGACAGCGCCGCGTAACGGAAGACTCTCCCCACTCACGCGCTCACTTTGGCAGCTCGTGCTCGTCCGTCACTCGCTATCAAACCACTGCCACGAGCACTTCGGTATCCGAACACGCTCAGCAGTCGAATAAACGAATAATTCGAGCAACCCGACCCGAGTCGAGTTCTTCGACTACCCTCGGAGTTGTAAAAGAATTATTCACAAGTTATCGTATCGAGCCAGTCGGTACCCGACCGAGCTCTGTAAAAAGACTTATTTAATTCGGAATAGGCTTGAAGTATTTCGAGTGCTTCCGGGGAATCGATCCATAAACAGGTGTGGGAAGAAACCCTGAGTGGAATCATCGTGCACTAGAGGAACGAGATACAAACTCCTTCCTCCAATTGGCTGTCAGAAACGGCTTCGAACCCACCATACAGGAGTGAATAATACCCTGGGTGGATTTGCCGTCTTCCAGTCGAAGCGGGACACTTTTAAACCCCAGCTATCGGCGAAAGCTAGGACACGTCCAAACATCTCCAGGGAGTACGGTCCCTGTGCGTAGGACGGAGCATCCGACAAAGCAACGTGGTCTCATGCACAACCGTAAGTCGACCTAAGGGCGCCGTTGACAAGCCTGCACCACACAGTGCCGTACGCACTTACGAAGGCGGTGAAGGGCCGGGGACCGGCTGAAAGGTTGGAGCCTTGCAACCTCCCTCCGATCACCTTTTCCTGCGACAGTCATACATCAAAGTCTTAAATTGCAGTCAGAATTGCAGTCGTGAAATTAGACGAGCAGAAATCTCGTACACGACAATAATAAGCAAGCGATTCCCGATTTAACGGGAACGCTCACACATACAGTCCACTAGCTTAGCTGCGCATCGCGGCGGCTGAGATCCCCGCTCCTGGGTGCGACAAGCACAGACCAGACGAGCGCGGAAGAAAGTAAGACACACAGCGTGATTCACGTTCACAGGTATTTAACGCCTATTCGTGTCTCTTTCTGTTACAGGTTTACCAAACAGGATTAGCTGCAGCGGCGTCTGGCCGGGCAGACAAAATTATATAATCACCTACAAACCTATCAAAATAAACGGCTTAGTCGAATCATTCGACTAAGCGAAAATTAAATTAAAATCTGTATTCTTTTCACTACGTTCCTTCCCTCACGATCCGGACCACCGTTAGGCGAGGTTTTTTCAAACCTACTCCCCCTAACAACATGTAAATGTAGAAAAACCCCTAAGCTGTAGGGTATAACTGTAAAAATATGGAGTGTAGAGTATATGCTATTATTATATTATATAATATTTTATTAGTGAGAAAGACGAAAGCGTTTCCATATCAGTAAACTGTATAACGGTAAAGAATCCTGGCCTGAATCATAATGAGAGAAAATAACTAAAATAACTGTGACTTGTATTGTATCGTAGTCTATTTGTTACATTTATATACGGCCGATTGCAGATACTATTACTACTACTACTACTATCTTTTCCCTGTTACATCCTGTTGTGTGATTTTACTGTTTTACTATTATTTTATCCCTTAATTTCGATCTCATTATGTTACTTCATTACCTAATTTACTTTATATCTGTCAGAATTTAAGCTAGGAAATCCAGACTTATGCAGGGAAAGAAACTACCCGTATATACTATGAACATTTGTAAGAAAGAAGAAAGAAGAAAAGAAAGTCCGTTCTTAGAAGGTTTTCATGGGGAGCCATATTTTGGAGAAAAACAGGGCAGTAACAGGTACTTAGGTTGTGTAGTGTGATTATTAATTATATAATTTATGGATAAACTAAAATAAAATAAGTAAAGTAAAATAAAATATAAAGCATGTGATACAGATACCGACCAAGGACAAGAGGGAATATGCAAAGTGATTGGTACTTGATAAATGAAATAAATAAAGTAGAATAAAACTGAAGTGAAATATTATTATATTATTATCATTATCTGTCTGCAGGGTGAGTACAGACAATGTCCGGTTAAAACATCCTCTAGGTATGATACTAAGCAAACCAAATATGGTGATAAGGGATACATAACAATTGAGAAAATAATTTAATAATATTAGATTGTTAGGGGGAGTAGGTTTGAAAAAACCTCGCCTAACGGTGGTCCGGATCGTGAGGGAAGGAACGTCGTGAAAAGAATACAGATTTTAATTTAATTTTCGCTTAGTCGAATGACTCGACTAAGCCTTTTATTATGTAACGTTTGTAAACCAAAGATTATATAAGGATGGTTTGCCCGGCCAGACGCCGCTGCAATTAATCCTGTTTGGTAAACCTGGAACAGAAAGAGACACGAATAGGCGTTAAATACCGGTGAACGTGAATCACGCTGTGTGTCTTACTTTCTTCCGCGCTCGTCTGGTCTATGCTTGTCGCACCCAGGAGCGGGGATCTCAGCCGCCGCGATGCGCAGCTAAGCTAGTGGACTGTATGTGTGAGCGTTCCCGTTAAATCGGGAATCGCTTGCTTATTATTGTCGTGTACGAGATTTCTGCTCGTCTAATTTCACGACTGCAATTCTGACTGCAATTTAAGACTTTGTTTTATGACTGTCGCAGGAAAAGGTGATCGGAGGGAGGTTGTAAGGCTCTCAACGTTTCAGCCGGTCCCCGGCCCTTCACCGCCTTCGTAAGTGCGTACGGCACTGTGTGGTGCAGGCTTGTCAACGGCGCCCTTAGGTCGACTTACGGTTGTGCCTGAGACCACGTTGCTTTGTCGGATGCTCCGTCCTACGCACAGGGACCGTACTCCTGGAGATGTTTGGACGTGTCCTAGCTTTCGCCGATAGCTGGGGTTTAAAAGTGTCCCGCTTCGACTGGAAGACGGCAAATCCACCCAGGGTATTATTCACTCCTGTATGGTGGGTTCGAAGCCGTTTCTGACAGCCAATTGGAGGAAGGAGTTTGTATCTCGTTCCTCTAGTGCACGATGATTCCACTCAGGGTTTCTTCCCACACCTGGATTATGGAGTCGTGCACTAAGAAAGGTGCGAAAAACCTCGCACCTATAGATTGGGATGAGCTTAGCCCTCTATCCCTGGGGAAACGATTGAGTCCACTCAGGGTTTCTTCCCACACCTGTTTATGGATCGATTCCCCGGAAGCACTCGAATTAGTTCAAGCCTATTCCGAATTTATAAGTCTTTTTACAGAGCTCGGTCGGGTACCGACTGGCTCGATACGCTAACTCGTGAATACTTCTTTTACAACTCCGAGGGTAGTCGAAGAACTCGACTCCGGATCGGGTCGCTCGAATTATTAGTGTATTCGACTGCTGAGCGTGTTCGGATACCGAAGTGCTCGTGGCAGTGGTTTGATAGCGAGTGACGGACGAGCACGAGCAGCCAAAGTGAGCGCGTGAGTGGGGAGAGTCTTCCGTCACGCGGCGCTGTCGCCGTGTCTCTCGTCCGTCTCTGTCTATTATAGAATTTTCGTACCTTCTCTAAACTCGGGCGTTTGAACCGCTTGTTTCAAAATTGAACGTTAATTAATCGTTCGCGTGACTTTGCAGAAAACCTCGAGAACCGTGTTTTTCTGTCCTCTAACATTTTGAATAGCGGACGCGTCGACCTAGAATCTTCCTGGTCGGTCGCGTAACCGAAAACAAACCGGGTAACGAATTGTTTCGGATTTAAATTAAACTTCGCATTTTAATTGATATTTAAACATACCGCCCCCCTTGCACGGTCCGTGCAACAAGAATAGGAGGCGTAGGTCGCGGTCACGTCGCGTAAAGCCCGTAGAGAAGGTAGGAGTACACTTTCAACAACTTTCTATTGTAAAAGTTTAACTGTACTTACTCGGTACAGCGGAATTCGGGTCTTCGTTTATCCCGTGTGCGTCTTCGCCAGCCGTTGTCGATGTTGACTCATCGACGGGCAGTTTACACAACCGTGTAATCGGACGTGTGTATGTAGACGTAACTGTACGTA
Source organism: Colletes collaris (assembly GCA_030068185.1). Taxonomy (NCBI): domain Eukaryota; kingdom Metazoa; phylum Arthropoda; class Insecta; order Hymenoptera; family Colletidae; genus Colletes; species Colletes collaris. The sequence continues at coordinate 83,742 of JASGYR010000267.1, forward strand.
CTTTAACTACACGTACGCACCTATCTCGGCCCGGTAATACTTCCTCGATTCGTCCCATTTCCCATTGATTCGGGGGGAGAAGAGGGTTTTGCACTAAAACCAAGTCATTGGGTTTTAACTGCACTTGGGTGGTGCGCCACTTGTAGCGTTTCTGGAGGTGCGTGAGATAATCTCGCGTCCAATGTTTCCAGAGCTGCTCGTGGAATTTCTGGATTGCTCTCCATCGCGTAAGCCGCGAGAGATTTTGCTTTTCCACTGACTCGACCGGAAGTGCATTCATCGGTCTGCCTATTAGGAAGTGGCCCGGCGTGAGAGGGCATAATCCTCGGGACAGTCACTCAAAGCGGCGATCGGTCGCGAATTCAGACTCGCCTCGATCTTGCAGAGGAGGGTCTGCATTTCCTCGCTTGTGGGTGTAAATTCGCCGATGATGCGTTTCAGGTGATGTTTCACCGATTTCACGCCGGCTTCTTGCATACCACCAAAGTGGGAGCACTGGGTGGAGTAAACCTCCACTTAATGCCCTTTGACCGCACTTCGTTCGCATTTCTGGAGTTTGATACACCGTATTGAAGTGTTCCTTCAATTCCCGATCTGCTCCGACGAAGTTCGTTCCGTTATCACTGAACATACAGGACGGAACTCCGCGGCGGGCGATAAATCGGTCTAATGCGGCCAGAAATGCACTCGTCGTATAATCATGGACGAGTTCGATGTGCACGGCTCTCGTAGCGAAGCAGATGAACACTGCTATGTATGCTTTATGAGCCGTTTTCCCACGACCGGCGGAGTCGCGGACCCGATACGGTCCCGCGTAGTCGACTCCGCAGTTTGAGAAAGGTCGTGCCGCGCGACTGCGCTCCGGTATTAAATCCTGCATGATTTGCGTGGAGGTATTTGCTTGCCATCTCACGCATCGTATGCATTGGTGGATAACCGTGCGTGCCGCGTTTCGGCAGCCGATGATCCAGAATTTCTGTCTCACCGTGTACATGGTCAATTGTAAACCCCGTGCAACGTATCCATGTGGCATTGCCTGATTATCATGTTAGACACATGATGTTTCGGCAGGATAATCGGGTGTTTGGTTTCCCATGCAAGCGTCGCATTCTCCAACCTTCCACCCACTCGTAAGACTTCCTTATCGTCGAGAAAAGGGTTTAGGCTCTTTAGAGGAGATGTCGCAGGGATTCCCTTGCGCTTTTTCAAGCACCGGTACTCTTCTGCGAAATGCGTACGCTGTAAGTAGCGTGCAATTCTCTTCGTTGCACGCTGGATTTCCGCTGCTTCGACAACTTTTGCATCGAATGACCTTCGTTCTCCGACCGCCGGCCTCCGGAATCGAAGGCAATAGGCAGTCACACGTTGTAGCTTGCTCCATTGGGAAAATCGGAAAACTAAGTTCCATTCCTTTTCCGGAGTGGCCACGAGGGTATGCGATACGCGTTTACCCTCCTCGGTCTCGAGCGAGGCTGGCGATTTCGGCCAATTTTCCTCTGATTGTAGAAGCCATTTCGGCCCGGAAATCCATAATTCGGACTGAATGAGTTCTGCGGCGTCTACACCTCGCGAATTCAGATCCGCTGGGTTGAAGCGCGTGGGAACGTGCCGCCATTCAGCTTTTGGGAGCATGGTCTGAATTTTTGACACACGGTTGGCTATCACAACCTTCCATGTCGACGCATGCTTTTTCAACCAAGCGAGTGCAATCGTGGAATCTGTCCAGCAGATTATGCGGCTCATTTCTATGGGGAATGACCGTTTCACGTGCACTATAAGCTCGGAAAGTAACACAGCCCCATTCAATTCCAGGACGGGGATAGACTGTGTTTTTATCGGAGCCACTCGTGTCTTTGCCATGATTAATGTCGTAAACACGTCATTATTTTCGTCGTCACACGTAAGTAAGTGACGGCCGAATAGGCAGCGAGTGATGCATCGCAGAATCCGTGTAGTTCCACAGTAACTGCGTCTGCTCCGTATTGATCCATCTCGGGAATTTTAGTTCTTTGAGACTGCTCAATCCCTGCAAAACATGGTCCACGTTTTGTGCGTGTCCGTGGAAATTTGATCGTCCCACTGGATTTTCTCCAGCCATTGGGACTGCATCAGAATTTTTGCACGGATTACGACTGGTGATAACCAGCCGAGCGGATCGAAGAGCTTCGCGATCTCCGAGAACAAATTTCTTTTTGTCATCGGTAACGCAGACGGTTGAAACCGTTGCAGATCGAAATAGAAGTAGTCTCCGGATGGGATCCATCGTAGACCAAGCACTTTTAGTTCGGAATCGTCGAACAGAGTGAGGTCTACGGCGTGGGAGTGAGCACCTTGGGGATGTTCCGCAATAATTTCGCGGAGTTTCCAGCCCATTTTCTCAACTTGAACCCACCGCCCTGCAGGAGATCGCAGACTTGCTTGCGAATTTTCTCTAGCAGGGTTTTGTTGGACGCTCCCATAAATACGTCGTCGACGTATATGTCCCTCTCGAGGATACCTCTCTCCATCCTGTTCCTTTAATTCGAGGAGGGTACGCATCGCTAAATATGGGGCGCACGCCGTACCGTATGTTACGGTATTCAATTCGAAGGCTTTGAGCTTTTCGTCGTTTGACGCGCGCCATGCGATGCATTGGAAACGACGGTCCTGTGGGGCGACGAGGATTTGCCGAAACATCTTCTCGATATCTGCCACCAGAACGTACTCATACAGAGTCACCTCGTTAAAACCGAGGTGATATCGTTCTGTAATTTTGGTCCGACATGCAGGACGTCGTTTAGGGATCGCCCTCCGACCGTTCTGCTGGTTGCATTGAACACAACGCGCAGTTTGGTCGTTGCACTTTCCGTGCGTACGACCGCTCGATGCGGAATGTACAGTCGATTCTGGTCAATCGGCTCAAGCCGAGTCATGTGACCTAAGGACTCGTACTCCGCGAGGAACTCAGAGTATTCTCTGTCGAGGGTCGTATCCGCGTCCAATTTACGCCTCATCCTCGCGAGGGCGGACAGCGCTATGTGGAACGATTGTCCTAACGCTTCGTCCGGTCTCGGGTGATTCAAGGGCAATCGGACTATAAACCGTCCGGTTTTGTCCCGTTTGACGGTTCTTCGGAAGAGTGCTTCGCACTCTTCTTCCGCCTTGACCGCACCGAGGTCGTGGGGATTGCTTCGGTTTCCCAGAATCGTCGAATCGCATAATCCAGCGATTCGAGAACGGTGCAATGCAGCGTTCTTACCGTATTCTGGCCGTCGCCTTCAGCGTGTATAGGGCCGGATATAACCCAGCCAAACGCCGTCTCTTGGGCGATCGGACCTTCATTCGCCCCTCGTCGGAAGCCCGAACGAATCACCTGAGCATATAAATCCGCTCCGATCAGAATTTCGATCGTAGGATCGGCCCTGGCTTCTGGATCGGCTAACGGTAAACCTCGGAACGCACTGTAAACACTCGCGTTCGCCGACGTGTTGCGGTAGGTCGTGATTTTCGGCACGACGTACGCGTGAGCGACACATATCGGTTTCGACTCGTTTATCGAGCCGAGGTTTAAACCGACGCTATATTTTATTTGCTGCGTCTTGCCGTCCCCAAAGCCCGATACCGTGGCTGGGGTACGTACGCGTTTCAATCGGAGGTCGTTTGCCAGACCTGCGGAAACGAATGACGTCTCCGATCCTTGGTCTAACAGTGCTCGCGCTATTCGCGATGCACCGTTCTTTCCGAACACGCGTACTCGTGCCGTGGCTAGCAGCACGGTCCTCGGTGCGCCTGTACCGAGCGCGGTACAGTGTGATGTCGAGGCCGGTTTCTTGTAGGCCTTCGAAGTCGAAGGTTTTCCTTTCGGCTTCGACACGGCCGTCCTTCGTGGTTGAGCGTTGTAATCGCTCTCGTCACGTTGGCCGTATGTATTTTGTGCCTGCGGCCTCGTATAACTTTGTTCCCGCAGTCCATCATAGTGCAGGAGGGTATGATGCTTCCCCTACACCGATGGCATTCCTGGGGTCTCTGACATTGTGATGCCGTATGAGAAAGGTCGAGGCACAGCACGCAGGCCATGCGGTTCTGCACGTAGTGGTGACGCATTTTTGGCGTCAGCACTTGAAAATTGGTGCATTGAGGCAGACTGTGTGCCCCAGTGCAGAATCCGCATACTGGCATCCGCATTGGTTTGGTTCGCCCGTCGTTTGCGGAACTTGAGCGTCTCGGGTTTGGGGCCGAGTCGGTTCCCATAACGACGTTATGGCTTGCCAGAGGCTTCGAAGCGACGCTGTTTGGTCGAGCGTCGATGGGCTTCGGCATGCGGGATTTTGTTTCCTTGGCGAGAGCTGCCTCTCGACGGTCCTCTTTCATCGAAAGCAGAGCTTGCGCGTGATGATCGATGAAGGTTCGGACATCCTCGAACATCGGGTAGTTAGTCGAGAGGCCGAGCGATCTCTGCCATTCCAGCTCCAATTTCGGAGTGAAATGTTGTATCGTCCAGTACGCTAGCATCCATTCTACTAGCTGTTCGGACGTGCCTTTTTCTTAATGCAGCTAGAGTCTCTGTGCATTCCACAGTGACTTGCTGCATGCTGGCTAGATCGTTGAATTCAATCTGCTTCAGCGAAAATAGTTTGTCGAGCAACCTTCCCGTGACCATGCGTGGAAGCCCGTATTTCTCCTTGAGCATTCTCCACGCTTCGGGGAAGTTGCGCCCGACAATCTCGAGCGACGAAATCGTCGCGAGAGCTGGTCCTTCCAAGCACGCGTTCAGATGGTACAATTTCTGTACGTCTGATAACTGCGCATTATTCATTACCCCGGTGGTAAATAGATCCTCGAAATGTTCCCATTCCCGAGGATCCCCTCCGAATTTAGGCAATCTTTGCTTGGGGAGCTCAATGGGCATGCTGAATTGCTGGACCTCCGTTGCCGGTGGTCTCGATTCAGCAGCGATTCGTGTCAGCTCGGCGGTTACGAAATCCTGGAATTCCTGGAATTCGTTTTCCACGCCGAGGAGGTAGCCTGGCTTAAAAAGCGTGTAGGCTTGTCTTTTTGCGGCGGGAATCATCTTCCGCACGTTCGCATACATGGTGCGGACATCCCGCTATGTTCGCCCGGCGTAGTCGAGCTTTTCTTGGAGGAGTTTCTCCGTGAATTTAGCTCTGCCCATTTTTTTGAGATTTATGCTCACGGATCTAAGACGATCGAACTCGTCTGTTAACTCCATGAACTGATCCTCAATGTCGGCACGCGACATGGACTCGTTTAAAGCCATAGCGAGTTTGTCGAGGATTAATCAACTCGATTCAACTCTTACGTGGTAATTTCGTCACGTGCAAAGGCAGTCACCTTTTCCCGTTCCAATCAACCTCGTTTGATCCGGCTCGTAGGACCTTATGTTAGGGGGAGTAGGTTTGAAAAAACCTCGCCTAACGGTGGTCCGGATAGTGAGGGAAGGAACGTAGTGAAAAGAATACAGATTTTAATTTTAATTTTCGCTTAGTCGAAGGATTCGACTAAGCCATTTATTGTGATAGGTTTGACAACCAAAATTACATAATGCTTGTCTGCCCGGCCAGACGCCGATGCAGCTAATCCTGTTTGGTAAACCTGTAACAGAAAGAGACACGAATAGGCGTTAAATTCCTGTGAACGTGAATCACGCTGTGTGTCTTTCTTTCTCCGCGCTCGTCTGGTCTGTGCTTGTCGCACCCAGGAGCGGGGATCTCAGCCGCCGCGATGCGCAGCTAAGCTAGTGGACTGTATGTGTGAACGTTCCCGTTAAATCGGGAATCGCTTGCTTATTATTGTCGTGTACGAGATTTCTGCTCGTCTAATTTCACGACTGCAATTTCTGACTGCAATTTCTGACTGCAATTTAAGACTTTGATGTATGACTGTCGCAGGAAAAGGTGATCGGAGGGAGGTTGTAAGGCTCCAACCTTTCAGCCGGTCCCCGGCCCTTTACCGCCTTCGTAAGTGCGTACGGCACTGTGTGGTGCAGGCTTGTCAACGGCGCCCTTAGGTCGACTTACGGTTGTGCCTGAGACCACGTTGCTTTGTCGGATGCTCCGTCCTACGCACAGGGACCGTACTCCCTGGAGATGTTTGGACGTGTCCTAGCTTTCGCCGATAGCTGGGGTTTAGAAAAGTGTCCCGCTTCGACTGGAAGACGGCAAATCCACCCAGGGTATTATTCACCCTGTATGGTGGGTTCGAAGCCGTTTCTGACAGCCAATTGGAGGAAGGAGTTTGTACTCGATCTTCTAGCGCACGATGATTCCACTCAGGTTTCTTCCCACACCTGGATTATGGAGTCGTGCACTAAGAAAAGTGCGAAGAACCTCGCACCTATAAATTGGGATGAGCTTAGCCCTCTATCCCTGGGGAAACGATTGAGTCCACTCAGGGTTTCTTCCCACACCTGTTTATGAAACAGAAAGAAAAATAAAATGTCTGGCCGTTTGCCGCTTTTAACAATTAAAGAAAAGAATCGCCTCGTCGTCTGGCGAATCGTCGGCTGGCGCCACACTTATCTGTAACAAAAAGGACGGAACTCGGTGTAAATACACGGTAACGTGAGTCACGCTTTCCGTCTCGTTCTGAAGTTCTCGCGCTCCTAGCTGTGCTTGTCGCACTCAGGAGCGGGGATTCTCTGCCGCTGCGTTACGCGGCGAAACAGGTGGACTGTATTTCTTATGTGTGCGTTCCCTTTAAACCGGGAAACAGCTGATTGCAGTTCTAAGGAAGACGAGATTATACCTCGATTCTTCCTATACTGCGTTTTCTCGACCGTCGTAGGAAAGGGCAACAGATGGAGGTTGTAAGGCTCCAAATGTTGTCGAATCCTCGGTTTCTTACCGTCCTCGTAATCCGTCCTTGTACGGTGTGGGAATGTACCTTGTCTGCGTTCACAACGACTTACGGTTAGCGTACGTTTCCACTGTTGCTCTTGAGCGGTATTCCACGCACACGTTGGCGTATTTTCGAAATACCGCTTCAGCAGGTCGCCTGATGCTGGACACGTGATTTTAATTCCTAGCACCGACTGGAGGGCGGCAAGTCCACCCACGGAATACCACGTGGTCCGTCTAGGTGGGGTTTTAACCGTTCGACCGTCAAGGGAGGTTCGTGGGTCAAAATATAACCTTCGGATACGACCGATCGGTTCAACGATACGTATCCTGTTTCCTCAGTCTTAGGTGGTTTTTACCACTGCTGCTCTAGAAACGTTCGGAAATAACCCACGAGATTCCTCGTTAGAAACGGAAGTGTCGTTGGTACCGGATGGTATCCCAATCCGTTTAGGTACTGCACTTCTTTGCGTTTCCGACTCTTTTTCACTCCAGTTAAAACGTGTAGCGGAAGTATTTGCGTTACCGGATCGGACCCCAATCCGTTCTCGCACTGCACCTTCTTCACCACGTTCTTAATTGGCTCGAAAGAACGACAAGCTTTACACAATTCTTTCTATAGGAGATATACGGAGGAGCGGGATCGTATGCCCATCTGCTCTCTGCCGTTTCCAAATCAAGAGTGATTCGTTTAACAAGGAGAGTCAAATTCGGAGAGCGATTTCCGACTGGCGGCGCTGTAGCCGAATTTGAGTTTATCCTTGTCTATCTTTCGATTGTCTTTCCTTGTCTATATTACGCGTTTCGAAACGTTAGCTTGAAATACTGCGTAGTTTGGTCGATCGCGTGATGTTTCGAAGAAATCCGTATGTGACCGTTTTTGTATCCGGTCTTGTTTACGCGTAGCGGACATGAGCGCCGAACATTCTCGAGTATGTTACATAAGCAGAAAAACAATACCGGGTGACGAATAATATTCTACTATTCTTTCACGTCGAATTAACGCGATATTTAAACATACCGCCCCCCTTGCACGGTCCGTGCAATTAAACGGAGGCGCGGTAATTCGCGGTCACGTGTCGATCGATCAGAGAAAAATTTTCCGTGTACTCAATTAACAAAATTAAAGTACTTACCTTATCGGCGTGCGAGGGCTCGTCTGCCCTCCATAATTTGGAGGGTGGTCATGACCGCTTCCTGCAGCGCGGAGGGAGTGATCTGCTCCCTGGAAGGCCGCGGTCGTCCCTGCCAGCGCGCGCTTGTGCCCCAATCTCGGGGGCGGCGTTCCCTTGGCGCCCTGGCGTGTCGGGGTCGTGTTTCACCCCTCCGCCCATCGCTGGTCGAGGCCGTGTCCTCCGGCCTGGCCGCTGCCACCGGTGCCGGTCGTGGCGTCGTCGGGGTGTGCTCGGCACGGAAAATGCAGGCGATCATTCGCCCGCCTCGCGCCCACTTGAGTCTCAAAAACCCTCCGGGTACTTTATATTTCAGACGCCGGGCCGTCCAGGGTATGTGTGCCGGCACCCGGATTATGTCTTGTCCCAGGTTTATGATGAATTCCTGGGATGGGCCCTGCGTCTCTGCTGGCGTGGGTGGTGCGGCGGGGGCGTCCGCGGAGCCTGCGGTCGTCGCGGTTGACTTTGCGGTATCAACCAGCTGGAGTAGCTGGTTAAATTGCTGCTCGATCGCGGGGTCGCTCGCCGACCCCACGACCGTCTGGATACTTTCGTCTGAGCTCGAAGACATTCCTTTTGTAATTCGCTATCTTAAACTTTGTTTCTTTTTCCGCGTGTGACTTGGAACTGAAGGAATTCGGCCTAACGGTCCTGCTTTTAAAACCTAGGACGCTCGCGAATTGCTCCCTTCCTTAACTGTTAACGGGATAGTAGGGAAGAGATTCCCCTATCCCCGTTTTGTCACCGAGACACAGGACACATGGTGATCCACACCTGTTGTTGTTAAAAACGGCGGTTCTCACTTCCTGTCTCTTTCTCACGTGGAATTCGGGATTTCTTTTGTCCCGCTAGCGTCGTCTTCGTCTGTTATCGATAGCGACTCTTCTATGGGCAACTTACACAGACGTGTGATTGGTCGTGTGTAGGTGGAAGTGGCTGTGCGTACTTTAACAACCCGTACGTGCCTGTCCTTGCCCGGGAAAATTTCCTCAATTCTTCCCATTTCCCATTGATTCGGGGGGAGAAGAGGGTTTTGCACTAAAACCAAATCGTTCGGTTTTAGCTGCACTTGAGAGTTACGCCACTTATAGCGGTTCTGGAGGTGCGTGAGATAATCACGCGTCCAATGCCTCCAGAGTTGCTCGTGGAATTTCTGAATAGCTCTCCATCGCGTAAGCCGCGAGATATTTTCATTTTCCACTGACTGTACCGGAAGTGCATTCATCGGGCTTCCGATCAAAAGTGGCCCGGCGTGAGAGGGGCATAATCCTCTGGACAATCACTCAGAGCGGCGATCGGTCGCGAATTTAAACTCGCTTCGATTTTGCAAAGTAATGTCTGCATCTCCTCGCTCGTGGGAGTGAAGTTGCCGAGGATGCGTTTTAGATGATGTTTCACCGATTTCACACCGGCTTCCTGCATACCGCTTAAATGCGGTGCACTAGGTGGATTGAATTTCCACTTAATACCCTTCTGGCCGCACGTATCGCGCATTTCTCGTGTGTTATACACGATATTGAAATGCTCGCAATTCTCGATCCGCTCCGACGAAATTTGTTCCGTTGTCACTGAACACGCAGGACGGAACTCCGCGGCGAGCGATGAATCGGTCAAGGGCGGCCAAGAAAGCACTCGTCGTGTAATCGTGCACGAGTTCGATATGTACGGCTCTGGTAGCGAAACAAACGAATACCGCTATGTAAGCTTTGTGGGCCGTTTTACCTCGACCGGCGGAGTCGCGGACTCGAAAGGGTCCCGCGTAATCTACTCCGCAATTCGAGAAAGGTCGTGCCGCGCGGGTGCGTTCCGGAATTAAATCCTGCATTATCTGCGTGGACGCTGTTGCATTCCATCTCACGCAGCGCATGCAACCATGGATAACCGTACGCGTCGCGTTACGACAGCCGATGATCCAGAATTTCTGTCTCACCGTGTACATGGTCAATTGCAAACCCCCGTGCAGCGTATCCGCATGACATTGCCTTATTATCATGTTCGAAACATGATGTTTTGGCAGTATTATCGGGTGTTTGGTTTCCCATGCAAGTGCCGCATTCTCCAACCTTCCACCCACTCTGAGGACTTCCTTGTCGTCGAGGAAGGGGTTTAGGCCTTTCAATGGAGACGTTGCAGGGATTTCACGGTGCCCTTTCAGGCACTGGTATTCATCTGCAAAATGCGTGCTTTGCAAGTAACGTGCAATTCTTTCCGTTGCACGCTGTATTTCAGATGCGTCGACAACGTGGGCGTCGAAGGACCGACGCTCTCCGTCCCGCGCCCTTCGAAACCGGAGGCAGTAGGCGGTTACGCGTTGTAGCTTTCTCCATTGGGAAAATCGATCATACAAGGCCCCATTCTTTTTTCGGAGTTGCTACGAGCGTATGCGAGACGCGTTTTCCTTCTTCCGTTTCGATCGAAGCGGGTATTTTCGGCCAATATTCTTCCGCCCGCCGAAGCCACGGCGGGCCGGAAATCCATAGTTCCGATTGAAGAAGTTCCGCGGCTTCCACTCCTCGCGAATTTAAATCTGCGGGATTTGAGCGCGTGGGAACATGACGCCATTCGGCGTTCGGAAGCATCGTCTGGATTTTTGATACACGGTTGGCGATTACCACCTTCCATGTCGACGCATGTTTTCAGCCAAGCTAGTGCAATCGTAGATCTGTCCAGCAGATTATGCGATCCAATTTCATGGAGATGGACCGCTTTACGTGCATCACAAGCTCGGAGAGGAGTACTGCCCCGTTTAATTCCAGTACGGGTATGGATTGCGTTTTGATCGGCGCCACCCGCGTTTTTGCCATTACCAATGTCGTAAAGACGTCATTGTTTGTCGTCGTCACGCGTAAATACGTGACGGCGGAGTAGGCGGCGAGGGAGGCGTCGCAGAATCCATGCAACTCCACGGATACGGTATCGTCTCCGTACCGTATCCATCTGGGAATTTTTAATTTTTCAGGCTGTTCCAATCCACGCAAAACGTATTCCACGTTCGTTGCGTGTCCGCGGAGATTTGATCGTCCCACTGGATTTTCTCCAGTCACTGGGACTGCATCAAAATTTTCGCACGTATTACTACTGGTGATAACCAGCCGAGCGGATCGAACAGCTTGGCAATCTCCGAAAACAGATTTCTCTTCGTCATCGGGAACGCCGATGGTTGAAATTGTTGGAGATTGAAATAAAAATAATCCCCAGACGGTATCCAACGTAGACCGAGCACTTTCAGTTCGGAATCCTCGAACAAGGTGAGGTCTACGGCGTGGGAGTGAGCGCTGTGGGGGATATTTCGCAATAGTTGCTGCGAGTTTCCTGCCCATTTTCTCAACTTAAACCCACCTCCTTGCAGGAGCTCGCACACTTGCGTGCGGATTTTCTCCAGCAAGGGCTTGTCTGGTGCTCCCAAAAATACGTCATCGACGTAAATGTCCTTCTCGAGAATCGGAGCAGCCAAGGAGAATTTTCCTTCATCCTGCTCTTTTAATTCGAGAAGGGTACGCATCGATAAGTACGGAGCGCACGCTGTTCCGTATGTAACGGTATTTAACTCGAACGCTTTTAGCTGTTCGGTTTCGGGTGCACTCCAAACGATGCACTGGAATCGACGATCCTGTGGTGCTACGAGAATTTGTCGAAACATTTTCTCAATATCGGCCACCAGCACGTATTTATACAAACGCCACCTCGTTAATACCGAGGAGATATCGTTTTGCAATTTTGGACCGACGTGTAGGATGTCGTTTAGGAGCGACCTCCCGCCGTCCTACAGGTTGCGTTGAACACGACCCGTAACTTGGTGGTCGTACTGTCCGTACGGACGACCGCTCTGTGTGGTATATAGAGTCTAGAACGGTCAATAGGCTCGATACGAGTCATGTGACCTTGCGACTCATACTCGTTTAAAAACTCCGAGTATTCTTTACCGAGAGTCGGGCTCGTGTCTAATTTCTTTCGCAACCTTGCGAGAGCCGAAAACGCTATATGGAACGACTTTCCGATCGTTTCCTCCGGTTTCGGGCAATTAAATGGGAGTCGCACTTGAAACCTCTCAGTTTCGTCTTGGACGACGGTTTTCTTACAGAATGCTTCGCATTCTTCCTCTGACTTTGTACGCACAGAGGTCGCGGGAATTTCCTCTGTTTCCCAGAATTTTCGAATCGCGTTATCCAGCGATTCGAGTACGGTGCAGTGTAGCGTCCGTACTGGATTCTGGGTTTTTCCCACTGCACTTATCGGTCCGGAAATCACCCAGCCGAACGCAGTCTCTTGGGCTATCGGACCCTCCGCGGTTACGCGACGGAATCCCGGTCGCATAATTTGTGCGTATAAGTCTGCACCGATCAAAGCTTCGATAGTTTGATCGGTCGTGAGGTCGGTGTCGGCGAGAGGTAGGTCCCGGAGCGCTTCGTAGCCGAGCGTGTCCAAGGACATGGGTGCGTAGGTCGTGATTCGAGGCACGACGTACGCGTCGACCGTGCAGGTCGGTATCCTACCTTCTCTCGCACTCAGACTCAGCCCGACACTGTATTTGATCATTTGGGTTCGATCCCAAACCAGTGACCGTGGCTGGAGTTTTCCTTCGAGCGAGTTGGAGGTCATTCACCAAACTCGCAGAAATGAAGGAAGTTTCGGACCCTTGATCGAGCAGTGCGCGCACGATTCGCGACACACCGTATTTTCCGAACGCTCGCACTCGAGCCGTAGCCAACAACACGGGCCTCGGTACACCTGTACCGAACGTCGTACAATGTGACGTTGCGGCTTGCGTTGTGTTCGTGTTGCGCGAGGTTCTGGATTTCGATCTGAAATTTACAGACCGACGAGCCGGGGCTTTTTCGCTCGTTCCCTCCCCATGGTCTTACTCTTTTCTCGGTAACGGCTGGTTTCGAAGTTCCCGGCTTACGTCGACGTGCAGCAGGGGATGGTGCCTCCCGTTGCACTTTGTACAGACGATGGGGCGTCTGCAGTCTTTGGCGTGGTGGTTAGCGCCCAGGCACTGTAAGCACCACCCACGATTTCTTACATATAGACTGCGCTTGCTTGGAGTCATTTGCAAGAGGTTTTCGCACGTCGTCACGTGGTGCGGTCCGGTACAGACTGCGCACGGTGTCCTTGACGTGGCCCCAGCTGGTCTGTTTTCGCTACTTTTGCCACGAGGCGGTCCCGCCCAAAGGTTGTCCTTGACAACATTGTGGCTGCGCACGTGTTTCGAGGCCGATCTCGATTCCCGAGTCGAGCTTCGACTACGTGCGTTATCATGTGTGGCAGATGCGATGGCCGTCCCCCGTCGCTTCTCATCCATGGAGAGCAGTGCGCGGGAGTGCATTTCAAGGAACCTCCGCACGTCCTCAAACGTGGGATACTCTGTTGCGAGGTTCAACGTTTTCTGCCATTCCAACTCTAGCGCCGGCGAGAATTTTTGCTTCGCCCAATGCGCGAGTAACCAGTCCCGCTGCTGTTCGGGCGTGCCCTTTTATCAAGGGCGGCGAGCGCCTGTGTGCAACCCTCGGTGACCTGCTGCATACTGGCCAGGTCACCGGTATCTATCGGTTTCGTAAACAGGAGCTTGTCCAGCAGTTTTCCCGTGACCAAGCGTGGAGACCGAAGGTGTTTTTAGCTTCGTCCACGCCACGGAGAAATTTCGACCGACGATTTCGATCGAAGCAATACACGCCTGTGCGGGTCCCTCTACGCAGGCATTCAGATAGTGCAATCTTTGCACATCCGACAGCGCTGCATTTCGTATGACCCCGGAGGTGAACAGATCCTCGAAATGTTCCCATTCCTGAGGATCCCCTCCGAATCTTGGCAGTCGTTGCTTCGGGAGCTCGATCGGTATATTACTTTGAACTTCCGACGCTGCTGGTTTCACCTCAGCGCTCAGTCGGCCAAGTTCAGTAAGAACGAAATCCTGGAAATCCTGGAAGTCGTCTTCAGCACTCCTCATGTAATTCAGCTTGAAGAGGTCGTGCGACACTCTTTCTGCTGGAGGAATTTGTTTACGCACGCTTGCATACCTGGTGCGTATTTCACGCCAGGTTTCCTTGCCGTGCTCGAGCTTTTCCTCAAGCAGTCGCTCTTAGAATTTCGCTCGTCCTAATTTTCTTAGGTTAGATGCTAGCCGCTTCAGCTGACCACATAGATCGATCACATCCTCGATTTCGTCATCGAGATCGATTTCAAGGGATTGCTGTGATACGGCCATGCTGCGTATTTTCGAGGATTAAACCGCTCGAAATGATTTCTTACGTGGGTAACCTCACGTGTAAGAACTTGCACCTTTTCCTGGTCCACTCAACTTCGTTTCGGATCCGGCTCGAAGGACCTTTTGTTAGAATATGGAGGGCTCAAATATTAATTTGAGAACCTCGTCTAACGGGTGTCCGGATTACGAAGGAGTAGGACGAAGGAAAAGTAAATCGTTTCTTTTATTTGTATTTTCGCGTCGTCGATCTTCGACGACGCCGTTTATTTGAAAAAAATCAAGAATAAAACAAAACGAAAAAGAAACTTGTTAATAATTCAAAGAACATAAAATAAAATCAGAACGAAAATTAAACAGAAAGAAAAATAAAATGTCTGGCCGTTTGCCGCTTTTAACAATTAAAGAAAAGAATCGCCTCGTCGTCTGGCGAATCGTCGGCTGGCGTCACTCTTATCTGTAACAAAAAGGACGGAACTCGGTGTAAATACACGGTAACGTGAGTCACGCTTTCCGTCTCGTTCTGAAGTTCTCGCGCTCCTAGCTGTGCTTGTCGCACTCAGGAGCGGGGATTCTCTGCCGCTGCGTTACGCGGCGAAACAGGTGGACTGTATTTCTTATGTGTGCGTTCCCTTTAAACCGGGGAACAGCTGATTGCAGTTCTAAGGAAGACGAGATTATACCTCGATTCTTCCTATACTGCGTTTTCTCGACCGTCGTAGGAAAGGGCAACAGATGGAGGTTGTAAGGCTCCAAATGTTGTCGAATCCTCGGTTTCTTACCGTCCTCGTAATCCGTCCTTGTACGGTGTGGGAATGTACCTTGTCTGCGTTCACAACGACTTACGGTTAGCGTACGTTTCCCACTGTTGCTCTTGAGCGGTATTCCACGCACACGTTGGCGTATTTTCGAAATACCGGTTCAGCAGGTCGCCTGATGCTGGACACGTGATTTTAATTCCTAGCACCGACTGGAGGGCGGCAAGTCCACCCACGGAATACCACGTGGTCCGTCTAGGTGGGGTTTTAACCGTTCGACCGTCAAGGGAGGTTCGTGGGTCAAACTATAACCTTCGGATACGACCGAACGGTTCAACGATACGTATCCTGTTTCCTCAGTCTTAGGTGGTTTTTACCACTGCTGCTCTAGAAACGTTCGGAAATAACCCACGAGTTTCCTCGTTAGAAACGGAAGTGTCGTTGGTACCGGATGG
Organism: Colletes collaris; assembly: GCA_030068185.1. Taxonomy (NCBI): domain Eukaryota; kingdom Metazoa; phylum Arthropoda; class Insecta; order Hymenoptera; family Colletidae; genus Colletes; species Colletes collaris. The sequence continues at coordinate 99,165 of JASGYR010000267.1, forward strand.
TATCCCAATCCGTTTAGGTACTGCACTTCAAGACGTGTAGCGGAAGTATTTGCGTTACCGGATCGGACCCCAATCCGTTCTCGCACTGCACCTTCTTCACCACGTTCTTAACTGGCTCGAAAGAACGACAAGCTTTACACAATTCTTTCTATAGGAGATATACGGAGGAGCGGGATCGTATGCCCATCTGCTCTCTGCCGTTTCCAAATCAAGAGTGATTCGTTTAACAAGGAGAGTCAAATTCGGAGAGCGATTTCCGACTGGCGGCGCTGTAGCCGAATTTGAGTTTATCCTTGTCTATCTTTCGATTGTCTTTCCTTGTCTATATTACGCGTTTCGAAACGTTAGCTTGAAATTCTGCGTAGTTTGGTCGATCGCGTGATGTTTCGAAGGAATCCGTATGTGACCGTTTTTGTATCCGGTCTTGTTTACGCGTAGCGGACATGAGCGCCGAACATTCTCGAGTATGTTACATAAGCAGAAAAACAATACCGGGTGACGAATAATATTCTACTATTCTTTCACGTCGAATTAACGCGATATTTAAACATAATTTAAATCCGAAACAATTCGTTACCCGGTTTGTTTTCGGTTACGCGACCGACCAGGAAGATTCTAGGTCGACGCGTCCGCTATTCAAAATGTTAGAGGACAGAAAAACACGGTTCTCGAGGTTTTCTGCAAAGTCACGCGAACGATTAATTAACGTTCAATTTTGAAACAAGCGGTTCAAACGCCCGAGTTTAGAGAAGGTACGAAAATTCTATAATAGACAGAGACGGACGAGAGACACGGCGACAGCGCCGCGTAACGGAAGACTCTCCCCACTCACGCGCTCACTTTGGCAGCTCGTGCTCGTCCGTCACTTGTTATCAAACCACTGCCACGAGCACTTCGGTATACGAACACGCTCAGCAGTCGAATATACAAATAATTCGAGCTATCCGACCCGAGTCGAATTCTTCGACTACCCTCGGAGAGGCAAAGGAATTATTTGCGAGTTATAGTGTCGAGCCAGTCGGTACACGACCGAGCTCTGTAAGCAGACTTAATTAATTCGGAATAGGCTCGAAGTAATTCGAGTGCTTCCGGGAATCGATCCATAAACAGGTGTGGGAAGAAACCCTGAGTGGACTCAATCGTTTCCCCAGGGATAGAGGGCTAAGCTCATCCCAATTTATAGGTGCGAGGTTCTTCGCACTTTTCTTAGTGCACGACTCCATAATCCAGGTGTGGGAAGAAACCCTGAGTGGAATCATCGTGCGCTAGAAGATCGAGGTACAAACTCCTTCCTCCAATTGGCTGTCAGAAACGGCTTCGAACCCACCATACAGGGTGAATAATACCCTGGGTGGATTTGCCGTCTTCCAGTCGAAGCGGGACACTTTTTTAAACCCCAGCTATCGGCGAAAGCTAGGACACGTCTAAACATCTCCAGGGAGTACGGTCCCTGTGCGTAGGACGGAGCATCCGACAAAGCAACGTGGTCTCAGGCCCAACCGTAAGTCGACCTAAGGGCGCCGTTGACAAGCCTGCACCACACAGTGCCGTACGCACTTACGAAGGCGGTGAAGGGCCGGGGACCGGCTGAAAGGTTGGAGCCTTATAACCTCCCTCCGATCACCTTTTCCTGCGACAGTCATACATCAAAGTCTTAAATTGCAGTCAGAAATTGCAGTCGTGAAATTAGACGAGCAGAAATCTCGTACACGGCAATAATAAGCAAGCGATTCCCGATTTAACGGGAACGCTCACACATACAGTCCACTAGCTTAGCTGCGCATCGCGGCGGCTGAGATCCCCTCTCCTGGGTGCGACAAGCACAGACCAGACGAGCGCGGAAGAAAGTAAGACACACAGCGTGACTCACGTTCACAGGTATTTAACGCCTATTCGTGTCTCTTTCTGTTACAGGTTTACCAAACAGGATTAGCTGCAGCGGCGTCTGGCCGGGCAGACAATAATTACATAATCTCTGTTGTCAAAAACGTTTCAAAATAAAAGGCTTAGTCGAGTCATTCGACTAAGCGAAAATTAAATTAAAATCTGTATTCTTTTCACGACGTTCCTTCCCTCAGAATCCGGACCACCGTTAGGCGAGGTTTTTTCAAACCTACTCCCCCTAACAATTATCTTAACACTTGCACACACGTGCAAAAGTGTGCACGATAAGTATGGGACACTGGTCGGACCTCAACTGCAGTGTTAGGCGAGTAATATACACTCCATACACACACCGGAGTCCCGAGTTGGGGACACACGTTATGGGGTATGAGGATAAGGGGCCCATAGGTATTGGGGGGGGGGTCCTCAGGGACCAGACGAAGGAGTATGTTACCGTGGGTAACATGGACCACGGCAATTCGAGGCGAAGGTGGAGCAAGCAGGTATGCGACTCCGCGGCAGGTGGATCGAGTATCCGAGCCGGGATGGGCATATGCGGAGGGAGGTGTACTGCGGGGTTCCGTAGGGGTCGGTCCTCGGGCCACTCCTGTGGAACATCGCGTACGACACAGTGTTGCGGGCCGACCTCCCCGACGGCGTCAGCGTCGTGTGTTATGCAGATGGCACACTGGTGCTGACCGTCTGGGCGCACTGGGGGAAGGCCAAGCGTCTCGCGGAGGAGGGGGCGCAACGCGTCGTCGACCGGATCAGAGGGATGGGGATGACGGTGGCGGTCCATAAGACCGAGGTGATAGCGTTCCATTCACCTCGGCAGGATCCGCCACCCCCTCTGATACGCGTGGGTGAGGCTAATATCGAGGTGAAGCACCAGATGAGGTATCTGGGGCTGATCCTCGATAGACACTGGCGCTTCGAGGAGCATTTCCGCTGCCTGGTCCACCGGCTGGAGAGGATGTTCGGGGCTTTGGGCCGGATTCTGCCCAACCTGGGGAGTCCGGCTGGCCGAGATCGCCGCCTCTATGTGGCTATGGTTCACTCGGTGGTCCTATACGGGGCCCCCGTGTGGCGGCCTCCCGGCGCGGCATGACTATGCTGCGTCGGGTGCAGAGGCGGATGGCTCTAAGGGTCGTCCACGGGTACCGGACCGTGTCACATGAGGCGGCGACGGTTCTTGCGGGGATGCCGCCCATGGATCTCCTCGCGCGATCGCACGCGATGATGTATCGTCACCGCGACGACCGTCGCGCGGGGGTGGGGGCGGTCCCGGGTGTGCAGGAACCTGCTTGGGGCGAGTCGAAGCGCCAGGCCCGGCAGTCCGTAGTGCACGCGTGGCAAGAGCGGTTGGCTCTGCCTACCGCGGGGCACCGGACAGTCGGGGCTGTTCGGCCACGCCTATTGAAGTGGCTGGACAGAGGATATGGAAGCCTCACCTACCGGATAGCACAGGTGTTTTCGGGGCATGGCAGCTTCGGGTGATACCTGTGCCGGATAGGGAAGGAGCCGACGGCGCGTTGCTGCCATTGTGACATTGAGCAGGACACGGCGGTACATACCCTAGAGGTATGCGCTGCATGGGAGGGTGAGCGCCGTGTCCTGATCGGCGTCATCGGGCGGGAAGTCTCGCTGCCGGGCATGGTGCGCGCCATGCTCGGCAGCGAGGAGAAGTGGAGGGCCGTGGCCTCCTTCTGCGAAATCGTAATGTTGCAGAAGGTGACCGCGGGAAGGGAGCGCGAGCAGCAGCGGCGTGCTGAGGCTCGTGCTCGTTTGGTGGCGAGAGAGCGTCGCCTGGGCGTCAGGCGACGCGGGCGGCCCCCTCGGCGTGGCGCATGACCCAGGCTGGGAGGGGGGTCCTGATAGAAGCCCCCCTCCCGCCAGGCGGCGTAGGGTCGGATCGGATGGGTTGGCATTGCCTCCTGTCCGGGTCCGGCGCACGGAGCGGCACCCTCGGTGGCCTGGTGCGGCCATTAGCTGTCGGCCGCCGAAGGGTAGAAACGGGGTCGCGGGCGGTTGCGATTTGGGGCTCGCAGCCGCCACTAGACGCGGCCCCGGGACGGATGGCGGCAGGACGAAGTGGCCTCGTCCTGCCGCTATGAGGCAGGGCGATTGCCGGGGGGGGCCGTTTGTCCCCCCGTGGGTGGGCGCAAAGCGCAGGCACGGGGAGGATACCGGAAGTATGCTTCGAGCGATTCCCGGTATCCTCCCAAGTCGTGCGGGAGGGTCACCGTGGGGTTTTTAGTGGGTAGGTCCGCGCCCGTTATAATGGGCGCGGAGAATCCCACACACCCCTCCCGCCTCTCCCCAAAGAGGTAGGAGGGAGTCTTTCGAAGATTTTCCCCACGGAGGAAAAAAAAAAAAAAAAAAAAGCAGGTATGCGACATGGACATATCATGTCTTGTCTTTGTCTTGTTATATGTCTGCGTAGTTTATTTAGCTTAATGTGTGATTGGTACCCCCCCCCATGTAGGCTACAGCCTGCAGGAAGATACCCCGGAGGGGTCACCTGTGGGGTGGCTCCTCCGGGGGAAGGAGGGTGTCGCTGCCGCCGCGCAACATCGGGCGGCCACTGCCCCGGGAGCGAAGTAATGTGTTAAACAATGCCGCCCCGGGGACAGTGCGGCGGAGGGGTTTTTGTCGGTAGGAATCCGACACTACCCCGGGCCAGGCGCGGATTGTCTTATGTCAGATTTCCCCTCCGCCTAAAAAAAAAAAAAAAAAAATAAGGTCTGGGTTAGGTCTGGTTAGGTCTTCCCTCAGGGTCTGTGACCGGCAATCGTCACACTGATGCTTATCACACCGTAAGACTCCTCTTGGTCGTCGCAACGACCCATTCACAATTCTTTCTTCGGTTTTGTGAATGGTACGTGACGGCAGGAGGAACGGGGGCCTTGGCTTAACCGCCCGGGCCGCGAGTATGGCGACTCTATAAAATCGCACTCTAATCCTAAGCTATGGTGCGCGGCGATGGGATGCATGGTTGGGGGAGAAGGCCCAATCCCGAGCGACCACCTCCGGGGCACCTGCCGAGCCCCCGGAGTATAAGGCTTCCCAGGCAAGGCGGCTCTGCCTGGGGTGACCACCCTTCCGACCACTCTCGTGGAAACAATTATGGAAGATTTATCACAAACACAAAATAACCGGACAGGAAATTTGGATAACGGACTGGCAAGCGTATCGGTAGACGGCAATGTCTTCATGGAAAAAGAAATGGATGGACCACTTCTTGGTGGGGTTAAACCCACGGTCAGGAGTGTGGAGGTGGTTAATCCCCAGCTGGGGACCCACCTTGGAGGTGAAGTTGACCTCATTTGGGTCAGGCCAGTCCCCGTTGTTTGCCTTGAGCGGATAAATTTCGCCGTGTGGCGTAGGGCTGGAAGGGACTCCCCTCCACACAAGAAACATGATGCCGAAGGCCCGCGGCCTTTGGTGGGCGACGCGGCCCTAAGTGGTGTGGTGGCAATGTCGTGCGTCGGGGAAATCGTCACCCTTCTCGACAACGACTCCCAGGAAGGCAAAGAATGGGTGCCCAATCCTTGCGTCGACGATGAAACTGAGAGCTTCGAGTCTAGCGAGGAAGATATTGGGCCCGGTAAGAGAAAGAGGAGTCGCCCAGGGGCTGGAAGACCCAGGGGTATTTTCGTGGACCCAAGGAAGTTGGGTCCTGGGATGAAGAACCTACCGAAGCAGGCAGCCCTCCGCAATATATCGGAGGTCATGAAGTTGGACGAGCTCCTGGGTCGGCTCAAGGAGCAGCTGGAGTCCGTCGTCAGGGTGGCAGACACCGCAAGCCACCTCAAGACGACGGACATTCGTGGGCTCCGCCTGGCTGCCCGGGTGGCAATGTTCAGCGCCGAAGAGCTTCATGGCAGAGCTGACCGCGCTGAAAATCCGAATAGGCCGGCCGGGAGGTAATCATTCGCCAAGGCAAAGGGGCGAGAAGGGCCAAGGCCCTGGCGAAGAGGTTGGAGGTTGCCGACAAAACAGCCACCAGCCTGTCCGAGACCGTCAGGGTTAAGGCCAGGGAGCTGGAGCATCTCAGGCGGGAAGTGGGCCGCCTGAGGTACAAGCAGGAGCAGCGGAGGCTGCTAAGAGCGGGAGAGGAGGTGGCCGGCGAGACGCCGCCGGACCATGAACTGCCCTGTGCCCCACGACCGCGGCGGGAGGATCTTCTTCCGTCCACTTTCGCCGCGGGGGACTCCGGTATGGAGATCGAGACGGCGTTCCCGGTACCGTCGTCTGCAGTTCGGACCGTCCCCACAGAGACTCCCACACAAAGATTCCCGGTTGGACGCGGTGTGGCGGGTTCTGTCCCGCACGCCACTGGGGAAACGCCCGATGCCCCCTCTTACATCCGTGGGGGCGGCCCCGACTGGTACGACGAGAGGGCCAGATATGCTCAAGGGCACATCGAAGGGGCCGCGGTGGCGAAACCCGGGGCCGCGTCTGCCCCCGTGAAAGTGCCCGCGGCACCCCCGAATCCAAATCAGGGCAAGAAAGGTGCTGGCAAGGTGCAACATGGCACGCCAGCGGCTAGAGGGGCGGATGTGCTGAAAACATGCGCCCCGAAATCAAAGGTTGCACCATGCACCTGCACCCCCTCCACCACCCCCCAAGGCGGACAGCGGCAAGTCTGCTCAGCCTGCTAAGGACGCCGCGCCAAAGTCCGCCCCTGCCCCCGCCAACGATGGGCAGGGCACATGGGCGGAGGTGGTGAAGCGGGCGCGGAAAAAGGGGTGGAAAGGAGGGGTCCTGCCGCACCCCCATCCACGGGAGTTAAATCCTCCGCGGGGAGCCGGCCAGCCGCCAGTACTGCGGCTGGCAGCAAGAAAAAGGGATGGGCCCAGCCTACGGCGGTCAAGTTACCGAGGCTACCGAAAAGTGCAGCAGTCTCGGTGACCGCCGCGACTGGGCGGGAAGGAGATTTGGGCCCCCTCCTCAATAGGGTGATGCCCGAGATTTGCAAAGATCTCGGGATCACCGGGATGCGGCCCACACGGGCGGTCACCGGGGCGCTCCTTTTAGCGTCTTGATGGGGCCCTCCAGGTTGAGGGTGTCCGGGTGGCTTGCCCCCAGAAGCAGGCCGAGTTGAGGGTGTCCGGCCTGTCGGAGGCAGCCACCCAGGGTACGGTTAGGGAGGCCCTTGCCACCACCGGGGGGTGCGGCGCCACGGAGGTCAACGTTGGTGACCTCCGGCGGGACAGCTCGGGCATGTTCACTGCCTGGGCTCGCTGTCCCCTTCGCGCCGCAACCAAACTCGCGAAGTCCGGCCGAATAGTGGTCGGCTTCCTCGACGCCCGGGTGGTGGTGCTCCCCACGAGGCCGCTGCAGTGCCACCGCTGCCTGGAAATAGGTCATGTTCGTCAGCGGTGCACCAGCACCGTAGATCGCAGCGGTCTCTGCTACCGCTGCGGGGAAGCCTCCCACACAGCGAGGGAGTGCACGGCCGCCCCCAAATGCCCCCTTTGTGTGGGCACCGGGCGCCCGGCGGATCACCGTATGGGTGGAGCGGCTTGCCGTCCCCCAAAACGGAAAGGGGAAAAGGGGAATCGGGTGGGTGTGCCCCCATCCGCGCTTCCGGCCAATAGTAGGCCGGCGCCGCAGTCCGTCGCGACTGAGGTTCAGGGGGCGGCTTGTTCCCAGCCGTCCCCAGCTGAGGTGTCGGGAGTTGTCCCAGCCCCAGCCTCTATCGCGGCGGCAGAGAAGGTAGTGGGGGGCGCACCTGCAACCCAGCCGGTGGCGGAGATGATGTAGGTGGATATGGCGCCTTGCGACTCGGCGCCCTCCACCTCCACGAAATTAGAGGGTGTGCTCTCTGGTGGGGGTTCTGCAAAGCCCCCACTATTAAAGGCAGCCCAAACACCGTGCGCGCCAGAGACCCTGATGAGGGTGCGATGGATTCGTACGGCGGCAAGGATCCGGGGGCGAAAACCCCCAGAAATCAGGAAGGGGAGGCCTTTTTTTTTTTTTTTTTTTTTTTTTTCTTTCGTGGGGAAAATCTTCGAAAGACTCCCTCCCACCTCTTTGGGGAGAGGCGGGAGGGGTGTGTGGGATTCCCCGCGCCCATTGTAACGGGCGCGGGACCTACCCACTAAAAACCCCACGGTGACCCTTCCGCACGATTTGGGAGGATACCGGGAATCGCTCGAAGTATACTTCCGGTATCCTCCCCGTGCCCGCGCTTTGCGCCCACCTGTGGGGGACAAACGGTCCCCCGGTAATCGCCCTGTCTCATAGCGGCAGGACGAGGTCACATCGTCCTGCCGCCATCCCTCCCGGGGCCGCGTCTAGTGGCGGCTGCGAGGCCCAACTCGCAACCGCCGCGACCCCTTTTCTACCCCTCGGAGGCCGGCAGCTCATGGCCGCACCAGGCCACCGAGGGTGCCGCCACGTGCGCCGGACCCGGACAGGAGGCACTGCCACCCCATTCGGTCCGACCCTACGCCGCCTGGCGGGAGGGGGCTCCTATCAGGACCCACCTCCCAGCCTGGGTCATGCGCCACGCCGAGGGGGCCGCCCGCGTCGCCTGAGGCCCAGGCGACGCTCTCTCGCCACCAAAACGAGCGCGAGCTTCAGCACGCCGCTGACGCTCGCGCTCCCTTCCCGCGGTCTCCTTCTGCAACATTACGATTTCGCAGAAGGAGACCACGGCCCTCCACTTCTCCTCGCTGCCGAGCATGGCGCGCACCATGCCCGGCAGCGAGACATCGCCCAATGACGCCGATCAGGACACGGCGTTCACCCTCCCCATGCAGCGCATACCTCGAGGGTATGTTCCGCCGTGTCCTGCTCAGCGTCACAATGGCAGCAACGCGCCGTCGGCTCCTTTCCTATCCGGCACAGGTATCTCCCGAAGCTGCCATGCCCCGAGAACACCTGTGCCATTCTGTAAGTGAGGCTTCCATGGCCTCTGTCCAGCCACTCACATAGGAGTGGCCGAACAGCCCCGACTGTCCGGTGCCCCGCGGTAGGCAGAGCCAACCGCTCTTGCCACGCGTGCACCACGGACTGCCGGGCCTGGCGCTTCAACTCGCCCCAAGCAGGTTCCTGCACACCCGGGACCGCCCTCACCCCGCGCGACGGTCGACGCGGTGACGATACATCATCGCGTGCGACCGCGCGAGGAGATCCATGGGCGGCATCCCCGCAAGAACCGTCGCCGCCTCATGTGACACGGTCCGGTACCCGCGGACGACCCTTAGAGCCATCCGTTTCTGCACCCGACGCAGCATAGTCATGCCGCGCCGGGAGGCCGCCAGGTCGTCCGCCCAGACGGGGGCCCCGTATAGGACCACCGACTGAACCATTGCCACATAGAGGCGGCGAACTCGGCCCGCCGGGCCCCCCAGGTTGGGCAGAATCCGGCCCAAAGCCCCGACCATCCTCCGCAGCCGGTGGACCAGGCAGCGGATATGCTCCTCGAAGCGCCAGTGGCTATCGAGGATCAGCCCCAGATACCTCATCTGGGGCTTCACCTCGATATTAGCCTCACCCACGCGGATCAGAGGGGGTGGCGGATCCTGCCGAGGTGAATGGAACGCTATCACCTCGGTCTTATGGACCGCCACCGTCATCCCCATCCCTCTGATCCGGTCGACGACGCGTTGCGCCCCCTCCTCCGCGAGACGCTTGGCCCTCCCCCAGTGCGCCCCGACGGCCAGCACAAGTGTGTCATCTGCATAACACACGGCGCTGACGCCGTCGGGGAGGTCGGCCCGCAACACTGCGTCGTACGCGATGTTCCACAGGAGTGGCCCGAGGACCGACCCCTGCGGAACACCGCAGTACACCTCCCTCCGCATATGCCCATCCCGGCTCGGATACTCGATCCACCTGCCGCGGAGATAATCCACGATGACCGCCCCGAGACCAGGGGGGACCCGAGGATATTCGAGCCCCCACCTTATCTCCTCCCAGGGCAGGGTGTTAAAGGCGTTGGCAATATCCAAGGATATTGCCAAAGCCACCCCTCCCCGGGAGACGGCCGACTCCGAGAGGGCCCTGACACGACCTATCGCGTCGATGGTCGATCGACCCTCCCGGAAACCGTACTGGCAGTCGGCCAGCCCGGGGGCACCCCGCGCCAGGTGCTCGACGAGGCGGGCAGCAATCACTCGCTCGAAGAGCTTGCCCACCTCGTCGAGGAGACAGATGGTCCGGTATGCGGAGGGAGACTCCGCGGGCCAACCCTCCTTCCAGAGGAGCACCATCCTCGCCACCTTCCAACTGGGGGGGAATCGCCCGTCCCTCAGGCATCGGTCGAACAACCGCCTGAGGTCAGCCCCAAGGACGCCCTGGGTCAAGACCCAAACCCGGCCGGGCACACCATCCGGACCCGGGGCCGTGTTACGCGCCCCGAGCCGTCTGATGGCCGCGGCCAGCTCCCCCTCAGTGACCCCCAGTTCGGCCGCCCACTCCCTTGGGACTGCCGCCTCCGCCGGAGGACGTGGTCCCCTCACCCGAATTGGGAAAAGAGTATTGACCACGTCCTCCAGCAGCCGGGGGTCAAGACCCTCGGTGAGGGGGCGCCCACGGGCGGAGCTTCTTCAGCACCACCCTGTACGGGCGCCCCCAAGGATCGTCATCGATTGTCTGGAGGAGATCCTTCCATGCCTGGGCCTTGGCCCGTTTGATGGCGACCTGCAGAGCAACAAGCGCCATCCGGTATGCCTCATACAGGTCATCTGCCCTCGCTCGCGCCACGCCATCGTCCGGTCGTAGACGACGGCGCGCGCGGGCGTACTGGCGTCGGGCGCGGACACTCGCGACCCGCAATTCCGCGATCGCGGCCGACCACCAGTACACCGCCCGGCGAGGAGAAGCTCGCCCGACCCGGGCATAGACGCGTCGCAAATGGTTGCGACTAGTAACCCGAGCCGGGCAGCCTCCTCCTCCATGCTTGGCAACTCGGCCGCCACCTGCGGCCAAGTTGCAGCGAGGGCAGCTGCCATCAGGGCGTCCTTGTCCAGGCGCCGAAGCGCCCAGCGGCGCGGTGGGATGCCATCCGGGCGGCGGTGCCGGGACGCAGCCCCGGCGGCAGAGACCTCCATCCGGATATACCGGTGATCGGAGAGTGTCTCTGCCTTCGGGGCCACCTGCCAACCCGACACCATGCGCACGGCGTTGGGGTCGCGAATCCAACATCCACGATAGACCCCATATCGCCGCACGCACGTGTGCTCCGACCCCGGTTCAGTAACCGAAGGTCGAGCCCCGCCGCCCAGTCGCCCAGGATCCTGCCGCGAACGGTGGTCCTAGGGGATCCCCAAGCCACCGACTTGGCGTTAAAGTCCCCAGGACTAGCACCGGCCGGGCCGCGCAGCGCTGCACGCATGCCGCGACCTCGGCCAAGTACAGCTCGAACGCGGCGTGACCGCTGCGGGGCGAGATGTAGCACCCCACTACGGCGACTCCCCCCCAGTCCACGGCGACGAAACCTCGACCGCGCTCCAGAATGGAGAACGGCGGGGACCCGTCGCCACCTCCCCATACTGTCGCCACCAAACCGTCCGCGTCGCCCACCCAATGTGGGTGATCCCCCACTCCGCGAGGACTTGGGACATCATGTCCTGTGCCGCGCGGCAGTGGTTGAGATTGGCCTGGAGGAGGAGGCGGGGCGCCGTTATTTAACGGCCGTCCCAGCCTCCTCCCGGCTGTCCGTCCCCGTGGCACCGTCCACCAGCATTGTGGACGCTGCCAGCGACCGCGGTGCCTGAACCGGGGCGGGCCCCTTCTTCTTCCCCTTCCGGGAGGGGGGAGAGCACTTTTTGCTCCCCACCCTGCGATCGGCTGGCCTCCCCATGTCCGCACATAGCGGGCAGTGGGGGGCCGCCGAGCACTGGCTCGCGCGGTGGTCATTCGCCCCGCAGCGGTAACACTGATCGCTGCGGTCCACCGGCGAGGTGCACCACTGCCTCACGTGCCCCAGCTCGAGGCAGCGGTGACACTGGAGTGGCCGCGGCGCGAGTATCTCCACTCGCCCCGAAACCCACCCCACAAATACCCTCCCGGATTCCGCCACCTTTCGGGCGGCGGAGAGTTGACACCGAGCCCACACCGACCCCAGGCCGGAAGGAGACCTGTGGATTTCTCCGACCCGCACGTCTCCCTCGGGGCAATCACCCGACCTCGCTAGGGCACAGGACACGTCCTGCGCGGTGACCGAGTCGTCCAACCCACATATGCGCATCTCTGTGCGCTTCGTGGGCCGGACGACACGGACACCCCGCTCGCCCAGCTGCTCCTGGAGCCTCTGGGCGAGTCGGTCCGCCTTCTCGCCGCCCTCTGGACCAGGGATCTCCAGCAGGAGACCCCCGGTTACGGCCCTCTTCGCCCTCACGGAAGCAATGCCGAGCTCCTCCAGGGATATATTATCCCTGGCGAGCTGCATCGCCCCCGCGAGTGTCAGGTCGCCCCCCTGAGGAACGGTCAGCGTAACTGCTGCCGTTTTAGGGGGGCGCCCTGGTCGCACCTTCGCGCCCTTTTCCTTGGCCGCGGGCGGCGAGGTAGCAGGTCGCGGCTGCGAGGTCTTCCTCGCCGCCCTCTTCGCCTTCCGCCCTACTACCTCGCTCCACGACACCCCCCCGTGGGATGGTGCCGCGGAGGACGCGCGCACCGGGGCCGCGGGTACACTACCCCCCTGGGGGGCCGCGACTCGCGGCACCGGAACTGCCACGGTGAGTGGAGCCTTCCCTCCCCACCTTTGCCTTCCCGCCTGAACCGACTTTGGTCGGGGAGGCACCGTTCTTGTGGCTGACCGCACCTCCGTGGAGGAGCTCCTCCCGGAAGGCGGCCAGCTTACTATCCATCATGTTCCCGATCCTCCTCAGAAGTTCGTCCTCTGAGGAGGATGGGGAACTCTGCACGGGCGGAGTGCGGGTGGAAGGTCCCCGCAACACCGCCGCCGAACTCCGCTTTTTTTTTCCACGACCGTGGGTCGTGGTGGTGGAGGCGGAGGAGGAGGGAGGATAGGAGGGAGTCTGCGCTGTTCCAGCGCGCCTCTGCCCTCATCCTCCCCCGTCGCTCCTCCTCCACCAGGAGCTGCAGCCGGGCATTTCGCCCGCTCAGCTCCTGCGCCGCCTCACCCATATTTTGCGCAGCCTCTCGCAGGGCCTTAGCCACGCTGCTTTTCTGCCCCTTTAGAGAGCAGGCTGCGGCAACCTTCTCGACCCGCCTCAGGGACGAGGAGATCCTCTCGGATATCTCCTCGGTTACCTCGTCCCTGAGACAGCTCAACATCACAACCGGGCTCATCGCTTTGCCCACTTCGTCGACGGCCTGCCCCGTCCGCTTCCTCTTGAAGCCTATGTGGCTCCTCGTGGAGGAGAAGGACGAGACTGACGCAGTTCGTCGTCCTCCTCCACCTTCCACGAAGTCGGGCCAGGCGCTAAGTGAGGCGCGAGCGCCGTCACCGTAGCCCCAACACCGTCTTCGTCCTCCCCATTCGTAACAACCCGTCCCATCCCCGTTTTAATTGTTGAATCCATGTAATTCCCACGTGTAGGTCGGAAATAAAGGTCCACCCGGGCAGAGCCGCCTTACCCGGGTAAGCCTAATACTCCGGGGGTTCGGCAGGTGCCCCGGAGGTGGTCGCTTGGGATTGGGCCTTCTCCCCCAAGGAAGGGGAGGCCTGGGGGAGGCTGCGGCTGAGACCAGTTAATGTCTCAACGCCTCCTCCAGGCCAATTTGAACCACTGCCGGGGGGCTCAGGATCTCATGCTCCAAACCCTCCGGCAGTGGAACATTGGACTGGCTGTGATGGCCGAGCCCTATCGGGTCCCCAAGCACCCATGCTGGGTGGGGGATATCGGTGGGGTCTCGGCGATCACTTGGGAGTACGGGCACGGCACACGGCCGTGCTCCGTCGTCGGGAGGGGACGCGGATTTGTGGCGGTGAAGTGGGGGGAACTGGTGGTTGCCGGGTGTTACGTGTCGCCCGTTATGGGCCTCAACGAATTTGAGGCGTACTCGATGGGGTGGGGATATGTATCTCCCACACCTCGCCCGTGGGGTACTCGTCCTGGGAGATTTCAACGCCCACGCTGCAGCGTGGGGTTGCCCCAGGACGACCGTGAAGGGCGACGCGATGCTCTTATGGGCAGCGGGTCACGGCCTCGTAGTGTTGAACGAGGGGGCCGTGAGCACGTGCGTGCACGCACGGGGCGAGTCGATCGTCGACATATCGTTGGCGAGCCCCGTCGTTGCGCGCCGTGTGTCCGACTGGAGGGTTGCGGAGGAGGTGGCCACGTTAAGCGACCACCTCTATATAACGTTCAGCGTATCCCCACTCTCCAGTGCAAATGGACCCCACCGGGAAGCACACCCGGCGCCACGCTGGTCCGTCAAGAGGCTGGACCCGGACGCTCTTGGCATGGCAGCCTCCGTTGTGGCGTGGCAGGAGATGCCACGCCGGACCCTCGGCAATCCTTCTGCTGGGGCGCGTTGGATCCGGGAGACCATGACGTCGTTGTGTGACGCAGTCATGCCCCGGGCCACCGCCCCGAGCCGCCGGGGTCTGTGTACTGGTGGTCGGGCGAGATACAGGACCTACGCACTCGGTGCGTCCTCGCCCGATGCCGTTACACCCGCGCCAGAAGACGGCGCGGTGCAACGGAGGCAGAGGTGGTGGGTTTGCGCTGGGAATTTTCTCTGGCGTGCAGAACCCTCCGCCGGACCATCGCAACCGCGAAAGCCCAGGCATGGAAGGAGCTCCTCGGCTCTCTGGATGCAAATCCATGGGGGCGCCCGTATCACATGGTTGCAGGGAAGCTACGATCATGGGCGCCCCCAACTACAGAGAGCCTCGACCCCAATTGCTCGGGGAAACGATCAGCGTCCTCTTCCCGGTCGGGGTAGAGGCGTTCGAGTATCCCCGAGCCACAGCCGGGCCGCCAGTTTTGGTGGTCCGACGACCTGGGGGTCTCCGAGGAGGAGCTAGCCAGGGCCGTCCGGAGAATGGCATCCAAGAAAACGGCGCCAGGACCGGACGGCATACCTGGCAAGGCCTGGGATATAGCGGTGGGCGTCCTGGGTGCCGGCCTGGTGAGTGTCTTTGACGCTTGCCTGCGGACCGTCCAGTTCCCCCCCGTATGGAAGGTGGCGAGGTTGGTCCTCCTCCATAAACCACGGAAGCCCGCGGACTCTCCATCCGCGTACCGACCCATATGCCTATTGGACGAGGCTGGAAAGCTCCTTGAGCGCGTCTCGAGGGGCACCTGCCCCGCGTCGGCCCCGATCTGGCCGACCGACAGTTCGGCTTCCGCCGGGGCAGCTCCACGGTCGACGCCGTATCGACCGTGAGGACCCTTGCGGAATCGGTAATCTCCCGGGGGGGCGTGGCGTTGGCAGTCTCGTTGGACATTGCCAACGCCTTTAATACGGTCTCCTGGGGGGCGATAGGCCGGGCAATCCAGTATCACCGAGTGCCCGCCTATCTATGCCGACTGATCGGGGACTACCTGCGGGACAGGATAGTCCAATACCCGGGTCGGAACGGGAAGGAGGAGGGAGCGGTGCACCGCGGCGTTCCACAGGGGTCGGTCCTTGGGCCGCTCCTGTCGAACATAGCCTACGACGCGGTGCTACGGGCTGATCTTCCCGCCGGCGTGTCGTTGGTATGCTATGCCGACGACACCCTCGTGATAGCCGGCGTGGATACGTGGAGGAGGACCGTGGCCCTCGCGGAGGATGGGACGGCACAAGTCGTCGCCGAAGTAGAGCGCCTGGGGTTACGCGTGGCACCCCAAAAGACCGAGGCCATCTGGCTGTGCAACGTCAGTGGTCGCGGGGTGCCGCGCCAGGCTTCTCTACGGGTGGGCGGAGCCCAAGTCGGTGTGGGGCGTCGGATGAAGTATCTCGGCCTCACCCTGGACAGCTACTGGCGTTTCGGGCATCATTTGGAAGGGTTGGGCCCCCGTATCGAGAGGGCAGCGGCCGCATAATGCCTAATCTCGGGGGGCCCAACATGGCGGCACGGCGGCTGTATTTGGGAGTCGTCCGGTCCATGGCGCTTTATGGAGCGCCAATATGGGCCGGCGGCTTGATGGCGAATCGGCGGGGCACATTCGTGCTCCGCCGGTTGCAGAGGTTGGTCGCCATCAGGGTCGTGCGAGGATACCGCACGATCTCCTACACAGCCGCCACCTTGCTGGCGGATTCCGCGCCGTTTCACCTGCTGGCGAAAATGGACGCAGAGGTGTATCAAAGCCTCTGCGCCCTTCGCCAGCGGGGCGTGGATCTGTACGGCGAGGAAGCTGCCACAGCCCGAAGCCAGGCGCGGCGGCGCGTCTATAGTCGATGGCTGGTCTGGTTATCCAAGCCACACCAGCGGGACGATCGCGTCGCTGCGGCGGTCCGCCCAGTGTTTTATGCCTGGGTGGACCGGTGCTGGGGTACGCCCACCTACCGTCTGACACAGGTACTGACCGGGCACGGATGCTTCAGTCAGTACCTGCATCGAATAGGGCGGGAGGCGACGGCTGCGTGCCGTCATTGTGGGGGAAGGGAGGACACCGCGCAGCACACGCTGGAGATTTGTTCCGCGTGGGCTGCGCAGCGAGGCGTCCTCGTTGATGTGATTGGGGCGGACCTGACGCTGCCGGCCGTCATTCGTGCGATGGTCGGCAGCGAGGAGGCGTGGGCGGCCATGGCCTTGTTTTGTGAAGAGGTCATGGCCGCCAAGGAGGATGCCGAAAGGGCGCGTGAGGAGGTGGGGGCAGCCGCCGTCGCCGCCATTAAGACTCCCGCCGCTCCCGAGGCAGGAGGAACGTGTAGGGATCGGTGATGTCGTTTGCGGTGTGGGGAGAGGGCTTCGTTTCCTCATTCCCCCACACCCAGCACATCACCGTACCGGGGCCCGTGGCAGGGCTCCGTCTTGCGGGGCGGCATAGTTAGCCGCCCTCACAGCCGTGGGCGGGATCGGGTGGGGGCCCGGTCGCGGCTAGTAGAACCGGCACGAGTGGGGGCGACGTCGCGGGTGACGGCGTGGCTTCGCCGGGGGGCAATCAGTTAATTGCCCCCCATTGGGGGACGAGGATTATATCTCCTCCCCCGGGAAGGGCCTGTAATAGGCAGTTGCGCCAACGGGGGTAGTCGCGGTGGTATCGCTAGTTTGGTTCCCGTGACTACCCCCAGATAAACGGCCCAGGCGGTCACCGTAGGGTTTTAGCCGGTAGGAGTCCGGCACTACCCCGGTCTCTCCCCTAGGAGGAGAGGGTGTCCATGAGATTTCACGTAAAAAAAAAAAAGGTCTGGGTTAGGTCTGGGTTAGGACTACGCCCGACCGCGGAGCAGATGGCGCGCATTTACGAGAAGTTCGCCACAGAGCGGCGGACCGTCCAGCGCGCCATCCGAGACGCTAAGGCACGGGCATGGATGGACCTCCTCGGGGAGCTGAATAGGGATACGTGAGGGCGCCCGTACAGGCTTGTAATGGACAAGCTTCGTCCATGGGCGCCCTCTGACGGAGTCCCTTGACCTCCAGTTGTTAGAGGAGGTGGTATCAACCTTGTTCCCGGGTGCTAACCGGGACGGGATGCCACCTCCTCGAGAACCCTGGGACCCTACCATCTGGTCACAGGAGCTGGAGGTCACACCCGAGGAGATGGGCCGGGCCGTGCGTCGGATGAGTGCTCGGAGCGTGGCTCCGGGTCCTGACGGCGTGCCCGGCCAGGTTTTGGCCCGTGCCCTTGGCGTCTTAAGTCCGCGGTTCGGGAGGCTGCTCAGCAGTTGCCTCCGCCGAGGGTATTCCCCTCGCCCTGGAAGGCGGCGCGGCTGGTCCTTCTCCAGAAGGCGGGAAGGCCCGCAGGTCGCCCTCCGCGTACCGGCCGGTGTGTTTGTTGGATGAGGCGGGCAAGTTCTTTGAACGCATTGTGGCTGCCCGCCTCACCAACCACCTGTCTGTGGTAGGACCCGACTTGGCCCCCTGCCAATTCGGCTTTAGAGTGGGACGGTCCACGCTCGATGCCATCGAGTTGGTCCGTTCCTCTTCAGGGCCACCTCCCAGCGTAGGGTGGTTTTGGCGATATCTTTAGATATCGTCAATGCCTTTAACACCCTGCCCTGGGAGGTGATTATGGGGCACTAGAGTATCATCGTGTGCCCCCATACCTGAAGAGGATAGTCGGGTCCTACCTTAGCGACAGGTGGATTAGTTGCACCGGCCGGGATGGAGTAATCATGCGGAGAGGGGTCGTACGCGGTGTTCCGCAGGGGTCGGTTCTGGGACCTCTGCTATGGAACATCGGGTAAGACTCGGTACTGCGGGCCCCTCTTGCCGCTGTCGTTGCGCTGGCGTGTTATGCCGATGACACGCTGGCGCTCGTCAGCGGTCAGACTGGAGAGGGCAGCACGCGCCGCAGAGGTGGCGGTGGCCACTGTCGTCGCCGAAATCCGCAGACTAGGCCTGGAAGTGGCACCCCAGAAAACGGAGGCCATGTTTTCAGAGAATTGGCCCCCGTGGGGTGCCGCCGGCCGGCCTGCGGATCCGAGTTGGGACAGCCTACGTCGAGGTGAAGGCCCATATGAAATATCTGGGCCTGATCCTCGACAGCCGGTGGCGCTTCGTCGAGCATTTCACCGCTTGGCCCCCCGGGTGGAGAGGGCAGCTGCCGCTCTAGGCCGCCTTCTCCCGAATATCGGGGGGCCCGATGTTGGAGTCCGCCGCCTCTACGTGGAGGTGGTGCGGTCAATTGCCCTCAACGGGGCCCCAGTATGGGCCCCAGGCCTGGATGCCAGCCGGCGCAGTACGGAGATGCTGCGCCGCGTCAACCGTCGGCTGGCCATCCGGGTGATTAGAGGGTATCGCACCATCTCCCACGAGGCGGCGACTACCCTGGCGTGTCTTCCGCCCCTGGAGCTCCTAGCTTGGAGAAACCGGCAAGTGTACCGTCACTCCAGGGAGCTCCAGGAGGCTGGGAGACCGCCAGAGGAAAGGAGGCAAGCGGTCGAGGAGACGAGGTGCCATGCCCAACGGACCGTTTTATTTATGTGGTTCCAGCAAATGATTCCGGCTGGAGCCACGCAACGGTCCGTTGGTGCAGTCTTGCCACATTGGCAAGAGTGGCAGGACAAACCGGGTAGGCTGTCCTACAGGATAACACAGGTACTCACCGGGCATGGTTGCTTTGGTGAGTACCTGTGTCGAATCGGGAAGGAGGCGACGGCGGTGTGCCACCATTGTGGAGGACCCCAGGACACGGCGCAGCACACGCTGGAAGTCTGCCCAGCGTGGGTAGATGAGCTCCGTGTTCTGGAGCAGGAAGGTGGGAAGAAATCTCTCGCTGGCTACCATAGTGGGAAAGATGGTGGCCAAAGCGAGAAAACCTGGCAGTGGTGGCTTCCTTCTGTGAAGTTGTTATGTCACAGAAGGAGGCCGCCGAGCGGGAGCGCGAGCGGACCGCGCATCCTCCCGCTCGGAGAGGGAGGGCTCGGACAGGCCAGAGCGAGGCATCCTTCGCCTCCTGGCCCCCTCCGACGCCCTTTGAGGTCTAGTGGGACCTCCTGAAGTGGGGCGGCCCGCCAGCACACTACACCGACCACCACGTCGGTGGTCAGGCGATTGGCAGGCCGCCCCTGGGGGTTGCAGGTGCACGGTGCAAGGGGCCCGAGCACCGAAGGCAGCCCCGGGGCTGCGGGCGTCGGGTGACCTGGCGTCCGTGGCGGAGAAATCAGGGGGGGGGAGGACATGTCGCCCTTCCCCCCCGGGATGAGCCTCGACAGGCAAGTCGCGGCGGGGGACTCTGTGATGTCTCACTAGAGTTCCCGGTCCCTCGCCGCAGCGCCGGAGGACGGTCACCGTGGGGTTTTAGCCGGTAAGAGTCCGGCACTACCCCGAGGCCCCCCCTACTTAGGGCCTCGGGGTGTCCATGAGGAGAAAAAAAAAAAAGGTCTGGGTTAGGACTGGGTTAGGTCTGGGTTAAGACTGCCACGCACCCGTTTGGTTGTCCAGGCGGAAGCGGAGGTGAACCTTCCCCTCAGGGGCTGTGTCCGGCAATCGTCGGCCGCAGTACGGGGCGTAGCGACCCCGAGGTACCTGAAGCTAATCACACCGCAAGCCTCCTGTTGGTCGTCACAACGACCCACACACAATTCCTTTTTTGGTTTTGTGAATGGTACGTGACGGCAGGAGAAGCGGGGCCTTGGCTTAACCGCCTGGGCCAAGAGTATGGCGACTCTATAAAATCGCCCACCAATCCTAAGCTATGGTGCGCGGCGATGGGATGCATGGTTGGGGGAGAAGGCCCAATCCCAAGCGACCACCTCCGGGGCACATTCCGAACCCCCGGAGTATTAGGCTTACCGGGTAAGGCGGCTCTGCCCGGGTGGACCTTTATTTCCGACAAACGCGTGGGAATTATATGGATTCACAAATTAAAACGGGGATGAGACGGGTTGTTTCGGTTGGGGAGGACGAAGACGGTGCTGGGGCTGGAGTGACGGTGCTCGCGCCTCACTCAGCGCCTGGCCTGGCTTCGTGGAAGGTGGAAGAGGACGACGAGACTGCGTCAGTCTCGTCCTTCTCCTCCACGAGGAGCCACATAGGCTCCAAGAGGAAGCGGACAGGGCAGGCCGTCGACGGAGTGGACTGGGCGATGAACCCAGTCGTGATGGTGAGTTGCCTCAGGTACGAGGTAACCGAGGAGATATCCCAGAGGATATCCTCGTCCCTGAGGCGGGTCGAGAAGGTTGCCGCAGCCTGCTCTCTAAAGGGGCAGAAAAGCAGCGTGGCTAAGGCCCTGCGAGAGGCTGCGCCAAATATGGGGAGGCGGCGCAGGAGCTGAGCGGGCGAAATGCCCGGCTGCAGCTCCTGGTGGAGGAGGAGCGACGGGGGAGGATGAGAGCAGAGGCGCGATGGAATATCGCAGCCCTCCCTCCTATCCTCCTCCTCCTCCACCACCACCACCACGACCCACGGTCGTGGAAAAAAGCGGAGTGCGGCGGCGGTGTTGCAGGGACCTTCCATCCGCACTCCGCCCGTGCAAGTTCCCCATCCTCCTCAGAGGACGAACTTCTGAGGAGGATCGGGAACATGATGCACAGTAAGCTGGCCGCCGTCCGGGAGGAGCTCCACCACGCAGGCGGTGCCTCCCCGACCAAAGGCGGTTCAGGCGGGGAAGGCACAGGTGGGGAGGGAAGGCTCCACTCACCGTGGCAGTTCCGGTACCGCGAGTCGCGGCCCCCCAGGGGGTTAGTGTACCCGCGGTCCCGGTGCGCGCGTCCTCTGCGGCACCATCAAAAGGGAGGGTGTCGTGGAGCGAGGTGGTAGGGCGGAAGGCGAGGAGGGCGGCGAGGAAGGCCTCGCAGCCGCGACCATGCTACCTCGCCGCCCGCGGCCAAGGAAAGGCCGCGAAGGTGCGACCAGGGCGCCCCTAAAACGGCAGCAGTGACGCTGACCGTTCCTCAGGGGGCGACCTGACACTCGCTGGGGGCGATGCAGCTCGCCAGGGATAACATATCCTGGAGGAGCTTGGCATCGCTTCCGTGAGCGAAGAGGGCCGTGACCGGGGTCTCCTGCTGGAGATCCCTGGTCCAGAAGGGCGGCGAGAAGGCGGACCGACTCGCCCAGAGGCTCCAGGAGCAGCTGGGCGAGCGGGGTGTCCGTGTCGTCCGGCCCACGAAGCGCACAGAGATGCGCATATGTGGGTTGGACGACTCGGTCACCGCGCAGGAGGTGTCCTGTGCCCTAGGGAGGGGAGGTGATTGCCCCGAGGGTGACGTGCGGGTCGGAGAAATCCGCAGGTCTCCTTCCGGCCTGGGGTCGGTGTGGGCCCGGTGTCCCCTCACCGCCGCCCGAAAGGTGGCGGATTCCGGGAGGGTATTGGAGGGGTGGGTTTCGGCGCGAGTGGAGGTACTCGCGCCGCGGCCACTCCAGTGTCACCGCTGCCTCGAGCTGGGGCACGTGAGGCAGTGGTGCACCTCGCCGGTGGACCGCAGCGGGCAGTGTTACCGCTGCGGGGCGAATGACCACCGCGCGAGCCAGTGCTCGGCGGCCCCCCACAGCCCGCGATGTGCGGACCTGGGGAGGCCCGCCGATCACAGGGGGGGGGAAAAAGTGCTGTCCCCCTCCCGGAAGGGGAAGAAGAAGGGCCCACCCCGGTTCAAGCACCGCGGTTGCTGGCAGCGTCCACCATGGAGGTGGGCGGTGCCACGGGACGGACAGCCGGGAGGAGGCTGGGACGGCCGTTAAATAACGGCGCCCCGCCTCCTCCTCCAGGCCAATCTCAACCACTGCCGCGCGGCACTGGACATGATGTCCTGAGTCCTCGCGGAGTGGGGGGTTGGCCTGGCGGTCGCCGCCGAGCCGTACCGCGTGCCGGATCACCCACATTGGGTGGGCGACGCGGACGGTTTTGTGGCGACGGTATGGGGAGGTGGCGACGTATACCCGCCGTTTTCCTTTATGGAGCGCGTTCGGGGTTTCGTCGCCTTTGTCTGTGGTGGGAGTCGCCGTAGTGGGGTGCTACATCTAGCCCCGAAGCGGTCACGCCGCGTTCGAGCTGTACTTGGCCGAGGTCGCGGCATGCGTGCAGCGCTGCGCGGCCCGGCCGGTGCTAGTCCTGGGGACTTTAACGCCAAGTCGGTGGCTTGGGATCCCCTAGGACCACCGTTCGCGGCGGGATCCTGGGCGACTGGGCGGCGGGGCTCGACCTTCTGTTACTGCACCGGGCCTCGCAGCACACGTGCGTGCCGCGATATGGGGGGTCTATCGTGGATGTTGGATTCGCGACCCCCAACGCCGTGCGCATGGTGTCGGGTTGGCAGGTGGCCCCGGAGGCAGAGACACTCTCCGATCACCGGTATATCCGGATGGAGGTCTATGCCGCCGGGGCTACGTACCGGCACCGCCGCCCGGATGGCACCCCACCGCGCCGCTGGGCGCTTCGGCGCCTGGACAAGGACGCCCTGATGGCAGCTGCCCTCGCTACAACTTGGCCGCAGGTGGCGGCCGAGTTGCCAAGCATGGTGGAGGAGGCTGCCCAGCGCGGGGTACTAGTCGCGAACATTTGCGACGCGTCGATGCCCCGGGTCGGGCGAGCTTCTCCTCGCCGGGCGGTGTACTGGTGGTCGGCCGCGATCGCGGAATTGCGGGTCGCGAGTGTCCGCGCCCGACGCCAGTACGCCCGCGCGCGCCGCCGTCTACGACCGGACGTTGGCGTGGCGCGAGCGAGGGCAGATGACCTGTATGAGGCATACCGGATGGCGCGGGTTGCTGTGCAGCTCGCCATCAAACGGGCCAAGACCCGGGCATGGAAGGATCTCCTCCAGACCCTCGATGACGATACTTGGGGGCGCCCGTACAGGGTGGTGCTGAAGAAGCTACGCCCGTGGGCGCCCCCCGTCACCGAGGGTCTTTTTTTTTTTTTCGTGGGAAAATCTTCGAAAGACTCCCTCCCACCTCTTTGGGGAGAGGCGGAGGTGTGTGGGATTCCCCGCGCCCATTATACCGGGCGCGGGACCTACCCATTAAAAACCCCACGGTGACCCTTCCGCACGATTTGGGAGGATACCGGGAATCGCTCGAAGTATACTTCCGGTATCCTCCCCGTGCCCGCGCTTTGCGCCCACCCGCGAGGGACAAACGGCCGCCCCGGTAATCGCCCTGTCTCATAGCGGCAGGACGAGGCCACATCGTCCTGCCGCCATCCGTCCCGGGGCCGCGTCTAGTGGTGGCTGCGAGCCCCAACTCGCAACCGCCGCGACCCCTTTTCTATCCCTCGGAGGCCGGCAGCTCATGGCCGCACCAGGTCACCGAGGGTGCCGCTCCGTGCGCCGGAGCCGGATAGGAGGCACTGCCCCCCATCCGGTCCGACCCTACGCCGCCTGGCGGGAGCGGGCTCCTATCAGGACCCCCCTCCCAGCCTGTGTCATGCGCCACGCCGAGGGGGCCGCCCGCGTCGCCTGGCGCCCAGGCGACGCTCTCTCGCCACCAAACGAGCGCGAGCCGCAGCACGCCGCGGACGCTCCCGCTCCTTGCCCGCGGTCTCCTTCTGATGCATTACGCGCTCGCAGAAGGAGGCCACGGCCTCCACTTCTCCTCGCTGCCGAGCATGGCGCGCACCATGCCCGGCAGCGAGACATCCCGCCCGATGACGCCGATCAGGACACGGCGTTCATCCTCCCATGCAGCGCATACCTCGAGGGTATGTTCCGCCGTGTCCTGCTCAGCGTCACAATGGCAGCAAAGCGCCGTCGCCTCCTTCCCTATCCGGCACAGGTATCTCCCGAAGCTGCCATGCCCCGAGAACACCTGTGCCATCCTGTAAGTGTGGCTTCCATGGCCTCTGTCCAGCCACTCACATAGGAGTGGCCGAACAGCCCCGACTGTCCGGTGCCCCGCGGTAGGCAGAGCCAACCGCTCTTGCCACGCGTGCACCACGGACTGCCGGGCCTGGCGCTACAACTCGCCCCAAGCAGGTTCCTGCACACCCGGGACTGCCCCCACCCCCGCGCGACGGTCGACGCGGTGACGATACATCATCGCGTGCGACCGCGCGAGGAGATCCATTGGCGGCATCCCCGCAAGAACCGTCGCCGCCTCATGTGACACGGTCCGGTACCCGCGGACGACCCTTAGAGCCATCCGCCTCTCCACCATCAGGTGGGCCCGCGGATGTCCATGAGGATTTCCCCACGTACAAAAAAAAAAAAAGGTCTGGTTTAGGACTCTCTCTCGTGTGACGTAGGGCGAAGTGTCGTATGTCCTCGGCGCTCCGGACAGGGGCTGTATTTTGGGGGGAAATAAACGGGGTGTACCCCCCTACGGTGGGACAGATTGAAAGGTTGTTGGCTAGAAATAACGTGCCTGAAAACCGTGGTGATCTCTGGCGAGACTCCAGAGATTTTAAAGTTTTATTTCGTGAGGTGCATTATGGCGGATAAAAAGTGACAGTTGACGTGACATTTTGAACGTTGGAGCCGGTCGCACGAGCTGAGAGGAACGAGGATGGGTCTGTTGTTGTTGGCGGCAGCGGATTAAGCTGAGCGAGACGAGACACGGCAAACGAGTAAGTACCCGTGGGCAAATCTGTCAAATTGACAGTTTTATTGCCGTGACACATCTCGTTTGATAAAGGAGGAAATATGGCGGGTAGACATAGGGCAGAAGTATGCGCAGATGACGCGATGACGTCATCGCGCATGCGTCGCGTCAGGGGAAACAAACAAAACAAACGGAAAATTCGAGGAAAGGCGAGGGAGGCCTCAGGCATGGGGAAAGGCAGGAAAGGAAGCCGGGGGATAGGTTTTGGCCGGGAAATTCGATTTGTATGGGATTTCTTCCACTCGCACTCGGGGCTCGCGCACATGTGACTCACGTCATGATCACAGGAGGGGGACACCGCTGTTCCTTCTTCCGGTGTGGGCGAGGCCGGTCTCTGCGGACTTGGCACTTAGCACTGCACTTTGGCACGGGGGTGGGGTGGAGTGAAATTTCCTACACCTCCTGGGTCGCGTGTGGTGCCGCGGCGGCCGGGAAGATCGGCCGAAAGATCTTTGCCCGGACCACATGGTCGAAACGGTGATCATGGCTGACGGAAGCGACGTGGGGTGGGGATGCGTGCGTTGAGCCAATAATGAGCAAATGATGGGCTGGTACGTCATCGCGCTTGCGCGTACGCGGCAGCCATCCAAGATGGACATAAAGATGTCTGCTGAATTCTGCTGTTTGTTTTGTTTCACGCACATGTTTCATTCTTTCTTTCTTTTACATTACATTATTTTATTTATTCATTGGGGTGTCTATAGCACGTAAGCAAGCAGGCACGATCACTAACTTCATGAAATTTTATTTACTATTCGGTCTATATACTGACTGTTAGAATGTGGAGGGCTCAAACACTGATTTGAGAACCTCGTCTAACGGGGGTCCGGATCACGAGGGAATAGGAGGATGAAAAGTAATTATCACACGTTATATAGATTTTCACGTCGTCGAAAACTCGGCGACGTCTTTTATTTTATATTTGGCCCTTGAAATACAGCCTTTTAATTTTATTTACGACGCGTGATCCGCCTGGCCGTCGTCTGGCGGCTGCTCGTGTCACGCTGTTCTGAAACGAAAAGAGACGGAACGATGTGTAAATATTCGGCAACGTGAGTCACGCTTTCCGTCTCGTTTTAATATACACGCGCTCCTGATTATGCTCGTCGCGCTCAGGAGCGGGAAAATCAGCTGTCGCGTTACGCGGCTAAGCTTGTGGACTGTATATGTTTGTGCGTTCCCTTTAAATTCTCAATTTAAAGGGAACTTCTTATTGCAGTTTTGGGAAGACGAGATTCAACCTCGTTTCTTCCTCGACTGCAGGTTTTGACTGTCGTAGGAGAGGGTAACGGGTGGAGGTTGTAAGGCTGCAACCGTACCCGCTCCTCGGCCCTTTATTACCACCTTATTGCGTGCGTACGGGCACGGTGTGATGCAGGTGTGCCAACGGCGCCCTTGGGTCGACTTACGATTGGGCCTGACACCACGTAGCTTAATGAATTAACGTCCTACGCACAGTGACCGTACTAGACTGGCGATCTTTGGAGGTATTCTGCGATTCGTCGTAAGCTGGGAGTTAAATTGTCCCACACTTCGACTAGAAGGTGATAAATCCACCCAGGGTATTTTATACACCCCTGGATTGTGGGTTCCGAACCGTTTGATATTCAAGAAAGGAACGAGAATCAACCTCGATACCTTAAACACGACCTCTGGTTGCAGCGATACGCGTTTTCTTTTACTTTTTATTTTTCAGACCAAGGTGGGTCGTAGCCACTGCTGAATACTTCGGACACGACCTCTGATTACAGCGATACGTGTCTGTATTCAGGCTGAGGTGGATCGTACCACTGCTGAATTCGAAATCTCGGATTATAACCTGCGAGATCTTTACAGTCTTTGGATCAGGTCGTATTCCGACCTAATCTGTTTAATTGGTAAACGGCTTACGGAAGTTCACGGGATGGGATTGTTCTACAACCCGTTCCGTATTGAACGTCCTGCGGAGGTTCACGGGATGGGGTTGTTTTCAACCCGTTCCGTATTGAACGTCCTGTGCAAGTTCACGGTATAGGATTGTTTTCCAATCCGTTCCGTATTGAACTTGTTGTTCACGGTATAGGATTGTTTTCCAATCCGTTCCGTATTGAACTTGTTGTTCACGGTATAGGATTGTTTTCCAATCCGTTCCGTATTGAACTTGTTGTTCACGTTTACGGCTCTTTTAAGTAGTAAACGGGTTGTGGAAGTTCACGGTATAGGATTGTTTTACAATCCGTTCCGTATTTGAACTTCCTGTCCACGTTTACAACTCTTTTAAATAGTAAACGGGTTGTGGAAGTTCACGGTATAGATTGTTTTCCAATCCGTTCCGTATTTGAACTTCCTGTCCACGTTTACGACTCTTTGATTTTAAATTGTAAACGGGTTTTGCGGAAGTATTGACGGTACCGGATGGATTCCCAATTCGTTCTCGTACTGCACTTCCAACCCACGTTTACAATTTCGTCGAAAGTTCGAGTAACTCGAAACTATTCGAACGTCTTGGAAATTCCGGGGGAGCGGGATCGTATGCCCATCTGCTCACTGCCGGTTCCAAGTTAAGAGTGACGATCCAGCACGGCTAGTCAAATTCGGAGGAGAATCTCCGACTAGCGGCGCTGTAGACGAATTTGAATTCGTCTTTGTCCAACTTATTATTGTCGTACCTTCTCTTTATACACGCGCCGAAACGTTAGCTCGAAATCACGCGTAGTTTCGTCGATCGCGTGATGTTTCGAAGAAATCCGTATGTGACAGTTTTTATAACCCTGCCTTGTTTTCGCGTAGCGGACACGAGAGTCGAACAGTCTCGAGTCGGTTACATACGCAGAAAACAATACCGGGTGACGAATAATATTCTACTATTCTTGTATGCTTCGAATTAACGCGATATTTAAACATACCGCCCCCCTTGCACGGTCCGTGCAATAATCCGGAGGAGCGGTAATTCGCGTTCACGTTTGATCGACTTTAGAGAAGGTCGACATACACTTAATTATGGAAAATTAAGGTACTTACATTCACGTCGTGCGAGGGCCCGTCTGCCCTCCAATATCTGGAGGCTGGTGATGACCACCTCGTGCAGTGCCGTCGCATCCACTCTGGTTCGGCCGGCTGGCCGTTGTCCCCTATGCCGTCGCGTGAACGTCTGCCTGTCTCGGGCCCGGCGGTCTCCCACCTCCCGATTGCGACCTCGCCTTCCTCTGGGGTTTTCACCCCTGGAGGGTACGGACGGCGTTTGGCGGCCGCGCGTTAAACGCACGATATGAGGCTTCCGCCCCTTGCCCACTTCAGTCGGAAGTGACCTCCGGGTACCTTACTTTTGCGACGCCTTGACGTCCAAGGAACGTGGGCCGGTACCCGGAGGACGTCCAGCCCCAAAAAAAGGTTTTTTTTTTTTGGGGGGGGGGGGTGTGCTTAATATGAACCAAAGTGCGGAATTTCGAGTCATAATTGGGTAATGGGCTCGATACGAATCACCCGACCCAGTGGACTCATATTCCGCGAGAAACTGAGATTTTCCTCTCCCGAAATTTTTGTACACATCCAGCTTCCTCCGCAGCCGTATGAGACCGGAAAACACGTCATGGAAAATTTTCCAGCGTTTTTTCTTCCGTCTCGGGTAATTAAGAGGCAGCCTGATTTCGAAATTACCCCGTCGCAGATCGCGCGACGGTTTTCCGGAGAATCGGTCATCCTCCACCTTTGTTTCTCACAGAGGTCGAGGCAATCTCCTCGGTTTCTCCGAGCTTCGTAATCACTTTAAACCGTGATTTGATAACGGTACAATTTTTCGAGTTTTCGCCCGCTGTATATATCGGGTTGGATTTCACCCATCCGAAAACAGACTTTTGGCGAAGTTACCCTTTTGTATTATTCGACGGATTCCCAGTCGATTATTTTTGGGCGTATTGATTCGTTTTGATCGAAATTGAATTTTCGTTCGGTAAGCGATTCGCTTCGCATCTCTTGTACCGAACTCGCACTCGCGCTTCTCGCTCGGTGCGGCTGTACCGAATTTCGTACAGCTTTACATCGAGGCGTGTGTCTTATCCGCACTCGGCGAGTTTTTGCGTTTCGACCTGGATTTCGCAGGCCGCCGGGGTGAGGCTTTGAGCCTCTGTCCTCTTCATCGCCGTACGCTGTTTTCCGCTAAAGGCTGATTTTTGAGGAGGTTCCCGGGATACTTCGAAATGCAGTAGGGATGGTGCCTCCCGCTGCACTCCGAACAGGCCGTGGAGCTTTTGCACTTCGTTACCGTATGATTGGTGCCCAAACATTGTACGCACCAGTGACGGTTTCTTACGTATTGGCTGCGCATTTTTGCAGTCAATACCACGAAGTTCTCGCATTTCGTTAACTTGTGCGGTCCTGTACAGAATCCGCACGGTTTTGTTGACGCTGCTCCACCTTGCCCGTTGTCATGACCCTTTCCCGTGGCGTTTCCGCCCAGACGTGGTCCTGACAACGTTATGGCTACGTACGTGTCTCTGACGCGGTACTCGTTTCCCGAGTCGAGCTTCGGCTACGTACGCTTTTTCCTGTGGCAGGCGCAAGAGCAGCCTCGCGACGCTTCGCGTCCATGGAGAGCTGTGCGCGGGAGTGCATCTCGATGAACTTCCGTACGTCCTCAAACGTAGGATATTCTGTCGAGAGATTTAGCGTTTTTTGCCACTCTAACTCAAGCGCCGGCGAAAACTTCTGTTTCGCCCAATGCGCGAGTAGCCAGTCCCGCTGCTGTTCGGGCGTGCCCTTTTTGTCAAGGGCAGCGAGTGCCTGCGTGCAACCCACGGTGATCTGCTGCATGCTGGCCAGATCACCGGTGTCAATGGGTTTTAGGAACAGGAGCTTATCCAGCAGTTTTCCCGTGACGCTATGCGTGGGAGGCCGAAGGTGTTCTTCAACCTTGTCCACGCCACTGAGAAATTACGACCGACGATCTCGATTGAAGCAATGGACGCTAGAGCGGGTCCCTCTAGGCAGGCGTTCAGATAATGCAATCTTTGCACATCTGACAGTCCTGCATTTCGTACGACCCCGGAGGTGAACAGATCCTCGAAATGTTCCCATTCTTGAGGATCCTCCGAATTTGGGTAATCGTTGCTTCGGGAGCTCGATCGGTATACTACACTGAACTTCCGACGTTGCTGGTTTCGACTCAGCACTCAGTCGGCCTAGTTCAGTAAGGACGAAATCCTGAAAATCTTGGAAATCGTCCTCGGCATGCCTCATATAATTCAGCTTGAAAAGCTCGTGAGACGGTCTTTCCGCTGCAGGTATTTGTTTACGCACGCTAGCGTACTTAGTGCGTATCTCACGCCAAGTTTCTTTAGCGTGCTCGTGTTTTTCCTCAAGCAAACGCTTTGAGTACTTCGCTCGTCCCAACTTTTTAGGTTTACACCCCACCGTTGGAGCTGCCCACAGAGACCGACCCAGTCTTCGATCTCGTCATCGAGATCGATTTCTATCGATTGCTGTGATACGGCCATAGTGAGCGTTTTCGAGGATTAAACCGCTCGAAAATAACCTCTTACGTGGGTGGTTCCACACGTGTGAGAAAATGTACTTTTCTTTATTCCTTTCAACCTCGTATGGATCCGGCTCGAAGGACCTTATGTTAGAATGTGGAGGGCTCAAACACTGATTTGAGAACCTCGTCTAACGGGGGTCCGGATCACGAGGGAATAGGAGGATGAAAAGTAATTATCACACGTTATATAGATTTTCACGTCGTCGAAAACTCGACGACGTCTTTTATTTTTATATTTGGCCCTTGAAATACAGCCTTTAATTTTATTTACGACGCGTGATCCGCCTGGCCGTCGTCTGGCGGCTGCTCGTGTCACGCTGTTCTGAAACGAAAAGAGACGGAACGATGTGTAAATATTCGGCAACGTGAGTCACGCTTTCCGTCTCGTTTTAATATACACGCGCTCCTGATTATGCTCGTCGCGCTCAGGAGCGGGAAAATCAGCTGTCGCGTTACGCGGCTAAGCTAGTGGACTGTATATGTTTGTGCGTTCCCTTTAAATTCTCAATTTAAAGGGAACTTCTTATTGCAGTTTTGGGAAGACGAGATTCAACCTCGTTTCTTCCTCGACTGCAGGTTTTGACTGTCGTAGGAGAGGGTAACGGGTGGAGGTTGTAAGGCTGCAACCGTACCCGCGGTGCGTTCCCTTTAAACCGGGAAACAGCTGATTGCAGTTTGGGGAAGACGAGATTCAACCTCGTTTCTTCCTCGACTGCAGGTTTTGACTGTCGTAGGAGAGGGTAACGGGTGGAGGTTGTAAGGCTGCAACCGTACCCGCTCCTCGGCCCTTTTTTACCACCTTATTGCGTGCGTACGGGCACGGTGTGATGCAGGTGTGCCAACGGCGCCCTTGGGTCGACTTACGATTGGGCCTGACACCACGTAGCTTAATGAATTAACGTCCTACGCACAGTGACCGTACTAGACTGGCGATCTTTGGAGGTATTCTGCGATTCGTCGTAAGCTGGGAGTTAAATTGTCCCACACTTCGACTAGAAGGTGATAAATCCACCCAGGGTATTTTATACACCCCTGGATTGTGGGTTCCGAACCGTTTGATATTCAAGAAAGGAACGAGAATCAACCTCGATACCTTAAACACGACCTCTGGTTGCAGTGATACGCGTTTTCTTTTACTTTTTATTTTTCAGACCAAGGTGGGTCGTAGCCACTGCTGAATACTTCGGACACGACCTCGGATTACAGCGATACGTGTCTGTATTCAGGCTGAGGTGGATCGTACCCACTGCTGAATTCGAAATCTCGGATTATAACCTGCGAGATCTTTACAGTCTTTGGATCAGGTCGTATTCCGACCTAATCTGTTTAATTGGTAAACGGCTTACGGAAGTTCACGGGATGGGATTGTTCTACAACCCGTTCCGTATTGAACGTCCTGCGGAGGTTCACGGGATGGGGTTGTTTTCAACCCGTTCCGTATTGAACGTCCTGTGCAAGTTCACGGTACCGGATGGATTCCCAATCCGTTCTCGTACTGCACTTCCAACCCACGTTTACAATTTCGTCGAAAGTTCGAGTAACTCGAAACTATTCGAACGTCTTGGAAATTCCGGGGGAGCGGGATCGTATGCCCATCTGCTCACTGCCGGTTCCAAGTTAAGAGTGACGATCCAGCACGGCTAGTCAAATTCGGAGTTGAGAATCTCCGACTAGCGGCGCTGTAGACGAATTTGAATTCGTCTTTGTCCAACTTATTATTGTCGTACCTTCTCTTTATACACGCGCCGAAACGTTAGCTCGAAATCACGCGTAGTTTCGTCGATCGCGTGATGTTTCGAAGAAATCCGTATGTGACAGTTTTTATAACCCTGCCTTGTTTTTCGCGTAGCGGACACGAGAGTCGAACAGTCTCGAGTCGGTTACATACGCAGAAAACAATACCGGGTGACGAATAATATTCTACTATTCTTGTATGCTTCGAATTAACGCGATATTTAAACACTGACTATACTGACTTTATTATTATTTCATTTACCAATTCTTACTTTATAATTATTTGCACGGTATACACCCTTATTTTACTTTTTATTTTACTTTATTCTTATATTTATTTTTATCATTTCATTACTCCTACGTATATATTACCTATAAATTAATTATTCATGTAGCATTTATTTACTTAAAAGCAAAACTGCAACTGGCATGTACCAGAGACATAATGGAAACTTACACTACTGCAACCCATTTTATATTTTATTCACACCTAACTAACTACCTTTTCAACACTTTTTATATACACGTATCTATTTTATTTTATTTTTATCTGATTTTTTCCTATCTAACTTCCTAAATCATATACTATGGTACCTACCAGGTACACAGCTATTCAGCTACTTATTTATTTATTTATTTATATATTTATTTTTATTTTACTTATAAATCACACCTATTAATTATTCACCACGTTCTACCACAGAATTCAGACAGACATCTACACTGTCACACTTTATATTTTACATTTTTACACTGCTTTTATTACGTTTATTTATTTATTTTTTCACGTCTAAAACCTTTCTTGGAACAATGAACACAGCATGCTGCATGCGCAGAAGGAAACGCCTAGTGATGTTCACTGCGTCACCGGCAAAATTTGTCCTCACAAGGAGACACGTGTGTAGGACGCCCTCGCGGTCGGGATAGCCCGGAGCGAGGGGGTTCCGGACGTGCGGTGACGGCTGCGAGGGCCGTCCCCCGCAAACAAACAAAACAAAACCAGACGGAGAACGCGAAACCTAAACTGAGAACACGCGTGACAAGAGAAATGGCCGGCGTACACGATGCGCAGAATTGGACGCGTGAGCTAACGTGGCGCGGCTACGTCACCGCGCCTGTGTATAGGCGCGGAGTAAGGAAAGATGGCCTCGCCGTGTGTTTATGTTTTCGTTCTCGGTTTCAATCCAGCCGACATTGATGCGGCCGATGATTTCCTCTTATTTAATATACACATGTCAACAATTTTTACACTACAATATTGTACAATTTTAAATCACTCTACACGCATATATATATACCTTACTTTATTTTATTCTCTTTCTACCTTTATACTTTGTTTAAATATCGCGTTAATTCGACGTGCAAAAATAGTAGAATATTATTCGTCACCCGGTATTGTTTTTCTGCGTATGTAACATACTCGAGAATGTTCGGCTCTCATGTCTGCTACGCGTAAACAAGACCGGATACAAAAACGGTCACATACGGATTTCTTCGAAACATCACGCGATCGACCAAACTACGCAGAATTTCAAGCTAACGTTTCGAAACGCGTAATATAGACAAGGAAAGACAATCGAAAGATAGACAAGGACAAACTCAAATTCGGATACAGCGCCGCCAGTCGGAAATCGCTCTCCGAATTTGACTCTCCTTGTTAAGCGAATCACTCTTGATTTGGAAACGGCAGAGAGCAGATGGGTATACGATCCCGCTCCTCCGTACATATCATATAGAACGAATTGTGTAGAGCTTGTCGTTCTTTCGAGCCAGTTAAGAACGTGGTGAAGAAGGGGTAGTGCGAGAACGGATTGGGGTCCGATCCGGTAACGCAAATACTTCCGCTACACGTTTTAACTGGAGTGAAAAAGAGTCGGAAACGCGAAGAAGTGCAGTACCTAAACGGATTGGGATACCATCCGGTACCAACGTCACTTCCGTTTCTAACGAGGAATCTCGTGGGTTATTTCCGAACGTTTCTAGTGCAGCAGTGGTAAAAACCACCTAAGACTGAGGAAAAAGGATACGTATCGTTGGACCGATCGGTCGTATTCGAAGTTTCGAGTTTGACCTACGAACCTCCCTTGACTGTCGAGCGGTTAAAACCCCACCTAGACGGACCACGTGGTATTCCGTGGGTGGACTTGCCGCCCTCCAGTCGGTGCTAGGAATTTAAATCACGTGTCCAGCATCAGGCGACCTGCTGAACCGGTATTTCGAAAATACGCCAACGTGTGCGTGGAATACCGCTCAAGAGCAACAGTGGGAAACGTACGCTAACCGTAAGTCGTTGTGAACGCAGACAAGGTACATTCCCACACCGTACAAGGACGGATTACGAGGACGGTAAGAAACCGAGGATTCGACAACATTTGGAGCCTTACAACCTCCATCTGTTGCCCTTTCCTACGACGGTCGAGAAAAAGCAGTATAGGAAGAATCGAGGTATAATCTCGTCTTCATTAGAACTGCAATCAGCTGTTTCCCGGTTAAAAAGGTGTAACGCCGATATACCCTCAAAGGCGCTGACCGAGCGTCGTCGCGCTATGTCTCCGCGGCCGATAGTACCGCGCCCGGCCGCCAGGCGTCCGCGCCTTCGCGCAACCGATCTCGCGAGGCGCTAATTAGTCACGCGACCGCTAGGCGGCCGCGAATTCGCGCAACCGAATACCGCATCCGCGGATTATAAGAACCGGGCTATCGGCCGGAGACGTCGGACTCGTGCCTAGCTCGCCGAAGCCTAATTAAGTGGTGAAGAGATTGATTGCCGTAGTTGCGCTACAATCTGCACGAGTCCGAATTTTTGGAAACACGAGAGTGCGAGGGGCACCCTCGTGACCGAAACGCAAAACCTCCGCCAGTGGTTAACCTCGTAACCGACAGACCGCTCCTAGTATTCCTACCCGGGCCCTGCCAAGACGCCCGCCTTGTGGTAAGCGTCGGATCGGTATTGCTTCGGCGCGCTCCCGCCACGTCTTTGGCTCTGGAGTAACCCATCCGGCAATGGATACCCTAGTGACTGACAGTCCGTCTCCTACCTTCCTACCGGGGCCCTACATCGTCGCCCGCCTTGTGGTAAGCGGCAGTAGGGTATTGTACTCCTACCCGATTCACCCCTCAGCCGTTTCCGACGACCCACCGCCCGTCAATGGTTACCCTAGTAACTGACAGTCCGCTCCTACCTTCCTACCGGGGCCCTACCTCGTCGCCCGCCTTGTGGTAAGCGGCAGTAGGGCATTGTCTCTCCCTCCCCCCTCTACCGAGCGACCGAACGCTAAACCGTAGCTGCTAAGGACCCGTTAGTTTTTAAGATTGCCGCGTCCGCCGTTAAACATTGTCCGCGTCCGAACACTGTCTGCGTCCGCCGTTAAAGATTGTCCGCGTCCGCCGTTAAACATTGTCCGCGTCCGAACCACTGTCTGCGTCCGCCGCTAAACATTGTCCGCGTCCACCGGTAGTCATAAGCTGTGTCCGCGTCCACCGTTTTTGGCAAACACCGCCCGCCTTGTACAGCAATAACGAATAAACGTCTACAAAACCGAAACCGCCTCCGTCACTCAACGCACTGAACCTTGGGCAGCCGACTGAGTCGGCCACCACCTTCCTCCGCGTCCCCCGATCCGAAACGGACCGTCACACGTGGTAACGGTCACAAATGTAACTCACACAAAAATAAATAAAGTCCAACTGTTTCGCCGCGTAACGCAGCGGCAGAGAATCCCGCTCCTGAGTGCGACAAGCACAGCTAGGAGCGCGAGAACTTCAGAACGAGACGGAAAACGTGACTAACGTTACCGTGTATTTACACCGAGTTCCGTCCTTTGTTACAGATAAGAGTGACGCCAGCCGAAGACTCGTCGAGCGAGAGACGATTAATTTTTAGTTATTAATATCGGCAAACGGCCTACAAGTTCCTTTTTATTTCTGATTTTTGTTCTGAATTATTTTATTTTGTCTTGAATTATTACGAGTTTTAAGTTTCGTTTTGTTTTATTCTTTTTCCGAATAAACGGCGCCTTCGACCATCCACGACGCGAAAATACAATCAAATAAGAAACGATTTACTTTTCCTACCTCCTACTCCTTCGTAATCCGGACACCCGTTAGACGAGGTTCTCAAATTAATATTTGAGCCCTCCATATTCTAACATACTTATATATGCATATTTCTCTCTTCTTTTCTTTTCTGTATGCGCACACAAAATTTCATTCACTGTTTCCAATGTCTATATAATAGTTTTACAGAAACAGAAACCAAACAAATAATAAGAGGAAACGAGGCGCCTGCCTCGCTGCACTCGCTAGGGAAATCGCTGGCGTTTGCGGGGTTAGAGACAGGGGAGACAGGGAAATTTGAATGGGTTACTCTTAACAGGGGGTGACTCGATCCTGACATGAACAGGTACACGACAGACAGGTACATCAGCCTAGCTCTGGACGCAGCCACACACACACACATACATAATAAAACACACACATGCAGTACACTCCGGCTAAGGGGGACATTGTAAGTACACATTAACACAAAACACGCAGGTTTCAGGGTTAAACAAGGAGCTAGGGGTGGGGGAAGGGTACACATAAACCACCAGACGGGGCCTGGCCATCCCGACTGGCGCTGCTGGCCACAATAAGACATGGACATGGACAATGATAAGTAGAACACGGTTACCGGACCAGGGGACTTCAGACCACCAGGTCCCGGCCTGACGGTTGGCGAGCGAGAAGGCCGCCGCAGAGTCGTCATCACACGACTTCTCTGTGCACCTGGTGCGCACCGGGCCAGGGCACATGGCAATGCAACCGGGCGGGCGGGGTAAAGGGGAAGGGGGCCAGAACAGACTCCGGTGGGGAAACCGACTCGGAGGTCTTCCGGACACCGGTTCTTGAGAGGACAATCTCCTGACAGGGGTTACGAGGCGGGAAACGCCGGCGAGGGCTAAAAGCACGGGGTCGCCGATTCTCGCCCTGTTGGAGGTACGAGCAAATAGAAATTTTTGCTCGTGCCCACATGATAAAAAGGACGCCGCCGGAAATGACAGCGTCCAGGGAGGTGCAGGTAGTCTCTTCAGACTCGGGGGAGGAGGGGGAGAATACCACAAAGAAGAGGACGATTATCGAGGGCGCCACGCCCAGGGATCTAGGCCACCGGGAAAAGGAAGGGGGTAAGGTCCCCGGGACAAAAAGGGGAGAAGGAAACGACTCCGCAGGGGAAACGGTGAAGGGGAGATCCGGTTCACAGGGAGCAGGAGAAAATGTAGAGGGTTCGAAAGGGATTAATCGCGACAATATCCTGGGGCAAATGCGAAGGGTTGATGTCAGCATGGAGTTGGACATCGGCCGGCTGGAGGAGGAACTCAGGGAGATATCCGACTTCCTGGGTGCCGACAAAGGTACCGGCTTTTTCTCCTCCTCCTGCCGGATGAGGATTAAAAAGTGCGGGACGATCCTTAATGAAATTAGGGTAAATGGACAAAGCGAGGAGGACCCGGTGCACCATGGTGGCTGGGTATGTGGCATGAAAAGAGGAAGGGGGTCAAGAGGTGCCGGCCCCTGCAGAGGTGGGCACGCAGACGGTGACTGTGTCAAGGAAAAATGGTGGGACACAGACGGTGGTAGTTTTGGCAGGGGAGAAACTGAAGGGCAGGGAGGTGCGGGACAAACCACCTCCCTGACAGCGAAGAGGAAGGGCACCCCCTACTGATGCAAGCACCCCCGTTGGGGGTAGAAAAGTCAGGAGGTGGGGCCGCCCGGCCGGGGTTTCGGGGGAAACGGGCGACACGGCCCCCGGAGTAAGGGAAGGAGGAAGAGGGGGGGGAAGAGGGGAAACGGCAAGAAGAGATGCTTTGCCCCCCCTTCCCAGTGTCGCAGGAGAGGCCAGGGCCATTGGAGGGACAGGATTCCCTTCCGAGGGCTGGGAGGTCCAGAAGAGAGCCAGGAGGAAAACAAAAATTACCAGGGAGGGCGAAGACCCAGGCGGACGGGCCCAGGGAAGGGACGATGCCGGCAATAAAGGACTGAAGGAGCAGGGCGCCGCTGGGAAGGTCCCAAGGGCCCCTAAGGGCCAGAAATGAGGCCATTACGATTAAGGCCTCCGAAAGGACTTATGCCGAGGTCTTCCGTTCCATCGCGGGCAAGATGGGCGGAAGACTTGGGGAGGTCCAAAAGGTCCGGAAAACCAGGACGGGGGACCTCATTCTAGAACTGAGTGGAAGGGGGAGCGCCGCGGCGACGTCGGAGGCCATCCGCGGTGAGATGGGGGAGGGCTTTGTGGTCAATTCTCTTACTCCCAGGGTCGAGATCGAGGTTAGGGATCTCGACCCTATCTTACAGGGAAATGAAATCCTGACGGCGGTGGCAGATCACTGTGTCACAGGGGTCACCGGGGATGAAAATGTAAAGGTGGTTAGGAGCACCTTCGGCGGTGGTAGGTTGGCGGTCTTGGAGGCCCCCCTCAGGTGGACGCTGGTGGGCGATTTCGAAAAGGGGCCGAAGATAGGCTTCACCGTCTGTCGTCTGAGGGTGGCCCCCAGGGTGCTACGTTGCAATGGATGCCTTGACTTTGGGCATCTGAGGGCTTTCTGTCCGTTGGGCAGAGGGGGCCCTAATCTGTGCCACAAGTGCGGCCAGGAGGGCCACGTGGCGCGGGCCTGTACCTCTCCCCCTAGTTGCATATTATGCAAGCGCAGGGGGTATGCGACCCCAGGACTGGGGCACCACTCGGGGACGGCGGTATCCCCGGTATTCCGGGACAATCTGCGCGGGGTGGGGGTGATCTAGTGCCTCACGGTCCTGCAGGTAAACCTGAACAGGTGCAGGCTTGCTCAGGACCTGCTGCTCCGGACGGCCGACTCGGTTCGGGCGGACGTTGTGCTGGTTTCAGAACCGTACAGGGTCCGTCCGGACTGGGTGGGAAACGTTTCGGGGTCAGCGGCCGTGTGGGTCCCTGGTATTAACGGGCTGCGCCACGTGACTGACAGCGAAACTGTCGGTAATGGTTTTACCACCGTCAGGATTGAGGGGATCACGGTGTGCAGTTGTTATTACACGCCAAGACATGGGCCTAGGGAACTGGACGCCGCCCTCCACGAGCTTTAACTCGAAAGGGCCAGCTGGGGTAGGGCTGTCGTTGAGGGTGATTTCAACGCCAGCTCGCCCGCGTGGGGTCCAGTGCCTTCGACGCCAGGGAAAGGGTGTGGCCCTCGCTGGGGTCTTTGACATAATGGGACTTTGCCCTGTCAGGACCTCTGGGGGGCACACCTTTGAAAGAAATGGGCGCACGTCTAAGATAGATATCTTGGCGTGCGACCCAGCGACGTTGCGTGGTGTGACGAGGAGTGAGGTCTTGCAGACCTACTCCGCGTCAGACCACAAATATCTTCTGCACACCGTGGGGGGTAGGGCCATGGATCGTGCTCCCCGCGACAACGGAGGGGGTTGGAGGGTGAATACCTTGGATGAGAACGCGCTTCTCGAGGCCTTCGACCGGCTGACGGCTGGCCTTCAGGCGCCTTTCTGGGACGAGGAAGAAATGGAGGTCTTCCTGGACGCCTGTGAGTTGGCATGCTCTGCCAGTATGGGACCCGCGCAGGCAGACTCCAGTGGCTAGGCGGTCAAAGGCGTGGTGGACTCCCGGAAATCGCGGAACTCCCGCGACAGGTCAACCGGAAACACAGGGCCTATCAGAGGGCTCTGAAGCGTGATAGAGCCCTGGACCGGAGTCCTCCTGCGATGGCTACAGGGACGCCAGGAAGGCCCTCCGAAGAGCGACAATAAAGAGCAGAATAGAACCCTGGAAGAGCCTGTGTGGGCAGGTCGAAGGTGACGTGTGGGTAAACCCTATAAAGCAGTAATGAGAATCGTTAAGCCTTGGTCGGACCCGCCTGTACTCTCGGCGGAAAAAGCCAGGGTGGTCGTCGAGGCGCTGTTTTCCAGGGCCTCTGGGGAGCCTCCTCTCCGGAGCTTTGACCCGGGCGGGAGGCGGCTTTCGGGGGTTTGAGCCGGTGGAACCTAAGGAGGCCGTGGAGGCTTGTTCGAAGCTCAGGGTTGACCGGGCCCCGGGTAGGGACAATGTCCCGGGAAGGGTGGTGGCGGCCATTATCCGGAAAAGGGCCGCGAAGGTGGCGTGCCTTTTCAACAGTTGTCTGTTGAGGGTTCACGCCCCCCACAGGATGAGGAAGCAGAGGCTGGTCCTGATCCGGAAGGGGGGGAGGGACCCTGGCTCCCACTCCGCGTACCGGCCCCTCTGCCTCCTCAGCGTGTGGGACAAAACCTTCGAGATGGTCCTTAGGGAAAGGTTGATGGCCGCCATCGGACCCGAAGGGCTGTCGGACAGCCAATACGGCTTCCGAAGGGGACGAAATACGGCTCAGGCCCTCGAGGTGGTGGCAGGGGCTGCCAGGGAGGCGAGAGCCAAGCGTAGGTTCTGCGTCCTGGTCGCCCTTGACGTGAGAAACGCCTTCAATACCCTGAGGTGGAGGCATATCCTGGAGGCAGGTGTCGCGCGAGGAATCCCGTTGTTCCTCATCAGGATTCTGGTGGGGTAGTTTAGGGACCGCAGGGTGTGGTACCACACCGAAGAAGGGCCCAGGCATATTGTTGCCGAGATGGGGGTCCCGCAGGGCTCGGTGTGGTGCCCTGCCCTGTGGAACCTCACGTACGACGGGGTTCTCAGGTGCGACCTTGCGCCGGGATGCCGGATTGTGGGGTATGCCGACGATATCGCCCTGGTCGCGACGGCGGCGACGATCGGGGTTCTCGAGGAGCAGAGTTAACCACTCCATAAGGGTGGTTATGGAGTGGCTCATCGCGCACGATTTGGAGGTAGCACCTCCAAGACGGAAGTTTTCTCCTAAATAGGAAGAGAATAGGGGCTTTAAAGTCACTGTCGCGGGAGCAGAGGTGAGACCCAGCACTCAGATAAAGTACCTGGAGGTCACCTTCGATGGAAGCCACAGTTTCCGCGTTCAAGAGGAAGCTGTGGTTTCAAGGGCGGTACGAGTCATGGCGGCTCTGGCTCGTATCATGCCAAACATCGGAGGACCCGGACAGGCCAAGAGTATGTTCTATTATCGGGTGCTGGTGTCGATCCTTACGCCTCCCCATCTGGACGGGAGGCATTGGAAATAGAAGCAAATAGGATAAAGCTTAGAAGGGCCCAGAGAGTGACTGTCCCGGGTGGTGAAAGCGTATTGCACCGTGTCCCTGGACGCCGTTAACGTTCTGGCTGGGTTTCCACCCATTGAGATGATAATTAAGGAAAGGGCGGCCCTTTATACATTGGAGAGGAGTACGACGGAAAAGGCCGAACGAGAGACCGAAAGATCGAGGATCCTCGAGGGCACGCTGCAGGTATGGCAGCGTCACTGGAGCGAGAAATGCTGCGGAAAAATCACGTATGGGTGGGATCCCCAACATAACGTAAGTGGGTTGGGAGGAGACACGGTGCCCTCACGTACCATCTTACCCAGGCGCTTACCGGTCACGGGGTGTTTTAACGGAGTTTAGACACCGGATCGATAAGGCGGCCTGTGGTACGTGTTGGTACGTCTGCGGGGCGACAGATACTGGCGGAACACACACTCTGCAAGTGTAACAAATGGGAGGATAAAAGGAGGGAGCTGGCTGTGGCTCTCAGGGTGTGGAGGGTCACGGTAGGAGAGATGGGGAGGAAGATGCTGGAGAGCAGCGAGGACTGGGAAGATATCCGTGTATATGTTACGGAGATAATAACTGAGAAGGAGGACTTTGAAGGGGAAATCGACAGAGCTCGGCAGAAGAGGCCTTCCTCCCCCTCACCCTCCACTCTCGCCGCCGCAGTAGTCTATCACCCGGGAGAAAAGGTCTTGTGTAACACGTGTGGACTAAACGTTAAATAATGTTAAGTGCCTGAAAACTCTGTGGCCCGTGTGCAACGGGGACGTTTTTACAACTTTATCTGCTATCTATCTATTTATTTATATTGTTAGAGCACTCAGGGCTCTAACTGTTGTGGTTCCGGACGAGGGAGAAGATAGGGTAGAGAGAATTGGTACAAGATTTTCAAGTAACTTTTTATTACAAAAAATATGAACAAAAAATATTATAACAAATTAGAAAAAAACGGATAAATAAAGAAAACTGGACCCAGGCTCACGTTTCTGGCCTGGTCCGCCTTCTTTCTCCGTCCTTGTTACTGCGTCGGAGGTTTTCTGTAACAGAAATTCCGGCAAATATGAATATTTTGCGGACAAGTCACCGATTACGCGCTCGTCAGCTGATTGTCTCGCGCTCCAGCGACAGTCTGGTGTGCTTGGAGGAGAGCTAACTGGCAATTCAGCGCAATAGCTAGTGGACTGTATTATTTTGCTTTGGTCGGTGATAGTC
Organism: Colletes collaris; assembly: GCA_030068185.1. NCBI lineage: Eukaryota > Metazoa > Arthropoda > Insecta > Hymenoptera > Colletidae > Colletes > Colletes collaris. Next base: position 141,713 of record JASGYR010000267.1, read on the forward strand.
GTTTTTTACGATATCACTGACGCGCACAACCGGGTAGACGAGGTTTTCCTCTGATCTACCGGGTTCGCTTCTCAATGCCACGGACGGGAAACCAAATGGAGGTTGTAAGGCTCCAAATGGCTATATCCCGCGAGCACGCTCACCGTGCGGGTGAAGTTCGAACGCCACCCACGCAAGAGGACGTCTCGTCCAGGTACGGGTACCTCGTCGGCGGCTCCTCAGGAACGGCCTGCGGCCTACCCATGCAGCAGCCTCAACAGCGATTCCTTTCCTTGAAGGAATCGCCCGGCAGCCCGCCGTGGTCCCTCGTCGGCGGTTCCCTTCACGAGGAACCTGCCTGCGGCTCGCCGAATTAGGACGACGTCCATTGCTATTCCTAACCACCCTACGGTCACAGCCCAGTGTGGTCGACTCACATCTGGTAGTGGGTGTAGCGGTGGAAGGCCGGTGCTTTGAACCCCTTTGCTCCAGTGGTCGCTTGTGCTCAACCTTGTCACCTCACGACTGGTTCACTGGAGCGGGTTCTCTAATGCCCGGTGCACGGGGAACACCGCGAAGTGATACCAATATCTGGGTATCCAAGTTCCGGTTGCTCCTACGCCGTATAGCTCACACGGGTCGACGAAACCATTAACTCCACCGGTCGGTGCACACTATGTGGTACACCAGACGGGCGATTCGAGTGGGTTACTCGATTCCCTTCGAACGGCGAACCACCACCAGGCGATAACCAGTATGTCGGTATCTCCGTTACAGTGGCTCAAACCGTATTCAATAGGAAGAGACTCAAAGTGATTAACACCGAATCCCTAACGTCGCAATCGCGGCAACGAACTGCAACGTTCAATCACAATCCTGCGTCTACGATCGTGTCACGCGCGGCGTGCACAGCGATCGCTTCAACAACAGGCAGATTGTGAATGTCCGCAAACTTGATTCGATTACGAGGAGAGAGATCGTCTCATTCTCCTCGGAGCTTCGTACCAAAAATGGGCGAGATCGTTACAGGATCTGCTCCTGATCGCCGACGGCTCACGAATGATCCGTAACGATCTGCAAGCATCGACGGCCACGGCTGGGCTCCGTCGCGCAAGCGCAGTCGCGTAGCGACGCATCGCGCTGCTGGTCCCGGGCGGCTACGCGCCGTATAGCCACGACGCCGCGCTGCCGCTTTTCGGCTGTCGATCTCGATTCGATAAATCGATTCTTCTCTCTCTCTCTCGGCGCTAACAACACGATTTCTGGAATCTAGCGAAGAAAATTCTGCGTCAGCAGAACCTTCTAGAATTACGCGAATTCATAATAGATACGGGCATCGCGACTGAGATTTTACTGTCTCGGACTCACACGATATTTAAACAATATATTTATTTATTTATTTATTTTATTCTCTTATTTATTTATTTATTTATGTTTATATTTATTTATTTATTTATATCTAGTGATATATTCCTATTGATATACACTTATGTATTTTTATTTTATTCTATGTTATTTATTTTATTTTCATTTCATTTTATGCATCCTTTATTTATTTCTTAAGATCCTATTTTATGTCTTACTTTCTTACTTATTTATTTTGTTACCTGTTATTTGTTTTCTGTTGTTTTCTGTTACCTGATTTATTTGCTTTAAACCTTTTACTTTTGACTTTTTGACTCTTATTACTAGTATTACCGTTTTATTTAAGCTAGCAGTATTATTATCTTAGGATTTTATTTTGGTATATACATTTAGTTCTTTTCTGTCTATTTGATTTTTATTTTGCCTTGCCTGCATTATACACAGGCTTATTATATATACGCATCTCCAAACATTATAATATCTTTCATCTTCCATCTTATGTCACCCGGGGTGACTTTTCCTTTTGTTTTCTCTTCTGTTCTTTTATTTTATTTTATTTGTTTAAAATAAATAAATGGATAGAATATAAAGAAAGTTTCAAACGGAGGCATTTTGAGGGCTTTACCGCCATCTCTGGGTACTAAATAGCCCCAGGAGATGGTATATAGGACTCAGATACAGGTTTTAGAGGGCGCGGTTGCAGGTCGGTATGCGCTCCAGACTACGAAAGGTAAGTGCACCGACTGCTGGACAGCAACCGCCAACCGGTAGCTAAAACGAGGGCAGCACTGGGGAAAGGTAAGTACCCACTGAGATCTTCGGCGAGCGACGGTCGGTAGGCGTTAGGCCCCCTAGGGGCGCCACGGACGGTAAATTACCGAATGTCGGTAAGTTACCCCGAACGGAGGGTAATGTGGCCCCGGGACTTTGCCGTGCAGCGATTTTTTCTGCCGGTACCTTACCCGGCGGAGGCTCCACTTAACATAGACTAGCTTCATTTTATTTTATTAATTTCATTTTATTTTATTTTATTTATATTCTATTTCATTTTATTGCATTTCATTTTATTTTACCTTATCATATATTATATTATTTTATTTTATATTACTACTATATTTATTCTAGTCAAATCACTTCTTTACTTATTTAATTACTCATTTCGCATATATTTTAATTCCATAAAATTCTATACAATAGATATACGTCAGATATTTGATTTAGTTATTCATGTATACATATATTATATTTATTTACTTACATCCTACTTACCAGTTTTTAGTTATATCTGGTGGCTATCTTTTATATACAGGTTTTAATTTTGTTAGGGGGAGTAGGTTTGAAAAAACCTCGCGTAACGGTGGTCCGGATCTCGAGGGAAAGAACGTCGGGGAAACGAATACAAGTGGCTTTTAATTTTCACGTAGCCGATGAATACGACTACGTCGTTTATTAAATCGTATTACGGGAGACAAAACCGGTCTGCCGGTCTAGACGCGATACCGGCTGTCTAGCTTCGATGATCTGTAACAGAAAGAGACAAGAATAGGCGTTAAATACCTGACAACGTGACTCACGTCGGATGTCTTTCTCTTTCGCGCTCGCGCCTGGTTTGTGCTTGTCGCACCCAGGAGCGGGAATTTAGTCGCCGCGATACGCGGCTATATTAGTGGACTGTATGTGTGTGTGAGCGTTCCTTTAAATCGGGAATCGCTCGCTTGTTGTTTCTTTATTCCAGATTCTAATTCCGCTCTCTTTCAAGCCTGCAACCCTTTGGTTGTCGTAGGAGGGGCGATCAGAGGGAGGTTGTAAGATTCCAACCGTCGCCCTTATCCTCGGCCCTTCACCGTCTGGTTATGTGCGTACGGGCACTGTGCGGTACCGGTTTGACAACGGCGCCCTTTGGGCGACTTACAGTTGCTCCGGATACCACGTTCTTTAGAATCGACGTCCTACACACTGCGGCCGTACCAGGCGAGCGATTTTGGGACGTGATCTGATAATTTTGCCGTAAGCTGGGAGATCCTAGATGTCCCGCGCTTCGGCTAGAAGACGGCGAATCCACTCAAGGGTATTTTATTTCTACCCTTGGTCTGTGGGTTCGTAACCGTTCGAAAAACCAGGAAGGATCGAGTTTAGGACTCGATCCGTGGGGAGACGGTGGGTCCACCCAGGGATTTTCAGTAAGCCCTGGACTGTGGAGCCGTCTAGCCCTTTGGAAGCTCGAATAACTCGACGCTTTAATTTTATATTATATTGTGTCGCACTGAGCTAGATCGTTGATCTAGGAACTCACGACAAAGCAGGCTAATTTTTGAGAAGCTTCTCAACGAAGAGTCGAAGAACTCGACCGATTCGGAGATTTTTGGAAACTTCTGGATAGCGTGATCGCTTATCGATATGCTCAGTTCAGTGGCTCGATAGGAAGTGACGGACGAACACGAGCTGCCAAAAGTGTGCGCGTGAGAGGGGGAATCCTTCGTCGCGTGGCGCTGCCGTGACGTCTCTCGTCCGTCTTTGTTTAATTTATAATTGTCGTACCTTCTCTATGCCTGGGCGTTGAACTTGGCTTGTTCGAACTCGAGCGTTACTTTATCGTTCGCGTGACTTTACGGAAAACCTCGAGAACCGTGTTTTTCTGTCCTCTAATGTTTCGAATAGCGGACGCGTCGACCCAGAATCTTCCTGGTCGGTCAGCGTAACCGAAAACAACCCGGGTAACGAATTGTTTCGGATTTAAATTAACTATCGCATTTTAATCGATATTTAAACAAATTTAGTTTCTGAGCTAGCTTTGTTACAAGATATTATTTCACTCCATAACCATAGATATAGGCAAATACTATATACCTTGGATTAAAATCGCCGTATTATTACTCTGCTTTTAGTTCCTAAGGCCGTTCTGCTGGCTCCCGACAATATGACGCCTTGCGTTTTGTATGGTATTTTCAGTCTTACATACATTTTATATTATATTTTATATAGTCTTTACATTTCACTTTACATCCTTCTCCTTATTTTTCATACTTTATCTGTATTCGTACTTTCTACTTGTTACCTACATTTTAATTTTAATTTTATTTTTATTTTTGTTAGAATGTGATTTGTTAGAAAAGTAATTGTCACACGTTAGAATTTTTATTTCGCGTCGTCGAAATAGGTCGACGACGCCGTTTATTGGCCTTTAAACGCGCAGCTGCTCTTTGGCTTATTTTTACAAACAACCTACTTGTCTGCCCGTGTAGGGCGGCTTCTCGCTTCACGCCGCTCTGAAACAAAAGAGACGGAACTAGGTGTAAGTACACGGTAACGTTAGTCACTATATCCGTCTCGCTTTAATTTGTACTCGCTCCCGGTTGTGCTTGTCGCACTCAGGAGCGGGAACTCAGCCGCCGCGATACGCAGCTAAGCTAGTGGACTGTATATGTTTGTGTGTGTTCCTTTAAACCGGGAAACAGCCGATTGCAGTTTTGGGGAAGACGAGCTTCAACCTCGTTTCTATCCCGACTGCTGGTTTCGACTATCGTAGCAGAGGGTAACGGATGGAGGTTGTAAGGCTGCAACCGTACCCGGTCCTTGGCCCTTTACCACCTTCTTACGTGCGTACGGGCACGGTGTGGTGCCGGTTTACCAACGGCGCCCTTGGGTCGACTTACTATTGGGCCTGACACCACGTTGCTTAATGAATCAACGTCCTACGCGCAGCGACCGTACTAGGCTGGCGATCTTTGGGCGTGTTCTCGCGATTCGCCGTAAGCTGGGAGAGTATTGTCCCACAATTCGACTGGAAGATGGCAAAGCCACCCAGGGTATTTAATACGCCCTGGATTGTGGGTTTCGAGCCGTTTGACAGTCAAGGGAGGTTCGAGGGTCAACCTTGATACCTCCGACACGACCCCTGATTACAGCGATAAGTGTTCTTATTCAGGCTGAGGTGGATCGTACCCACTGCTGAATTCGAAATCTCGGAACCTGCGAGATTCTTACAGTCTTGTTGGATCGGTTTTATTGGTAAACGGCTGACGGAAGTTCACGGGATGGGGTTGCTTCACAACCCGTTCCGTATTGAACTTCCTACGAAGGTTCACGGGATGGGGTTGCTTTTCAACCCGTTCCGTATTGAACGTCCTATGGAGGTTCACGGGATGGGGTTGCTTTTCCAACCCGTTCCGTATTGAACGTCCTGTACAAGTTCACGGTATAAGATTGTCTTCCAATCCGTTCCGTATTGAACTTGTTTTTCACGTTTACAGCTGTTTGTTAAATAATAAACGGGTTGGGGAGGTTCACGGTATAAGATTGTTTTTCAATCCGTTCCGTATTGAACGTCCTGTACAAGTTCACGGTATAGGATTGTCTTCCAATCCGTTCCGTATTGAACTTGTGGTTCACGTTTATGACTCTTTGATTATTTAAATTGTAAACGGGTTTTGTGGAAGTATTGACGTTACCGGATGGATTCCCAATCCGTTCTCGTTCTGCACTTCCAACCCACGTTTACATTTTCGTGGAAATGTTCGAGCGACTAGTTACTTTTCGAAATTCTTGGATGTTACGGGGGAGCGGGATCGTATGCCCATCTGCTCACGGCCGATTCCAAATTAAGAGTGACGATCTAGCACGGTTTGTCAAATTCGGAGGGGAGAATCTCCGACTAGCGGCGCTGTATCCGAATTTGAATTCGTCTTTGTTTAACTTATTATTGTCGTACCTTCTCTTTCTACACTCGCCGAGACGTTAGCTCGAAATCACGCGTAGTTTCGTCGATCGCGTGATGTTTCGAAGAAATCCGTATGTGACAGTTTTTATAACCTGTCTTGTTTTCGCGTAGCGGACTCGAGAACCGAACGTTCTCGCGTCGGTAACATACGCAGAAAAACAATACCGGGTGACGAATATTATTCTACTATTCTTTTATGCTTCGAATTAACGCGATATTTAAACAATTTTTATTTTTATTTTTATTTTAAAATTTTTAACTTTAAATTTTGTCTATTTCATTTTCTCATTTTCTACTGTTTTATTAGGTGATAAAACTTCTCCCTCTCAGTTATCTAGTTTTCAAGTTTTTCATTTATTTACATTCAGCAACTATGTGCATTCTTTCATAAACTTTCTTTCTTATCTGTTATTACATTAAATCCAAAACACTCTTCTACTACTTATCTATTCATGGGTGGCTCCTGCAAATTTTATTACAACATCTAACATTTAACATAATTATATTACAATACACATTCCTGGATTTTTTTTTTTTTTTTTTTCTTTTTTCCGTGGGGAAAACCTTCGAAAGACTCCCTCCCACCTCTTTGGGGAGAGGCGGGAGGGGTGTGTGGGATGCCCCGCGCCCATTATAACGGGCGCGGGATCTACCCACTAAAAACCCCACGGTGACCCTTCCGCACGATTTGGGAGGATACCGGGAATCGCTCGAAGTATACTTCCGGTATCCTCCCCGTGCACGCGCTTTGCGCCCACCCGCGGGGGGGCAAACGGTCCCCCCGGTAATCGCCCTGTCTCATAGCGGCAGGACGAGGCCACTTCGTCCTGCCGCCATCCGTCCCGGGCCGCGTCTAGAGGCGGCTGCGAGCCCCAACTCGCAACCGCCGCGACCCCGTTTCTACCCCTCGGAGGCCGGCAGCTAACGGCCGCACCAGGCCACCGAGGGTGCCGCTCGGCAATGCCACCCCATCCGGTCCGACCCTGCGCCGCCTGGCGGGAGGGGGCTCCTATCAGGATCCCCCTCCCAGCCTGGGACATGCGCCACGCCGAGGGGGCCGCCCGCGTCGCCTCACCCAGGCGACGCTCTCTCGCCACCAAACGAGCGCGAGCCTCAGCGCGCCGCGGACGCTCGCGCTCCTTCCCGCGGTCTCCTTCTGCAACATTACGATTTCGCAGAAGGAGGCCACGGCCTCCACTTCTCCTCGCTGCCGAGCATGGCGCGCACCATGCCCGGCAGCGAGACATCCCGCCCGATGACGCCGATCAGGACACGGCGTTCACCCTCCCATGCAGCGCATACCTCGAGGGTATGTTCCGGCGTGTCCTGCTCAGCGTCACAATGGCAGCAACGTGCCGTCGGCTCCTTCCCTGTCCGGCACAGGTATCTCCCGAAGCTGCCATGCCCCGAGAACACCTGTGCCATCCTGTAAGTGAGGCTTCCATGACCTCTGTCCAGCCACTCACATAGGGGTGGCCGAACAGCCCCGACTGTCCGGTGCCCCGCGGTAGGCAGAGCCAACCGCTCTTGCCACGCGTGCACCACGGACTGCCGGGCCTGGCGCTTCAACTCGCCCCAAGCAGGTTCCTGCACACCGGGACCGCCCCACCCCGCGCGACGGTCGACGAGGTGACGATACATCATCGCGTGCGACCGAGCGAGGAGATCCATGGGCGGCATCCCCGCAAGAACCGTCGCCGCCTCATGTGACACGGTCCGGTACCCGCGGAAGACCCTTAGAGCCATTTGCCTCTGCACCCGACGCAGCATACTCATGCCGCGCCGGGAGGCCCCCAGGTCGTCCGCCCGGACGGGGGCCCCGTATAGGACCACCGACTGAACCGTTGCCACATAGAGGCGGCGAACTCGGCACGCCGGGCCCCCCAGGTTGGGCAGAATCCGTCCCAAAGCCCCGACCATCCTCTCCAGCCGGGGGACCAGGCAGCGGAAATGCTCCTTGAAGCGCCAGTGGCTATCGAGGATCAACCCCAGATACCTCATCTGGGGCCTCACCTCGATATTAGCCTCACCCACGCGGATCAGAGGGGGTGGCGGATCCTGCCGAGGTGAATGGAACACTATCACCTCGGTCTTATGGACGCCGCCGTCATCCCCATCCCTCTGATCCGGTTGACGATGCGTTGCGCCCCCTCCTCCGCGAGACGCTTGGCCCTCCCCCAGTGCGCCCCGACGGCCAGCACCAGTGTGTCATCTGCATAACACACGGCGCTGACGCCGTCGGGAAGGTCGGCCCGTAACACTGCGTCGTACGCGATGATCCACAGGAGTGGCCCGAGGACCGACCCCTGCGGAACCCCGCAGTACACCTCCCTCCGCATATGCCCATCCCGGCTCGGATCCTCGATCCACCTGCCGTGGAGATAATCCCCGATGACCGCCCCGAGACAAGGGGGGACCCGATGATATTCGAGCCCCCTCCTTATCTCCTCCCAGGACAGGGGTGTTAAAGGCGTTGGCAATATCCAAGGATATTGCCAAAGCCACCCCTCCCGGGCGACGGCCGACTCCGAGAGGGCCCTGACACGACCTATCGCGTCGATGGTCGATCGAACCTCCCGGAAACCGTACTGGCTGTCGGCCAGCCGGGGCACCCGCGACAGGTGCTCGACGAGGCGGGCAGCAATCACCCGCTCGAATAGCTTGCCCACCTCGTCGAGGAGACAGATGGGCCGGTATGCGGAGGCAGACTCCGCGGGCCGACCCTCCTTCCGGAGGAGGACCATCCTCGCCACCTTCCAACTGGGGGAGAATCGCCCGTCCCTCAGGCATCGGTCGAACAACCGCCTGAGGTCGGCCCCAAGGACGCCCTGGGTCAAGACCCAAACACAGCCTGGCACACCATCCGGACCCGGGGCGGTGTTACGCGCCCCGAGCCGTCTGATGGCCGCGGCCAGCTCCCTCTGAGTTCGGCCGCCCACTCCCTTGGGACTGCCGCCTCCGCCGGAGGACGTGGTACCCTCACCCGAATTGGGAAAAGAGTGTTGACCACGTCCTCCAGCAGCCGGGGGTCAAGACCCTCGGTTGCGGGGGGCGCCCACGGGCGGAGCTTCTTCAGCACCACCCTGTACGGGCACCCCCAAGGATCGTCATCGAGGGTCTGGAGGAGATCCTTCCATGCCCGGGTCTTGGCCCGTTTGATGGCGACCTGCAGAGCAACCCGCGCCATCCGGTATGCCTCATACAGGTCATCTGCCCTCGCTCGCGCCACGCCATCGTCCGGTCGTAGACGGCGGCGCGCGCGGGCGTACTGGCGTCGGGCGCGGACACTCGCGACCCGCAATTCCGCGATCGCGGCCGACCACCAGTACACCGCCCGGCGAGACGAAGCTCGCCCGACCCGGGGCATCGACGCGTCGCAAATGTTTGCGACTAGTACCCCGAGCCGGGCAGCCTCCCCGTCCATGCTTGGCAACTCGGCCGCCACCTCCGGCCAAGTTGCAGCGAGGGCAGCTGCCATCAGGGCGTCCTTGTCCAGGCGCCGAAGCGCCCAGCGGAGCGGTGGGGTGCCGTCCGGGCGGCGGTGCCGGGATGCAGCCCCGGCGGCAGAGACCTCCATCCGGATATACCGGTGATCGGAGAGTGTCTCTGCCTCCGGGGCCACCTGCCAACCCGACACCATGCGCACGGTGTTGGGGGTCGCGAATCCAACATCAACGATAGACCCCATATCGCCGCACGCACGTGTGCTCCGACCCCGGTTTAGTAACCGAAGGTCGAGCCCGCCGCCCAGTCGCCCAGGATCCGCCGCGAACGGTGGTCCTAGGGGATCCCCAAGCCACCGACTTGGCGTTAAAGTCCTCCAGGACCAGCACCGGCCGGGCCGCGCAGCGCTGCACGCATGCCGCGACCTCGGCCAAGTACAGCTCGAACGCGGCGTGACCGCTGCGGGGCGAGATGTAGCACCCCACTCCGGCGACTCCCCCCCAGTCCACGGCGACGAAACCCCGACCGCGCTCCAGAATGGAGAACGGCGGGGACCCGTCGCCACCAAACCGTCCGCGTCGCCCACCCAATGTGGGTGATCAGGTACGCGGTACGGCTCGGCAGAGACCGCCAGGCCAACCGCACACTCCGCGAGGACTCGGGACATCATGTCCTGTGCCGCGCGGCAGTGGTTGAGATTGGCCTGGAGGAGGAGGCGGGGCGCCGTTATTTAACGGCCGTCCCAGCCTCCTCCCGGCTGTCCGTCCCCGTGGCACCGTCCACCTCCATTGTGGACGCTGCCAGCAAGCGCGGTGCTTGAACAGGGGTGGGCCCCTTCTTCTTCCCCTTCCGGGAGGGGGACAGCACTTTTGCTCCCCACCCTGTGATCGGCGGGCCTCCCCATGTCCGCACATAGCGGGCTGTGTGGGGCCGCCGAGCACTGGCTCGCGCGGTGGTCATTCGCCCCGCAGCGGTAACACTGACCGCTGCGGTCCACCGGCGAGGTGCACCACTGCCTCACGTGCCCCAGCTCGAGGCAGCGGTGACACTGGAGTGGGCGCGGCGCGAGTATCTCCACTCGCGCCGAAACCCACCCCACCATTACCGTCCCGGATTCCGCCACCTTTCGGGCGGCGGAGAGGGGACACCGGGCCCACACCGACCCCAGGCCGGAAGGAGACCTGCGATTTCTCCGACCCGCATGTCTCCCTCGGGGCAATCACCCGCCCTCGCTAGGGCACAGGACACCTCCTGCGCGGTGACCGAGTCGTCCAACCCACATATGCGCATCTCTGTGCGCTTCTTGGGCCGGGCGACTCGGACACCCCGCTCGCCCAGCTGCTCCTGGAGCCTCTGGGCGAGTCGGTCCGCCTTCTCACCGCCCTCTGGACCAGGGATCTCCAGCAGGAGACCCCGGTCACGGCCCTCTTCGCCCTCACGGAAGCGATGCCGAGCTCCTCCAGGGATATATTATCCCTGGCGAGCTGCATCGCCCCCGCGAGTGTCAGGTCGCCCCCCTGAGGAACGGTCAGCGTCACTGCTGCCGTTTTAGGGGGGCGCCCTGGTCGCACCTTCGCGGCCTTTCCCTTGGCCGCGGGCGGCGAGGTAGCAGGTCGCGGCTGCGAGGCCTTCCTCGCCGCCCTCTTTGCCTTCCGCCCTACCACCTCGCTCCACGCCACCCCCCCCCCTGGGATGGTGCCGCGGAGGACGTGCGCACCGGGGCCGCGGGTACACTACCCCCTGGGAGACCGCGGCCCGCGGCACCGGCACTCTCCACCATATCCCCAATCCTCCTCAGAAGTTCGTCCTCTGAGAAGGATGGGGAACTCTGCACGGGCGGAGTGCGGGTGGAAGGGCCACGCAACACCGCCGCCGCACTCCGCTTATTTTCCACGACCGTGGATGGTGGGAGTGGAGGTGGAGGAGGAGGGAGGATAGGAGGGAGGGCTGCGCTGTTCCAGCGCGCCTCTGACCTCACAATCCCCCGTCGCTCCTCCTCCACCAGGAGCTGCAGCCGGGCATTTCGCCCGCTCATCTCCTGCGCCGCCTCCCCATCTTTTGCGCTGCCTCCCGCAGGGCCTCAGCCATGCTGCTTTTCTGCCCCTTTCGAGGGCAGGCTGCGGCAACCTTCTCGACCCGCCTCAGGGACGAGGAGATCCTCTCGGACATCTCCTCGGTCACCTCGTCCCTGAGGCAACTCATCATCACGACCGGGTTCATAGCCCGGTCCACTACTTCGTCGACGGCCTGCCCCGTCCGCTTCCTCTTGGAGCCTATGTGGCTCCTCGTGAAGGAGAAGGACGAGACTGACGCAGTCTCGTCGTCCTCCTCCACCTTCCACGAAGCCGGGCCAGGCGCTAAGTGAGGCGCGAGCGCCGTCACCGTAGCCCCAACACCGTCTTCGTCCTCCCCATTCGCAACAACCCGTCCCATCCCCGTTTTAATTGTTGAATCCATGTAGTTCCCACGCGTAGGTCGGAAATAAAGGTCCACCCGGGCAGAGCCGCCTTACCCGGGTAAGCCAAATACTACGGGGGTTCGGCAGGTGCCCCGGAGTTGGTCGCTTGGGATTGGGCCTTCTCCCCCAACCATGCATCCCATCGCCGCGCACCATAGCTTAGGATTGGAGGGCGATTTTATAGAGTCGCCATACTCTTGGCCCAGGCGGTTAAGCCAAGGCCCCCGCTTCTCCTGCCGTCACGTACCATTCACAAAACCAAAAAAGGAATTGTGAGTGGGTCGTTGTGACGACCAACAGGAAGGCTTACGGTGTGATTAGCTTCAGGTACCTCGGGGTCGCTACGCCCCGTACTGCGGCCGACGATTGCCGGACACAGCCCCTGAGGAGACGCGAATGGGCTGGGAAACTTCCATCGGATCCACTTCTGAACCTCCAACCTTCGAGCAACTGAGAACCTTTCTTACTACAAAACTGCGCGCCCTAGAAGCGGTGGAGGGATCGTCCAGCTCACCTGCGGCGCCCACAGAGAAGACCGGAGTCCTGCGACACGAAAAGAAGACACCCTCATATACCACTCCACGTCTAAAGGCGTACGCGACACACACTACTGGAGAAGCTAATCGTCGATGTCTCATCTGCCAAAAGGAGCACTTCATCCTCTTCTGCCCTACCTATAAGAACTTAAATCCTCGAGAGAGGAAGCTGCTGATCACAGAGAAGCGTCTTTGTTATAATTGTCTAGCACCTCACTCTTCGTTAGCTTGTAAGTCTACTAAACGTTGTCAACTCTGCGTAGGTAAGCATCATACCTCACTTCATTCTAACTTCGAGCAAGTTATTGCTGCGGATGCTTCTTCTTCCAAGCAGGTATCAGAAAGAGATCGAGAATCGAATGAGAACTTACAGACTGAGCAGACCGCCTCATATTCTGGAAAGGTGGCTCACTGCGCTACGACTTCCTGCTCCGTAACCTCGCCAGTCTCCGTTGTGCTTGCTACCGCAGAACTTGTGCTGGAGTCAGACCAGGGGAAAAGGGTATCCGTAAGAGCCTTAATTGACCCCTGTTCAGAGGTCTCGTTGATGGAGGAGAGCGTGGCGCAGATCTTAAATTGAATTCGAATACCGGAGAAAATTCCTGTTATCGGCGTCGGTAAGACGCAAACCTATACAAAAGAGTAGGGTCTCTCTTCGGTTATACTCTCGCTTAGATAACTCAACCTCGTATAGTCTTTCTGCATATATACTTCCGCGATTGTCATCCTATCAAGCGGTGAAATCTTCTAGCACTTCTGCCCTGTCACATTTAGAAGGGCTGGAACTGGCCGATCCTCATATTTTTTCGGCTAAACGAATCAACTTAATTCTGGGAGCCGATATTTATGCTCAAATCATAAGGTCGGGCTTGAAACAAGGCCCACCGAATACTCCTATCGCCCAAGCCACCTCACTGGGGTGGATTTTAACTGGGCCTTTAAGGCAATCAAGCAATCTGGAAAATAATACTCACTATGCTATCTCATTGCAGTGTTCCATTCAAGAGGCAAACCTTGTTGAGACTCTAACTCGTTTCTGGAAAATCGAGGAAGTTCCTTCTATTTCTAACTCGTTAACTTAAGAGTCTAAAGCATGTGAGGATCATTACACTCAAACGCATAGGCGAGATGAATCTGGCAGGTATATTGTTTCTTTACCTCTTAAATCTTCGCCCGCTCAATTGGGTGAGAGTGAGAAAGCCGCGAGCTCCTTCTTCTCCAAACTGGAAAGACGTTTTGAAGCAGATCTTAAATTTCAAAACGCATATCGGGAATTTTTAAGGGAGTACGAGGATCTCGGCCATATGGAGCGCATCTCAGATCATTTAACCAATAAGGGATCTGTTTATTATCTGCCGCATCACGGCGTGCTGCGCGAATCTAGTTCGACTACGAAACTTAGAGTAGTTTTTAATGCTTCGTATAAGACTTCATCGGGCATTTCTTTAAACGATCTGGTTCACACGGGTCCTAATCTCCTCCCCAAAATCTTTTCCTTACTACTTCGCTGGCGCAAGTACGCTATAGCTTTCTCCGCGGACGTAGAAAAAATGTACCGTCAAATTCGCGTGGAGGAGAAGGACTGAGACTTGCAACGCATCGTCTGGCGAGATAATCCCGGTGAGCAATGAACTAGCTACAGGCTTCGAACGGTCACCTACGGTATGGCCTGCGCTCCATATTTGGCAATTCGTACACTCCTACAATTGAGCAAGGACGAAGAGGAGGCATATCCACTGGCTGCTCGTTGCCTTCGAAGCGACGATGTATATGGACGACGTGATTTCGGGATCAGACACGCTGGAAGAGGCCGGTCAACTTCAGCAACAATTGCTGGCGTTGTTGAGGGCAGGCGGCTTCAAATTACGAAAATGGTCATCCAATGAACCTGAACTCTTAAAAGGTCTACCGGCCGATCATCTTGCCTCCTTTCTGACCTTTCGTGCAACTTCGATGGAGTCTCATCTCTCCTGGGTCTGAAATGGAACACTGCCTCCGATTGCTTCTTGATTTCTCTTCGACCTCGTAATAAATCTGGTCCCATCACTAAGCGATCGGTTTTTAGCGAGATAGCTGGGCTTTATGACCCATTGGGTCTTCTGGCTCCACGTAGTTATCGTAGCAAAAATTTTTATGCAGTCATTATGGCTGCTCAATCTAACCTGGGATGATTTGCTTCCTGAATCATTAGGAACCTATTGGTTAAACTACCATTCGGGCCTAAACTTTCTTCCTGATCTGCGAATACCTCGTTGGATTGGGATCACGAGCAACGATAATAATTATGAGCTTCACGGGTTTGCTGATTCCTCTGAAAAAGCTTACGCTGCGGTTATCTATGTGAGAGTTATTCCGCGACAAACAGAATTGAAACCTCGCGTTAATTTAATTGCAGCAAAAACTCGCGTCGCGACCCTTAAGCAAGTCTCATTGCCGCGACTAGAACTTTGCGCCGCCATATTACTGTTTCGACTAATGCATTCTATAAAAACCACGCTAGTCGTACCCACGGGTGAGATTCATCTCTGGTCTGACTCTTCCATCGTTCTTAGCTGGCTTCAACAGCACTGTTCAAAATGGAAAACTTTTGTTGCCAATCGTGTTTCTGAAATTCAAACAATACTACCCGAAGCAACTTGGCGGCACGTACGCTCTAGCGACAATCCGGCTGACGCCGCGTCTCGCGCGGTTATCTGGAAATAAACTAACGTCTTTCCAATTATGGTGGGAAGGACCTTCTTTTCTATCTAGCCGAAACTATAATTTGGATAAACACCTTCTAACAAATCTGGTTACGGAACAGGAGGCTCGTGTTACAAAGCTTTCCTGCTCTGTTCTTTCTGGTACCTCCTTTATTGAAAACTTCATAGGTCGGTATTCTACAATACAAACACTCTGTAAAATTACTAGCTGGTGCCTACGCCTCCGCAAACTGTCAATAGAGACTCAACCTTCTAGTGAAAACAGAAAATTTATCAGCTCGCGCGAACTACATGATGCCCGACACATCTTAATCAAAGGCGTACAAACGACTGCCTTCGACGCGGAAAAACACTTCTTGAACAGTCCGCTTCTGTCTCCCGAGGCCCTTTAGGGCGTTTAAACCCCTTTCTTGACGAAAAGGGAATTCTTCGAGTCGGCGGACGACTAAAACACTCACTTCTCGACTTCCAAGAAAAGCATCCTATTATACTACCCGCAAAGGTGCATTTTACAATACTACTAATTCGCGAAGCTCATGAGAAAACTCTTCATGGTGGAGTACAGCTTACCTTGAGAGCATTACGTCAACGCTACTGGATTCTCTCCGGAGGACGCGCAGTACGCACTTATATAAACTCATGTATCACTTGTTGGCGATGGAGTACTAAAACCTCTCATCAACAAATTCCTTCCACCAACCTTCCTAGCACTCGAGTAAGACCTTCCAGACCATTTTCAAATTCGGGCGTTGACTACGCTGGGCCGTTCCTTATAAAAACTAATCCGGGCCGAGGTTACCACACGCTAAAGGCGTATGTCGCGGTCTTTGTCTGTCTAGCGACTCGTGCAGTACATTTAGAGCTTGTAACCGATTATACAACTGATGCCTTTCTAGCGGCGTACCGACGCTTTGTAGCCCAACGCGGAATCTGTTCCTCTATTCGCAGCGATCAAGGTAAAAACTTCGTGGGCGCTGATCGTGAACTTCGGCGACTTTTTGCAGCCGCTAGTTTGGATTGGGAAAACTGGCAGGTATTCTAGCTCAAGACGGAACCACCTGGCACTTCAACCCTCCTGCCGCACCACACTTTGGGGGTACCTGGGAGGCGGCGGTGAAGTCGATGAAATTCCATCTACGGCGAGTGGTAGGATACACTCCTCTTACGTATGAGGAAATGGCTACCGTTCTCGCACAGATAGAGAGCCTGCCTGAACTCCCGACCGCTAGCACCTCTGGAGGCTGACACTGAAGCCAACGAATTCTTAACACCCGGCCACTTTCTAGTGGGAGGTCCTCTTACAGCTGTACCCGAACCGTCGCTCACGGAAGAGAACAAACTTCGCCTAACACGCTGGCAGCTACTACAGCGAATGCGTGAATCACTTTGGAAGCGCTGGGCAGCCGAATATTTACAAGGCCTACAGTCTCGTAACAAATGGGCACAACCACAACCTAACGTGCAACTCGGGGATCTTTGCCTGGTCACCTCCGAAGTCACGCCACCCACCAAATGGCCAATCGGACGAATCGTGGCAACTTATCCCGGCGATGACGGCCGGGTCAGAGTCGTCTTGGTGAAGACTCCCATCTCAACCATTAAGCGACCGGTTACCAAACTCTGCCTCTTTCCAAACACACTAGCTCGCAATTAACTAATTACTGAGTCGCACCGATCACGTCTATTCGTCTGCTGGACGAAGGCGGGCGGGAATGTTAGAGACCCTCAGTTATCGGCCGCTGAGAACTATTTAATTTAAGGACCGAAAGAGGTCGATTCTTCGTTCCCCATTCCGCGGAGAGCTCTCCTTCCACTCTGCGTGGGGACCGCGAGCTCAGTTCTATCTCAACTGGCGTGTAACATAGAGTGAGAGAGAGAGAGTGATCGTGTATACACAAGCTATCATAAGAACTAACTGTGCTAAATAATACTTATGAAGTTAACCAAATAATTATATCATATTAATTATTAACTATATAGCGTTTTGTTATTCGTACTGTGTGTTAATTTAAACGCAAAAACCTGCAAACTTCAACACTATTCATTAATTTTAGTACACTTATCTTAGTTTATTTCAGTCTATTTTGATATTAGTTTATCTTTTATTTTATTTTATTTTATTCTATTCATCTTGTTTAAATATCAATTAAAATGCGAGGTTTAATTTAAATCCGAAACAATTCGTTATCCGGTTTGTTTTCGGTTACGCGACCGACCAGGAAGATTCTAGGTCGACGCGTCCGCTATTCAAAATGTTAGAGGACAGAAAAACACGGTTCTCGAGGTTTTCTGCAAAGTCACGCGAACGATATATAATTCCCACGCGTTGGTCGGAAATAAAGGTCCACCCGGGCAGAGCCGCCTTACCCGGGTAAACCTAATACTCCGGGGGTTCGACAGGTACCCCGGAGGTGGTCGCTTGGGATTGGGCCTTCTCCCCCAACCATGCATCCCATCGCCGCGCACCATAGCTTAGGATTGGAGGGCGATTTTATAGAGTCGCCATACTCTTGGCCCAGGCGGTTAAGCCAAGGCCCCCGCTTCTCCTGTCGTCACGTACCATTCACAAAACCAAAAAAGGAATTGTGAGTGGATCGTTGTGACGACCAACAGGAGGCTTACGGTGTGATTAGCTTCAGGTACCTCGGGGTCGCTACGCCCCGTACTGCGGCCGACGATTGCCGGACACAGCCCCTGAGGGGACCTCTCCAGACCCCTCCTTTTTACCCCGAAAACATTTCATTACCGAACCGAGGGAGGGGATGACCCCCGAAAATTTTTTTTCTACACCCACAGGCATTTTTCATTGTCTTTTCGGCGTTCTCGGTACGTTTGATGAGATCTAAAAAAGAATTACATAATGTTCTCCTAAGAAAATATTTACAGCTAGCGAAAAAAAAAAAGCAAAAATTTACTCGAAAAATTGCAGCTCCTCTTTCATCCAGAGTCGAGTCTTGCGCAGCGATGCGTTTTTTCGCGCTTTCTCAGCGAGTACGTTATCTGCTGCGTGCCTTTCGCCGAAGTCGTTGCTACGAGAATATGCAATATCGCGTTCGCGACACGCTGCGTCCAACGGATTAAAATATAAAATATAAAATATAAATTAAATCGTCGTTCCAGCATTAGAATTCTGCGAGGATAGTATGTGTAAGAAGGGTAAATAAAATTGGTGAAATAATATTTTTTTTAAATGAGAATTTTTTGTTACATTTTTTTTTTTTTTTTTTTAAGAAAAAATTAAATATTTTTTAAATGTTAAAATATTGATATAATTCGCCCTCCACTGGCGACGGCGGCAGCTGTGGCGAAGGTGATGGCGACGGCGTACGAGGTGGCGATGGCGTACTTGGTGGGCGATGGTGAGGGAGGTGAAGGCGGTGAGTCCTAGAACCCGCAATAACCGATGTAACATTAATGAATCCTCCCAAATACTACGATATAAGTTATTAGAGAGACAACGCCACGAATGCGTTCTTGAGCATCTCCATATTTTCTTCGCGAAATATACTTACCGCGTCACATTGTTGTTCCCGATGTGCGTACGTGCATATGTGGGTGCACACGCCTCTCCCACCTCCTACTCCTCAATCTCCTCCAGCTCTGACAGTTTCGAATATGCCTCTAATTTTAATACATTAAGATGTATCGCGATAATTTGTGCCCGACGTTTATTACTGTCGCTTACACCTTCTAAACACTCATACACTTCGACATCTTCCAGCACACTGTCACACCTCTCCATAAAATAACTACATTGTGTAGCGGTACACAAACTTCTACAGTCCCTGCTCAACGTGAGACTCGCGCGTTTGAACATTTCCATTGCACCCGACTTGTGTGAACTCTGTTACGCTCCGATTTAAATATATATACGATCCTTCCTACCTAACGTCCCTCATCCTCTGGGGTAGCTGCATGAGATGACATCATTGGCGGCATGAAGAACGTACGAATGAAATATAATACCTTTGAAACGTCGAATCTTAGAATTATGCGAGGAGAGAAGGTGGAAGACGGGGTCACCCGAAAGCGACACGGCGGTTTCTTCCGCGCACGACGTGGTAGCTTCGGAACTTGCGTCGCTCATCGTAGTATCTTTTGAACTGAACGATTTTCGGCTCCGCGGCGTGTCGGGGGCGCTCGTATTCCCAGGTGCGCCCTACCAATAACCCAACTCAGATTGGTGGATTCGTAACCCCCACTAATCCGTTTGAACTTCAAGTGACAACGGTCAGGTGAAAATCAACGTCGTTTGTTTCTAGAAACGATCGTTTCTCACCTTCCGATCACTTTCAGCCGTTGGATGTTATGGTTTTTATGTGACCTAGTCGGCGTCGCTAACCGTCGCCGACTCGGTATCTTCCACAGGCAGCTTACACAACCGCGTTATAGGTCGCGTAAAAATGGATTTTGCCGTGCGTATTTTAACCACACGTGCATTTCCATCCCCTGCCGGTGTATACCTCCTCTACTCGCCCCATTTCCCATTGATTCGGGGGCAGGAGAGGGTTTTGCACCAAAACTAAGTCGTTTAGTTTTAATGTTTTTTGGGCTGTACGCCACTTGTAACGATTCTGGAGGTGCGTGAGATAATCACGTGTCCAATGCCTCCAGATTTGTTCATGGAATTTTTGAATCGCCCTCCAACGTGTCAAACGTGAGAGTTTTTCAATTTCCACGGATTGCGTCGGAAGCGCGTTCAGCGGACTTCCTACTAAGAAGTGTCCCGGTGTGAGCGGCGCATAATCGTCCGGGCTATCACTCAAAGCGGCAATCGGTCGCGAGTTTAAACTTGCTTCGATTTTGCAGAGCAACGTCTGTAATTCTTCGCTTGTGGGAGTGAATCCGCCCAGCGTCCGCTTAAGGTGAAATTTCACCGATTTCACGCCGGCTTCTTGCATGCCACCGAAGTGCGGTGCACTCGGTGGATTAAATTTCCATTTAATTCCTTTCTGACTGCATTTATTACGCATTTCTGGCGTGTTGTATACAGCCTCGAAATTTTCACGTAATTCTCGATCTGCACCGACAAAGTTCGTTCCATTGTTACTGAAAATGCAGGACGGAACTCCCCTTCGTGCAATGAATCGATCTAACGCCGCCAAAAAGGCACTCGTCGTATAATCGTGGACGAGTTCGATATGGATAGCCCGTGTCGCGTAACAGACAAAACTGCTATATACGCTTTGTGGGCGGTTTCCCTCGATCGGCGGAGTCGCGGACACGAAAAGGTCCAGCATAATCCACTCCGCAGTTCGAAAATGCTCTCGCCTCGCGGCAACGCTCCGGTATTAAATCCTGCATGATTTGCGTGGGAGTTTTTGCCCTCCATCTAACGCATCGCATGCATCCGTGGATTACCGTTCGCGCTGCATTTCGACAGCCGAGAATCCAAAATTTTTGTCGCACCGTATACATGGTTAACTGCAATCCCCGTGCAACGTATCAACGTGGCACTGCCGAATTATCATCGTGGAAACGTGATGTTTCGGCAAAATTATGGAGATGCTTGGTTTCCCATGGCAGTGCTGTATTTTCCAGTCTGCCCCCGACTCTCAAGACATCTTTATCGTCGAGAAGGGGTTCAAACTTTCAGCATTGATTTTGCTGGAATTTTCCGGTGATTTTTAAACACCGGTACTCCTTTACAAAATGCGTGCGCTGGATGTAGCGGACAATTCTTTCGCTTGCGAGCTGCATCTCAGACGCCTCAACGAACTTCGCATCGTACGACCTTCGCTCCTTGCATCGGTCTCCTTAATCTGAGACAGTATGCGGTTACGCGAAGTAGCTTGTTCCAGGTCGAGAATCGAAATACAAGTTCCCATTCTTTCTCCGGAATTGCTACGTGGGCGTGCACTTTGCGCTTCCCTTCTTCGGTCTCGATGGACGAAGGTGTTTTCGGCCAACAATCTTTCGATTCTGTTAGCCAACTTGGTCCAGAAATCCACAGCTTAGATTGAAGGAGTTCCGCAGCTTCCACTCCACGCGAATTCAGATCCGCGGGATTGAAGCGGGTGGGAACGTGCCTCCATTCAGCATTCGGGAGTAACGTTTGGACCTTTGACACACGGTTGGCTATTAAAACCTTCCATGTGGAGGCGTGCTTTCTCAACCATGCTAGTGCGATCGTGGAATCTGTCCAGCAGATTATTTGGTCGACCTTCAGTGAAAGTGACCTTTCCACGTGCACAATGAGCTCGGCGAGGAGCACGGCGCCGTTCAATTCTAATACAGGAATTGACTGCGTTTTAATCGGAGCCACCCGCGTTTTTGCCATTATCAATGTCGAGGAGGTGACATTGCTCATCGCTGTCACACGTAAATATGTGACCGCTGAGTAGGCCGCGAGCGAAGCGTCACAAAATCCATGAATTTCCACGGACATTGTGTCGGCTCCGTAATTAATCCATCTGGGGATTTTTAACTTGTTTAAGCTGCTCCAATCCACGCAAAACGTATTCCACGTATTGAGCGTATTCGCTGAGATTTGATCGTCCCACTGGATTTTCTCCAGCCATTGGGATTGCATCAAAATCTTTGCGCGAATCACGACTGGTGATAACCAGCCGAGCGGATCGAACAACTTAGCAATCTCCGAAAACAAATTTCGTTTTGTCATCGGCACGGCAGACGGCTGAAACCGCTGCAGATTGAAGTAAAAATAATCGCCGGACGGTATCCAGCGTAAACCCAAAACCTTTAATTCGCTGTCATCGAATAAGGTAAGGTCGACGGCGTGGGAGTGAGCGCTTTGGGGAATATTTCGCAGTAATAACGGCGAATTACCTACCCATTTACGCAGCTTAAACCCACCTCGTTGTAAGAGTTCGCAAACTTGATTGCGAATTTTCTCTAGCAACGACGTATCGGGTGCTCCCATAAAAACGTCGTCTACGTATATGTCCCGCTCGAGTATCGGGGCGGCAAGGGGGTACCTGTGCCCGTCCTGATTTTTCAGCTCGAGAAGGGTTCGCATCGACAAGTATGGTGCACACGCCGTACCGTACGTTACGGTATTTAATTCGAACGCATTCAGCTGTTCGGTTTCGGGCGTGCGCCATAGGATGCACTGATAACGACGATCCTGTGGGGCGACGAGAATCTGTCGGAACATTTTCTCTATGTCGGCCACCAACACGTATTCATACAGACGCCATCGGGTCAAGACTGACGTGATGTCGTTCTGCAATTTTGGACCTACGTGTAGGATGTCATTTAACGAGCGACCGCCTGCAGTTCGGCTTGTCGCGTTAAATACGACTCTTAATTTTGTCGTTGCACTTTCTGTGCGTACGACCGCTCGATGTGGAATGTAGAGTCTGGTCTCGTCAATGGGCTCTATTCGAGTCATATGACCCAGCTCCTCATATTCCGTGAGAAACGATGTGTATTCTCGTACGAGGGTCTGATCTGCGTCCAATTTTTTCCTCAATCTCCCGAGAGCGGAGAGAGCGATGCGATAGGAATTTCCTAGCGCTTCGTCCGGTCTCGGGTGAGTAAAAGGTAATCGGACGACAAATCGTCCAGTCGCATCACGAGCGACGGTGTTTTGGAAGTGCGTTTCACACTCCTCCTCCGCCTTGGTGCGTACCGAGGTCGAAGGGAGTTCTTCGACTTCCCAAAACTTTCGAATCGCCGTGTCCAGCGATTCGAGGACGTTGCAGTGCAACGTCCGCAAAGTTTTGTTAATTTTGCCCTTTGCATTTGTCGGGCCGGACAGAATCCAGCCAAATGCAGTTTCTTGGGCCACTGGAACCGTACTGCATATTCGACGTAAACCCGGTCGAATAATTTGCGCGTACAAGTCCGCGCCGATCAACACTTCAATCGGTTGACCGGAAGCAGGGTCGGGATCTGCGAGCGGTAGGTCCTTTAGCGCGTCGCATTTGAGCGCACTTGCCAACGGCGAGACGTAGCTCGTGATTTTTTGCACGATATACGCTTTCGTCTTGACCGTCGGCTCGGTACCTTCTACCGTTCCCAAATTCATCTCGACGCTGAATTTAATTGTCTGGGTTTTGCCGCCCCCCAAGCCAGTCACTGTGGCTGGGATTTTCCTCCGCAAGAATTTGAGGTCATTCGTCAAATTCGCGGAGATGAAGGACGACTCAGAACCCTGATCTATCAGTGCGCGTACGATTCGCGACGCACCGTTTATTCCGTACACACGTACGTTCGCCGTGGCTAACAACACAGCCGTCGGTACGTCTGCACCTATCGCGGTACAGTGTGACGTACTAGGCTGTGACGTCGTTGCCTGTGACGTCGTGGTACGAGCAGCTCGTTCGGCTTGCTGCGGCCGGCGTGGTGGGGCCGTAGACCGCTTTTTCTGGCGTTTGTCTTGCGAAGCCATTGTCGCGGGTTTGCGACTTTCGGTTTCGCTCCGAAAGGACTCGAAATGCAGCAGAGAATGATGTCTGCCATTGCATTTCGTGCATGCCTCTTCGGAAGGACAACGCGCGTTCCCATGCTGAGGTGACAAGCAGAGAATGCACCGCTGGCTATCTTTTATAAATTGATAGCGGCGGTTCGGCGTCAAATTACGGAATGCACCACATTGGGTCATTCTGTGTTCGAGGCCGCAAAATCCGCAAGTCACGCTTTTTCCAGCGGGGCTTTCTAGAACTCAGGTTGTGACTCCGTATTTTGTGCTTTGTGGGTGTTCGGTCGCAGGCTTGCTCGGACCATCGTCTAACATGGTCAGAGCCCGTGCATGCCCTCCAGGAATTCTATCAACTCGGTGTGCGAGGGATAGTTCGGGAGAGACGCTGCGACCTTTCCCACTCAGCTTTAAGAGACCCTTCCAAGTGGCTTCGAATGCTGTGGGCCAGCAGCCAATTTCGCTGCTCTAAAATTGTGCCCTGCTTTTCGAGCGCCGCGAGGGCCTGTTTGAAAACGACGACGACCTGGTTTAGGCTATCCAGATCATCTCTTTTGATCGTTTTCAATTTTGTTAATTGACTTAGCAATTTGGCAGTCACGATACGTGGTATCCCGAATTGTTCTTTCAGGGTTTTCCACGCCACCGTGAAATTATCATCGATAACTTCGAGGTGCGCGATCGCCGCCAACGCTTTGTCCTCCAGACAGGCGTTCAGATACTGCAATCTGTGCACATCTGACAGCCTCGGATTATTTATTATTCCGGAGGTGAAAAGATCCTCGAAATGTCTCCATTTTCGTGGATCACCTCCGAACTTGGGAAGGCGTTGTTTTGGGAGTTCGATTGCGACATCATGTGAGCTGACCGACGTTGTTGCCGCTTTTGATTCAGCGGCCAGTCTGGTCAGCTCCGTGGCAACGTACTCCTGAAACTCCATAAACTCTTCCTCCTTAGCTTCTACGCCCCCTTTTGCAAGGAAGTCGCACGTGTTGCGCTTCGCAGGGGCATATTTTCTCCGAAGAGCCAAAGTACTGCTGTATAGCCTCCTTGTACTGTTCGGTTACGGTGGCGAGCCTTGTTTTGAGGATCTCCTCAGTGAACTGGGCTCGACCACGTTTCTTTAAGTAAGAGATCGCCTTTGTCATTAAGTCAAACCGGGTGATTAGGTCGTCGAGATCGACATCGAACTCGCTTCGACCTTCAGCCTTAGACACAGACATGCTGATCTCTAATTCGAGGATTGGGTAATCGACTCGAAATTAAGCGTCTCGTAAGCAGCGACTTACGTGAACGCACTTGCAACTCTTTCCTGTTCTTTCAACCTCAATCCGGCTCGAAGGACCGTTTGTTAGAATCTAAGGGTTCTAACCGGGGTCCGGATGAGGGAAAGTTCAGGAAAGTTAAGTTGACACAATTTATTTGTATTTTCGCTTGTCGCGCAGCGCTGAAGCCTTTATTTTATAAGGTTAAAATAAATAGAAAAAATACAAAAATAAAAATAAAAAATTGAAAATAAGTATATTTTCTTTGTCGGGCCAGGTTGCCTTATTGGCGTTGCCCTTGCTGCGGTACTGGCCCTTGATTTCTGTAACAAAGGATCGACCAGAATTAAATACGTGATTGCATCGTATCGTAAACACGCTCGTCAGCTGTTCGCCTCGCTCTCCTCGCGACTATCGTCGCGCTTGGAGGGAGATCAGCTGTCGTTAACGTAAGCAAGTGGACTGTATTTTATTGTTGCTCGCGAATCGTTATTAATTAAAACGATCGACGAGACTTTCGCCCTGAACAGCGGAGAATTGACTCGTAACTGTCGGAGGCTCTGTGTCGCCACGGACGGGTCACCAAATGGAGGTCGTAAGCCTCCAAGTGTGTGGATCCCGTGAGCACGCTCACCGCGCAGATCGACGTGGGTACGTCGTGCAAGGGAATTTCTTACAACGCTTTATAACTACTTCACAGCGACCGATTATTTCGGGGACTGTGCAGTAAACGAATTTACAGTAAGAAATCCCAAGCAGGTCCACCCTCACTATAAAGCCTACCCGGCGACCGTTTGTACGGGGACCGTATGTGGTAGGCGGCGTGAAGAGTGGGAGGCGCTTTGAACCCGAACTCCGCCGGTGGGTGTACGGTCGACTCGTACACCAACAGGGTTTTCGGATAGGGTTCGCAGTGACCTTTGCACGGAGAGCTCTCCACGAGGCGGTACCGAACTATCGGTAGGACCTTTGGGAGGCTCCAAAGCCGTATAGCTTTAAAGGGATTCTAGGTGCGTGCACCCTGAGTCCCTTACGTCGCGGTCGCGGCAACGACTGCAACGTACAATCAACTTCTTTCGTCCGCGGTCACGTCACGCGCTGCGTGCACTAGACCACTTCCTTCGCTAAAGTGATTGTTCTTTTTGAAATCTCAAATCGCAGCAACGATGAGAATTCTTTACAGAGTCCAAATTTATTATTTCTTGCCGAGAAGCTGTTTGCTTGCTCGGCGGAGCGCGTACTTGAGGAGCGAGATCGTCTGGGATCCGCTCCCGTTGGCAGTCGGCTCGTGAATAATTTCCAAAATCGTCGAGCATCGACAGACGAAGACTCGGTCGCGCCTCGTCGTCGCGACGTGGCGCTGTCGAATCTGATTGTCGATCTCTTTTTCAAGTAACTATAGGGTTCTCTCTCTCGATGGTGACGTCACTATGCCGTTTAAATGGCGTTTGAAGCGAATCTTCGCGTGAGGTCAGCGTACAAAACATGTAAACGGCCGCGGTTTTAAACTGTCTGTATGCCGAACGAACTCGGCGACAGCCTAACCTTCCGGAATGTCACGTACACAAACGGATACGGGACTCGCGGCCGAGAAATCATATTTCACGGACGAACGCGAATTTAAATAGTTTTGAACATATTTAAACAGAGATACACCATCATCTTGCACGATTGGAACGTAATAACGCATGGCACTGGTACTACACATTTTCTTTCAGAGTGTTAAAATAGGTGCGAGTTGTTATCGCTCTCACCCTTTAACGTTGAGTCCGAATTACGAGGGAGTGGGAATGTATGGGAAAGTGAATCGGTACACTGTAAATTTCTTTCGCCTAGTCAATCGACTAGGCCGTTTATTTAAAATGTTTGAAATTTAATAACAAAAAACAAGATTAAATAAAACAAAAAAAGGAAGAAATTTATAATTTTAAAATCGCCAGGAAAAACCGAGCCCGTTAGCGGGCTCGCAAAAAACCTGGCCGTGGTCTTTGGCCACTACGGCTCGTGTCTCGGTCGTCTGCAACAAACAGAGACCGAAATTCGGCTGTAAATACTTGACAACGCTAGTCGCGTTGTCTGACTCGCTTCAATCCACACGCTCCTGTCTCTGTTTATGATAAACAGGAGCGGGATTCCTTCACAGCGATACGCAACTGTGTTAGTGGATCTGTATTCTTAAACGTTTCTCGTGTGATCGAGAAACGTTCGACTGATTAAACGTTTCTCGTGTGATCGAGAAACGTTCGACTGCAGTTCTGGAAAATTTTATAACAGCAGATGGGGAAGACAAGATTTGAGCCTCGATCTTCCACTGCTGCTGGCTTGAATTTTGGCTGGAGGTGACAACAGTGGGAGGTTGTAAGGCTCAAAAATTGTCCACTCCGTGATTCAGCGTCGTTTCCTGGTCCGTACGGGACCGGTGTGATGCAAGCCCTTAACTGCGCTAGAAGCGTCTGAACGTTAAGGTGCTTACACCACGGCGCCCTTTTGAACGTCGCTCTACACCGAGTGTCCGTACACACTGGTGATGAGTAACCGACGTTCGAGCTTAATCGAATTCAGCCGAGAGCACCCAGGGTATGCGCCGAATAAAGGCCCCTATGGGGGTGGTACTCAAACTGAGATTTCGCACCTCGGAAACGACAATCCCACTCAGGGTATACGCCCAAAGGCCCCTATCAGAGTGTTTGAATCGCACAAAAATTCAAGGAAAACCGAGAAGTTTTTCTCGGTTCTCGTTGCACGACAGCTGATTACAGCGGTACGTGCCTTCCACACAACGGTGGCGACAATCGAACACTATTTAAGTGTTACGATGATTGTTATCAGCCACTGGTTGTTAATGTGGGGAATCGCTTATGCTATGAAACAATTGACGCAACGGTGGCGATAATCGAACACTATTGAAGTGCACACGATTATGATCAGCCACCGGTTGTTCACTGTAAATTGTTTCAATGCTGCGTTTTTCCAGAACGGTTCTGTACACACAACGATCACTAAACTCACGAAACCGTGAGGTACGAAATCCGACTAGGTTAATTCTTTCTGAATTTACCACAGTCTAAATCTCGTTCCGTTTCGGTTCTGTGGTGTAACTATACAATTAAACGAATTTAATTGCGCGTATATCGTGATCGCGGTGTTGGACGAGGTCGGCTTGGAAGAAGCGAACTCGTCGAGAACCCGATAGCAAGTGATTGTCGAGACAGACCCTCTTGTGCGCGTTCGCGAGAGGGGAGATTGTCTGTCTCGTATTAATTTTGAATCCTCTCTGTTATTTCGGCGTAGTAACACCGGTTCTCATGGAACCGTTACTGGGCCGATCGCGTGACTATTATCGAAGGTAAATTTGGATTTTGTCTACTCTGTACTTCTCCCGAAGCAGGTTACGACCCAGAGAAGGCTCTGGAATGTCGCGAACACTGCGGACAACACCGTATAAGAAATGTCTCCTTTTTCCATAGATCACGCGAGAATTTAACCGCCGTTTCTTAATAACGAATTAACGCGTTATTTAAACATACCGCCCCCCTTGCACGGTCCGTGCAATGAAAAGAGAAGCGGTAATTCGCGGTCATTATGCAGAGAGGATTTTTTCACTTAATTAATAAAATTAAGTTACTTACATAGACGAGGTCGGCTGGCTGGCGTTCTGCTGCCCTTGCAGCAGCTTGAGGGACGTCAGGACCGCCTGGGTCACCAGGTTGTCCCCTCTTGGTGGGGGTGCTGATCCCCCTGGAGTCCCTGGGCCCCCGCCCACACCTTCGCCTTCCGACGCTGGCGGTTGCGCTTCTGCGACCGCCCTTGTCCCTTGGGCTGCTGGGCCTCCTCCATCGGCCGCTTCCTTGCTGCCGTCGGGGGGGTTGAAGTGTCCGCCTTCCGCCGGGCACCGGTATCTCCTTGTCAGGCGTTATTCGAGATACCGTATTTCCCGATAGCGTCGTCCTTGTTTATTGACGATGCGGACTCTTCCACATGCAATTTACACAGACATCTGATCGGACGCGTGTAAGTAGACGTGGCCGTGCGTACTTTTAAACTACACACATGTTCCTGTCTCTGCCCTTGAAATATACCTCGATTCTTACCTTTTTCCAATGATTTGGAGGGTAGAAGAGGATTTTTGGAGTGCCGAAGTAAATTGCGGAATGTTGAGTCAAAATTCGAAAATGGGCTCATATTCCGCGAGAAACAGAGAATTTTCCTTCCGAATTTTCGGTTCACGTCCAGCTTCCCCGCAGCCTTATGAGACCGGAGAACGCGACATGGAAAATTTTCCAGCGCTTCCTTTCGTCTCGGGTAATTAAGGGGCAGCCAGACTTCAAAACCACCCCGTCGCAAATCGTGCGACGGGTTTTCCGGAAGAGTTTATCATCCTCCACCTTTGTTTCGCAACAGAGGTCGAGGGAATCTCTTCTGTTTCTTCTAGCTTCGGAATCGCTTTAATCAGCGATTTGAGAACGGTACAATTGTTCGGGGTTTTGCCCGCTGCATTCTTCGGTTGGATATTACCCATCCGAAAACAGACTTTTTGGGCGGTGGTGCCCCTTCTGTTCGACGAAATCTCCGTCGAATGATTTTGGCGTATAGAACCGCGTCGATCGAAATTTCAATATTTCGATCGATAAGCGATTCGCGTCGCTCTGTACCGATCTCGTGCTCGAGTTCTAGCCAATAACACTGGCCTCGGTACAGCTGTACTGAATAGAGTACAACTTTACGACGAGGCGTGTGTCATATCAGCTTTCGAATTCGAGTTTTCTGCCGATGACCTGAACTTTGCAGGTCGTCGGCTGGGAGGCTACAATTGCCCTTCCTCACGCTTGCAGTCCACGTTTTCCGGGACCGGCTTCGCGTGAGGTTCCCGTGGTAATTCGAAGTGCAGCAGGGATGGTGCATCCCGCCGCACTTCGCACATGCCGTGGAGCTTTTGCATTTCGTTACCGTGTGGGTGGTGCCCAAGCATTGTAAGCACCACCGACGGTTTTTCACATATTGACTGCGCATTTTTGCAGTCAATAATACGAAATTCTTGCAATTCGTCAAACTGTGCGGCCCGTTACAGAATCCGCACGGTTTCGTGGACGGTTTTCCAACATGCTTAACGTTGTCTGAATCCGTTTCCCTTGGCTGTCCAGCCTGGACGTGTTCCATGACAACGTTGTGGCTTCTCACGTGTTTCGAAGCGGTGCTGGTATCGCGCACCGAGCTTCGATTGTGCGTGGTGTGTGTTGGAAACCCCAGCGCGGCTTTCTGCGCTCCTCGTTCATGGAGAGCAAGGCACGTGACCGTTTGTCAACGAACTTCCTTACGTCCTCGAACGTAGGATATTCGGACGAGAGGTCTAGCGTTTTTTGCCATTCCAGCTCCATTTCGGGGGTGAAATGTTGCTTCACCCAATGAGCGAGGAGCCAATCTCGTTGCTGTTCCGGTGTACCCTTTGTATCCAGAACAGCAATGGCTTGTGTGCAACCCACGGTCACTTGTTGCATGCTGGTCAAGTCATTCATATCAATAGGCTTCAGATATAAAAGCTTGTCCAACAGCTTTCCAGTGACTAAGCGTGGTAGGCCGAATTCGTTCTTCAGCCTCGCCCACGCTTCCGTGAAGTTGCGACCCACTACTGGAAGGTAAGCAACGGTTGCAGCAGCCGGCCCCTCAAGGCAGGCGTTTAAAAAGTACAACCGTTGGATGTCTCCCAGTGCAGCATTATTAATTACCCCGGTGGTAAACAGATCCTCGAAATGTTCCCATTCACGAGGATCACCACCGAATTTGGGTATTCGCTGCTTGGGGAGCTCGATCGGTACGTTGCAATGCTCGACCGACACCGCTGTGGCTTTGTCAGCGGTAAGTCGGTCAATTTCCGTGCTTACGAGATCCACGAAATCTTGGAAATCGTTCTCGGCGGTCAAGATAACATTCTGTTTGAAGAAATCATGACTCTGCCTTTGCGCCGGTTTTAGAAGCTTGCGGGCCTCTGAATACCGATCGTTTATCTCCTTCCATAAAGTTTTGGCATATTCGAGCTTTTCCTCGAGAAGCCTCACCGAAGTAATTCGCTCTGCCTGTTTTTTTCAGGTTAGTACCTTAACTTGCTAAGGCGGTGGTGAATTTCGCACATAGTTTCTATGTGCTCATCAACCTCCGTCCACGTGGATTCTTTAGCCACGGCCATTGTTGGGTTTATCGAGGATTAATCAGCTCGTACTAACCTCTTACGTGGATATTCGTCACGTGTAAGAGTGTGTACCTTTCCCTATTCCACTCAACCTCGTGTATCCGGCTCGAAGGACCTTTGTTAAAATAGGTGCGAGTTGTTATCGCTCTCACCCTTTAACGTTGAGTCCGAATTACGAGGGAGTGGGAATGTATGGGAAAGTGAATCGGTACACTGTAAATTTCTTTCGCCTAGTCAATCGACTAGGCCGTTTATTTAAAATGTTTGAAATTTAATAACAAAAAACAAGATTAAATAAACCAAAAAAAGGAAGAAATTTATAATTTTAAAATCGCCAGGAAAAACCGAGCCCGTTAGCGGGCTCGCAAAAACCTGGCCGTGGTCTTTGGCCACTACGGCTCTCGTCTCGGTCGTCTGCAACAAACAGAGACCGAAATTCGGCTGTAAATACTTGACAACGCTCGTCGCGTTGTCTGACTCGCTTCAATCCACACGCTCCTGTCTCTGTTTATGATAAACAGGAGCGGGATTCCTTCACAGCGATACGCAACTGTGTTTGTGGACTGTATTCTTAAACGTTTCTCGTGTGATCGATAAAGGTTCGACTGATTAAACGTTTCTCGTGTGATCGAGAAACTTTCGACTGCAGTTCTGGAAAATTTTATAACAGCAGATGGGGAAGACAAGATTTGAGCCTCGATCTTCCCACTGCTGCTGGCTTGAATTTTGGCTGGAGGTGACAACAGTTGGAGGTTGTAAGGCTCCAAAATTGTCCACTCCGTGATTCAGCGTCGTTTCCTGGTCCGTACGGGACCGGTGTGATGCAAGCCCTTAACTGCGCTAGAAGCGTCTGAACGTTAAGGTGCTTACACCACGGCGCCCTTTTGAACGTCGCTCTACACCGAGTGTCCGTACACACTGGTGATGAGTAACCGACGTTCGAGCTTAATCGAATTCAGCCGAGAGCACCCAGGGTATGCGCCGGAATAAAGGCCCCTATGGGGTGGTACTCAAACTGAGATTTCGACCCTCGGAAACGACAATCCCACTCAGGGTATACGCCCAAAGGCCCCTATCAGAGTGTTTGAATCGCACAAAAATTCAAGGAAAACCGAGAAGTTTTTCTCGGTTCTCGTTGCACGACAGCTGATTACAGCGGTACGTGCCTTCCACACAACGGTGGCGACAATCGAACACTATTTAAGTGTTACGATGATTGTTATCAGCCACTGGTTGTTAATGTGAAATCGCTTATGCTATGAAACAATTGACGCAACGGTGGCGATAATCGAACACTATTGAAGTGCACACACGATTATGATCAGCCACCGGTTGTTCACTGTAAATTGTTTCAATGCTGCGTTTTTCCAGAACGGTTCTGTTCACACAACGATCACTAAACTCACGAAACCGTGAGGTACGAAATCCGACTAGGTTAATTCTTTCGAATTTACCACAGTCTAAATCTCGTTCCGTTTCGGTTCTGTGGTGTAACTATACAATTAAACGAATTTAATTGCGCGTATATCGTGATCGCGGTGTTGGACGAGGTCGGCTTGGAAGAAGCGAACTCGTCGAGAACCCGATAGCAAGTGATTGTCGAGACAGACCCTCTTGTGCGCGTTCGCGAGAGGGGAGATTGTCTGTCTCGTATTAATTTTGAATCCTCTCTGTTATTTCGGCGTAGTAACACCGGTTCTCATGGAACCGTTACTGGGCCGATCGCGTGACTATTATCGAAGGTAAATTTGGATTTTTCTACACGGTATTGCTCCCGAAGCAGGTTACGACGCAGAGAAGGCTCTGGAATGTCGCGAACACTGAGGACAACACCGTATAAGAAATGTCTCCTTTTTTCCATAGATCACGCGAGAATTTAACCGCCGTTTCTTAATAACGAATTAACGCGTTATTTAAACACAGAGCACTATTTGTTCCGTCGAAAATTCAGCGAAGCTACTGAGCGATTGATGGAATAGCGTCCGGGGAGACGGCTTAAATATAGGTGCAATCCCCACCACATTTTATTCTAAAGCTACCATTTTTCCCCCCATAATGCTTTTGTTCAATCTTAACATCGCAGCATATCGCGCGATTGCATGTAACTTGGGCCTCCAAGGATAAAAGTCTCGACACGTGTTGAATGTAATATAATATCTGTGGAAGCGCTGAATCTTAGAATTATGTGGAATCAGCAGAAACTGTGTTGAACGATCTTGCGCACTAATTCGTCATACGAGTGAATCATGGAAAGAATTATGCGATATCAGCAGAAACTGCATAGAACCATGTTGGCATGCAATGCATTTGAGGGAGGCCCCCACACACCGAAAGAGTTAGGCAGAGATACCAAATCGATGTGCTGGTATAAAAGCACGCTTTAAACTGCACAAGGCCTCAAATAGTTACAACGTGTTGCATTGGAAAAAAGGATATTACATTTACATTTACATTTTACATTTACATTTACATTTACATTCCATTTACAATCATGGAACAATTCGCACAAGTAGAACACCAATTGTTGGATCAATCCGAACGATTGATTTCGCAGGAAGAGTACCTCGCGTGGGAAGAACGGTGCAACGAGTGTATCGAATCTTTGGAAGAACACAGCCGCGTGAAACGCTCGCGATTATCGATTGGTGTTCGACAATCGTTGGTTGCTCGAATCGCGTGACTCGAAGGATTGAAACATTTGGTGCGCAGACGTTTCGCGCGTGAAGGTGCCGGACATTCGAGTACGGGACTTTGTGGCGTGAAATACACACTGCGTTCGATACTCGCGTATTAACAGGTGTCATCCTAAATTCGAATTATATCGAACCGCGCAACTTCCTCCAGGATGCAGAGACCATTGTGCTGGAGCATGTTCAGGACACTTTGAGGAAACATCGAAACCTCAAAGTGAACACGGTGTTCAACGGCGAATTTGTGGCAGGTGACAAGCATGCTTGTAAAGCATCAACACCCGAAACTGTGAACTCTTCCACACATCCGATCTGCAGGAGTGGTACCAGCGATGCTTCGTCGAACCCACCCTGGCATCGCTGGAAGAGTTCCAGGAACGCGACAGCGGATGGGCATTGGCGAGAATCATGAATCTGACCGTCAATGTCAATAAGTATAATCCACTCCGCGCGGTGTCACTTCAAGTTGTCGCGAGAAATCATGCTGAAGAGGGCAACAATAAGCATACAATCCTCAGACAACACATGTTTCGCGTGGGCAGTTGTCGCAGCTCTACATCCAGCAAAAAAATATCCTGAACGTCCAGGTTCATACCCGCAATATACATCGATCCTAAATCTCCATGGCATTGAGTTCCCAATGTCTCTGGGGTATATTGGGAAGTTTGAACGGCTGAAAGACATCTCCGTCAATGTCTACAGCTTCGAGGAGAAGATGAAGAAGGGGCCAACAGTCTTCCCGCTGCACCTCACCAGCCAGAAGAGGGATAGACATGTAAACTTGCTTTTACACGCCGAATCAAGAGCACGGCGATGTAGGGCACTTCGCATGCATTAAGGACTTGTCCAGGCTGGTGGGCATGCAGCTGAGCAGGCACAAAGCCAAGAAATTCATCTGCGATCGGTATGTATAAAAAAAAAAAAAAAAATTTATGAAATGTTTAAAAATGTTGAAATATATGTGAAATTAAATAAATTTTTGGGGTTTACAGATGCATGCACTACTTCGGATTTACCGAGAAGTTGGAGGTGCATTCGCTGGACTGCGGGAAGATAAATAACTGCGCCATTCTGTTGCCCAGCGAAGGCGACAATCTGCTCAATTTCAGCAACCACGATAGGAAGGAGCGGCACCCTTTCGTGGTATATGCAGATCTGGAGTGCATCATCGCAAAAACGTTGGACAACCAAGCGGGTGATAATAAATTACATACATATCAACACCACAATGTACACAGCATTGCATATTATATGCATTGTTCATATGATACATCACTGTCGATGTATCGATGTCGCCACGACACAGATTGTGTTTCATGGTTCGTCGACGAACTTAAAAATTTTGCAAACTTTGCCAAACCTATTCTTACCAGTAATGTTCCCATGCTGGATTTAACTCCCGAACAGTTGACGACATTTCGCAATGCAGCACATTGTCATATTTGCGAAAAACCATTCAAGGCTAGCGATGTACGAGTTCGCGATCATTGCCATCTGTCCGGACGGTTCAGAGGCCCAGCACATTCGGAGTGCAATTTAAATTATAAAAATGTGTTTTACATCCCCATAGTTTTCCATAATTTATCCGGCTATGATTCGCATTTCATTATCGAGGAAATAGCTACCGCTTTCGAAGGTCACATTGATGTATTACCTATAACTAAAGAAAAATATATTTCTTTCACAAAACATGTTGAAGATACGGATGAATCAGACTCGCAAAATTATATTAAATTACGATTCATCGATTCATACAAATTTCTAAATACCAGTCTCGACAAATTAGCATCTTTTCTTAGCACAGATCAATTAAACATTTTGCGATCCCAATTTGGAACATTATCCACTGAAGATTTCAATGTATTGACGCGAAAGGGTGTCTTTCCATATGAATACCTTGATTGCGCGAACAAGCTGCAGGATCCATGTTTATCACCGCGCGAGTCATTCTACAGTTCGTTAACGGGTGAGACTGTATCAGAGACCGATTACGCACACGCCGAGACAGTCTGGCAGCGTTTCGAGATTAGAACCTTGGGCGAATACAGCGATTTGTATTTGAAAACTGATGTCTTGTTATTGGCAGATATTTTTGAAAATTTTCGCGAAAGTTGTATCAAGAGCTACGGATTAGATTCAGCGCATTACTATACTCTACCTGGTTTCACATGGGATGCAATGCAAAACATACCAAAATTACATTCGAATTGCTCACAGACATCGATATGGTCATGTTTATCGAACGCGGTATACGCGGGGGCTTAAGTCAATGTTCCGGAAGATACGCACATGCCAATAACAAGTACATGTCATCTTACGACGCATCGGAAGAGTCATCGTACTTGATGTACTTTGACGTGAACAATTTGTATGGATGGGCAATGTGTCAGCCTCTACCATACGCTAAATTTCAATGGGTCGAAGATGTAAATTTTGACGTATCTTCAATCGGTGTCGATTCGCCCACGGGATACATTCTCGAGGTAGATCTGGAATATCCGCAACGTCTGCACGATGCTCATGCAGATCTGCCGTTCTGTCCGACGCGTGCCAAACCACCTGGCAGCAGGCAGGACAAGTTACTCGCGACGGTATACGATAAGCAGCGTTACATAATCCATTATCACAACCTGCAGCACTGCACGCGTCACGGTCTTCGTATTACAAAGATACACCGCGTGCTTCCAATTCGCTCAATCTCCCTGGCTCCGCGATTACATCGAACTCAACACACGATTTAGAACAAGCGCGACAAACGACTTTGAAAAGAATTTGTACAAATTGATGAACAACGCATTATTCGGTAAAACTATGGAAAATGTACGAAACCATGTGGATGTAAAACTTGTGACACATTGGGAAGGGCGATATGGCGCGGAGGCAATGATCGCGAAACCGAATTTCCACAGCAGAAGTGTTTTTCGGAAAATTTAGTAGCTGTTGAATTGCGAAAACTCGAGGTGAAATTCAACAAACCGATATACGTGGGTATGTGCATTCTGGACATATCAAAGCTTTGTTTGTATGAATTTCACCACGAGTACATGTCTCTAAACACGGGCAAAATTGTAAAATTCTATACACCGACACTGACAGTCTTATTTATCACATTCGGTGCGACGATATCTACGAGTCTATGAAGCACAATATCGATAGATTCGACACATGCGATTATCCTACCGACAATCCATATAATATGCCACGCGTAAATAAGAAGGTTCCGGGGCTGATGAAGGATGAAAATAACGGTGCGATAATGACTGAATTCATAGGTCTTAGAGCGAAAATGTATGCACTTCGCGTAGACGGCAAAAAGATACGAAGAAAGCGAAAGGCGTCAAGACCAACGTCATAGCCAGAACGATAACTTTCGTCGACAACGCGCAGTGTTTGCGCAAAGAGATCGAAATGGTTCGCAGAGAATCATGCATACGGTCTAAATTGCACAAAGTGTACACCATTTTGGAATCCAAAATCGCTCTAAGTCCGTATGACGACAAGCGATATATCATACCCGATTCGACCGACACTCTGCCCTGGGGACATTATAATATACCGTTGTAAAATAGAAATTATTATTATTGTATTTATTATAAATAGTGGAATTTATTGTATAATATAAAATTGTTTACAAATTGTCCGCAAATGTATAGAAATTAGTATTTATTAACTCATTCATATAAATAGTGGGATTAATGTGTAAAATAAAAGTCGCCACTCATGTATATGTATATGCATCATTGTATTTTATTGAAACATGTATTATTTTACAATACATTATTTTTATTTATCCAAGAATTGTGTGATTTATCAAAGCCCAACCACTTAACATACACCTTATCCCCCTTTCTACGCAACACTTTTTCCACTTGATATACATCAGGATCTGTGACGCGTTGCAGCTCATGTTCATAGAATCCTCCGGCAACAGGTTTTCCAAAGGAATCGAGGAGCAGATACGTCGCGGGATTAGTTGCCTGTACTTTGGCTATCTTAAACACCTCCGTTGTCCAATTCGGTGTATAGCCTTTATCGAAGATGGTTTTAAATCTGCTCACGCGCACAAACTCGCCCAACTTGAATCTCGCTGGAGCAGCAATCTTTATGTTGCTGTATACTGTAGCTAGCAGCTTATCGGCGATCGCAGTGGGTAACATCGCGAGGACGCATTCCGATGGTTCTATGTTTTCGTGCGTTATACTCTGCAAGTAGACGCGGTAGAGTGCATCAGCCCATT
This sequence comes from Colletes collaris, assembly GCA_030068185.1. Classification (NCBI taxonomy): domain Eukaryota; kingdom Metazoa; phylum Arthropoda; class Insecta; order Hymenoptera; family Colletidae; genus Colletes; species Colletes collaris. The sequence continues at coordinate 179,673 of JASGYR010000267.1, forward strand.
TATAGGTTCCATTGAGCGTAAACAGTTTCCACATATTGTTCTTCAAAGTTCGATTGAAACGTTCTACGACGGAGGCCTTCATCACCGAATACGTCGAATAATGATTAATGCCATGCTTTGTCATGAGTTTCTGCACACAAACGTTGTAATTTTTTTTTCCTTGATCGGTTTGCAAATTTTTCGGATGTCGATCTCTAAATATCTTTGCAAACGCTTTAGTCACCTCAGCACCACCTTTAGTCTTGAGCGGTACCGCCCATGCATACTTGCTCAGCACATCGATGACCGTGAGTATATAGTGATGACCTCGGTTGAATCGCGAGTATGGACGCATTTCTACAACGTCAGCTTGCCACAGATCATCGTATCCATGCACTATGACGTGTCTCCGCGGAAATGTCATCGAGCTGGAGCATGCAATTCCTCAACATGTTGTCGCTTCTTGAGACTATGGCTTTCATTACTCTCGGATTTTGATATTGGTTGCATGTTTGATCGCAGAGATGTCTTTGACACGAATGATGCGATAATTATCGTGTACATACATTATGTGCTCCCCATCGGCTCGAGGAAATTCTGGTCAAGTTCAACCGTCTCGCATGATTTTCCTTCGCATTGTCGCTGCGGATTCAATACGCGTGATATCTCTTGAACGCTGTTTTGCAACGTCAACATATCTCTCTGAAACATGACCAGCTTCCTCTCTAATTCTTCATGCTGCTCTCTTAAAAAAAGTTTAATGCTCTTTTCCACATATAGTTTATTAACGGCATCGCTGTCAACTGTCGGCTGAGCTACGCGTCGTATCTTGCGTGATTTTGCATCAAAGTCGGCACCGGCCACGCAAAGAGCGTTATCTCGCATATAATTTCGAAACAAACCGCTCCATTTGTGATAGTCCATTCCAGCTGCTCCGCTCTTCTCGAGCGATACTCCAAATTTATTGATTGGCATCTCAACGCATACAGTGCACATCATCGGTGCGCGGTTTAATTTATAATGAGGCCTACCTCGCGGAGTTCCTCGATAATCGATAGAATTTCATGGTCATGCGAGTTGTTGCCCGCCTGACGCGACGCTTCCAACAAACGGAATCGATCCACCAGCTCGTTGGGATCGTCCCAGTGCACGTAATCGATCTTGTTATCATTTACCGTCATGACTCGCGGAACCGGCAGGCCTTTCCCTGCCTTACTGGTCGATATACCGGGTAGTAGCGGTGCAATTACATGTTTATACTTGTATCCCTTGTTACCCATTACGGGATTTTTGGGCGTTATGACCACGTCTGTGAGCATTTGTTGTCAGTAGTATACTTTTTGTATTTTTGTCTATCGGCATCTGTGTATATGGCATCGTCGAAATCTCTTGAAAATCAGTTCGTAAAGGCCTGACGTTCCTCCGTATTTTACACCATCTATGATTATATTATCATCCTTGTCTATATCAAGCCTCGTCCCCAAGCATCGTTCCACTATTGCCAAAGTATACGCGGTACACATAGTCCATTGCTGTATCCCTGCGATCACTTAGGATGGCACGCATGTATTTTTGCTAACGGACCGAAATGGTTGCGAAATGTTTGTTATAGCTCGAATGTTTGGAGTTGCTGTCTAATAGATGTTGCAAACGACACATCGGGAGTAGTTTCGAAAACATCGTCAATATTAGTTGCAAACGATTGTACGTTCGGAAATGTATTTATTGTTGTGGAAGGAACTGGGAATCGGCTGATGTAACATCCTGCCGTTTCCGCTTCGATTGAATTGGTATGGACGTTACGAATGAATTTTCCGATGACGCGTATGGTTTCCTCTTTGTCTTATGTGATGCGTTCCCTTTCGGTTGGATTTTCGTTTTAGGTGTTAATGTTTCCTTGCCTTCAACGGCTGTGCTCCCCGGCGGTAATGTGTCAGCTTTTGTCGCTGTTGTATTTTCCACAATATGTTTTAAAGGGATCGACAATAGGTTTAAAGTATCTTTCCAACGCGATATCTTACTCCATCTTGCCAGTCTTCAAAGCCTGATGTTTCTTGCGAATGGAATCACTGATTTTGCAATTTCCTTCGCTATTCTCTCGCGATCCTTAATCTCCAGACTATCGATATCAATCATTGTGCCGCAGACGTTGCTTTTCCACCGACGTGTCGATGACGATTGGCCACCTCACGGTATCGCAAACTCGTTAAATCCCTTTCTATAACGTCCATTGGACATCGCGCAATCCTTGTCTATCACCACGAAACCGTACTCCCGTTGCCAACAATTGCGACACAAAGCGCAGAAATCCTCGTAAGACATGTCAGTGTTTACGTGATCGTTGTACACATGTTTCAAGTTGGTACCATCCTGCTTAAACAGAATCAGCAGATTTGCATTGTCACGTATAAGATGTTTGGGAATCTTTGCATACGTCTGACAGAGATAGAAACAGTCAACGTTCGAATGGCGCCCCATTGCAAAGTATTCTCGTATCGTATCTTGCTTGTCGCATGCCACGTCATCAAAGATAAAAATGGAATTCGGAAGCGATTCGCTCGGTAGGATGACGTCACTGTTATTTGAAAACGTGAAGTAGCCAATTTCATCTATTGGAGCCAATAAATTCTCCAAATACTGATATTTCGGCTACTGCAACGACTTGGAATACACGTACACGTTCTCGAAGCGAACGCCGTGAGGACTTTCCAACAAGCTCACCAGCACATTGGTCTTTCCGCAATTTGATGGGCCGCAAATGAGGCTGCGGATAGTGTTTGGCAGCATGCTACCGTGTCTGCGTTTTGTTTTCGAGGACATTTGCGATTTATCATCAAAATTTGTCACGCGTATAGTCACAGGTTGTCGCACGAATCGCATCCTCGCTGCAAACCGCGAAAATGATTTTTGACACATCGAAGCGACTATGCGTCCTATTTATAGGTCCGCGTCGAAGCAAAACAGCTCAGTATTCGAAATGCTTCTCGTTCTGCCGGATAATTGCGACATTCGAGACATAACCTCTGAGCAGCTGATATATATACCAAAGATTATTCTACTTCACGAATTTGGCAGACACATTGACCAGTTGTGGGACAGACTCCCCGAGCATATAAATGCCGATTCTGAGGTTCGGCAGTATCGTCGGTGTCTGGAACATTATAATCGCCCTTGGCAGCGAACGCATATCGACGGTCCAGCACCGCTGATTAAAAACTGCAGTGAATGTTGCCGACGAGAGTAAACAAAGGCGGTGGTTTGTTAAATCGAGCGATAAACGCGCTACCTATCGAATTACATATCCCCAGGATATCAGTTTTGTGGTCCAGGAACTCATCTGGCAAAACGATTGGCTAGAGGTGATCGAGGCATCAATCCGTTGGACGCAGCGTGTCGCGAACACGATATTGCATATTCGCGTAGCAACGACCTCGGCGAAAGGCACGCAGCAGATAACGTACTCGCTGACAAAGCGCGAAAACGCATCGTTGCGCGAGACTCGACTCTGGGTGAAAGAGGAGCTGTTACAGCTGTTTGGGCAGCTATGAAGGCCAAGACGAAAATCGGAATGGGGATGAAAACAAAACCCCGCAAAGGACTGTAAGAAAAGCATCGCAAAAGCGGGAATCTTCCAGTGGCCAAATGGGGTGGTATATTACCACTTCTCCCGCTGCTAGGTGTTGTCGGATCATTAGCTGGCGGGCGGCGGGGATCGCCAAGGCGGTAAACGATAATAAGTCAGCGCAACGTCTCCTGAAGGAAAAGCGGCGTCATAATCTCTCCATGCATGTTCGAGCACTATATCTGACACCATACAATCGCGGACAGGAATCTCGAAACGAAAAAACAAAAAAAAAAACGCCGAAAAGACAATAAAGATTCCTGTGGGTGTAACTACGGACATGCAATTGAATGAGTTGGCAAAACGTATGCGTATTCCATTCTTTAGAGGTGTTTTTATGCGCAACGCGCTACCAGCCGGAGGAGTACGTCGAAACGAGAGCGGTATCGTGAATTTGGACAATGTCGAGGACCTGTGATTCATTGGGTGGCGTATGCGAAGAGAGGGCATCGAGCTGTATACTTCGACAGCTTTGGTAATCTTCGACCGCCTAAGGAATTGACACAATATTTGGATAATAATGATGTGAAAATTGAATACAATCAAACGTCTTATCAGGAGTATGATCAGAGCAATTGTGGACAACTATGTCTACGCTTTCTACAAACGATTGGCACCAAATTTAAGGATTGTTCCCCGCCACTCTGATTCAGTACTAGTCGAGCAGTTTCTCGGAATATGTCGTTAACATTGACTCTAACTGGGAAGAGTAGCACCCTCGTTGTAAGCTACTTTCCACCCATAGATTTGAGCGACGATGATTACGAGCTTGGTCTAACAACCTTTGAAACGTATCATACAATACCCAACATCGACTCGAGCAACGATAAATTCTACTTCACCACAAACTATGACACCAACAACAACAACAGCGTCGACACTGGCCACGAATACATTACGATTCCCCACGGCTCCTACGAACTAGACGCCATTGCCAAGTATTTGAAGCAGCGATTACTTGAGCGATATCCTCAAAATCTCGGTGGTACCGATGATGATGATGGTGACAATGATATGTATCCTATAGTGTTACGCCCCAACAACAACACCATGAAAAGCGAGCTGTACTGCTCGTTTGCCGTAGACTTTACGAAACCCAATAACATTGGATCGCTATTGGGATTCTCGGCGAATCGGGAATTAAAACCGGGACAGTGGCACGAATCGGACGACCGATTAATATCGCGAGCGTAAACATTAATCGCATTGAATGTAGTGTGACCGCTGGCGCGTACAACAATGGGAAGCGTGTACATGCGATACATGAATTTTCTCCGAGAGTCCCGCCCGGATATAAGATATCGGAAACGCCCGCACAGATCATTTACCTTCCAATCACCGCAAAGATCATTACGGATCTAACGATACGCGTTGTGGATCAAAACGGACGATTGCTGGATTTTCGAGGTGAAGAGATTACCATCAGACTGCACGTGCGACGACGACGACGATAATACCTGTGGTGCGAACGAATGAGATGCTTGTGTTGAACGACTCCAGAAACACGTTTCTTCCAAATGAAATTGTCTACAACAACAACAACAGCTCTGAGTACGCTAAAACGAAGAGGGTCAGTGCTGCAAACATTGCATTTTTGAAATCATTGGGATTCATTGTGCGCATTTAAGTTGAAAATGGCTGACATTCTAAGCATTGGAGGGAAGCCGACGTTTGATGATCGCATTGTTAAGCTCGAGACTCACACATACAACCCATACGTTAACACAACGTTTGGACACAGTGATGAGATAAGAATACCTATACAACAGCAAGAGTTATACACATTGCCGTGTGAAAGTTTCCTCTACGTGGAGAAATTGACGATACATAAGCCAAATGATGCTTCAACGGTGATGTTGGGGAAATTAGTGCATGGCGTTCATATTTGATGAGATTCGATATGAGCTGAATGGTGTGGAGATTGATCGCAACAGAAACGTTGGGATAACTAGCACGCTTAAAAATTATGTATCACTGACATCCGATGAAGACAAAAATATGGAGAATTCGATTGTAAAGAGAATGTGCCATCAAATACTACGGCCTACTGTCTCATTTTGCATGATCGGGTGGTTGAATACAATCCGCTGACAAACGTGGTGCGCAAAATCAATTAAATCCCAACGCTACTTACTTGCCCTCTCGTGTGCCAAATTCGTACAAATTTTCATCATGAAAATCGAGATGCTTTACGAGAAAGTCCGCATTCTCCGCCTGTCTTGGAAGTGAGCGGATCTCTAAATTGTTCCGATAATGACCGTACCAACATTTGTTGACCTGCAAGGGTTCAGTGTTGATGGAAGATTTGTTGTGAAGGAAGTGGCTGTCCTACGAAAAGGAACAATTCTCTCGCATTATATATTTGGGAGTTCGATGCCGCAATATCTTCTTACGAAATCTGACAAATCATGCATCCGGTGGTTGACGGCAAAACATCACGGACTACGGTGGGAAGATGGAGACGTTCCGTACAGTATGGCTAAACAGCTAATTACGAAAGCTGTTGTCGATGCGGTCGATGAAGAAGATGACGCACCGCATATCGCATATGTTAAAGGGCTGCAGAAACGAGACTGGCTTGCGGATTTCCTCGATGAAAATGCGCGAGCGAGCGTGATCATTGAGACACTGGACATGGACTACGAGGATACCATATCTCTAAAAAGCTAAATGCACTTAATACCTTACGATGTGACAGACACGCAAAGCATTGTGCCATGCAAAATGTATTTAAAATATTCAACTGGTGGTCTAAACGCCAGAGAGAAATGCGTAAATAAATGTAATCAATTTTTAATATATAAAAATTTTGTTTCTTCACCCTCCCCAACCTAACCTCCTGCACATGATGTACGCTAGATTAAGACTATAGTTATAATTACTATTATGTAGAAGCGGTTCAATATGCGATCAAAGTGGTACCATACATGTTCAGAGTGATATGATAGACGTTTGATAGACGTTTGATAGACGTTTGATAGATGTTCAGAGTGGTTCGATACACATTCGATACATGATCAAAGTGGTACGATAGATGTTCAAAGTGGTATGATAGATGTTCGATGCGCGTTCAAAGTGATATGATAGAGGTTCGATGCATGTTCGAAGTAGTACGATAGGTGTTTGATAGATGTTCAGAGAAGAGGGAAAGAAGATGCGTGTGAATAAGGGAGAGGTTGGTCAGTGAAGAAGATAAGTGCAAGGAGGGTGAAGATTTCGAAGAACATGAAGAACAAAGACATCCTACTGTGCAAAGCTATGCATCTTTCAAGATAAAGGTTTATGTTCAAGAGGCAGGAGATGCAGCGAGCTCATTTGCATTCGATATGTGGGGCAGGTCTGAGGTATGTACACAATATTATTTTCATACAATTATCGCATCATAAGTAATATATCATTTCTATATTCTAGAATTCACAGAGGCTCCCACCGGCTCACTCTCCACCCCCCCGCCACGCCTACCTAGCCGCCGCCGCCCCAAAGGCCCTCGCCGCCACCGGTATGTAATACTTTGTATTGTTTTGAATGATTAATGGCTTAATGTGTTAATATTATCCCAATGATTGTATGCTCTAGGGCTCACCACCACCACCACCACCGCCACAACAACCAATGGGGCCAGAAATGGTCGCACGGTTGCGTGGGCCGTGGATCCCGTTTAGGCGACTGCGACCCATGCGGCGACCCCTACGGCGGCCCCGTTCTCCTCCATCGCCTCCATGGACAGATGCGCGGCGGCCGTGGCACCGTTCGCCATCATCATCACCGACCCCCCCCCCCCCAACACACCCTCACCACGGCTATCGCCGGCATCATCATCATCATCGGGATCATCACCATCCAGGTATGACGGTGGAGAATTTTTAATTATTGTTCATAAAAAAAAAAAAAAAGCGTTGGTCGGTTTTAATAAAGAGTATTTCGTAGAAGACCGGGTATATAGTTTTTTAACATAACATCTCATCGTGCGTTTCACTGGTGATTACGGAGTTATAATTTATTTTATACAGCGCTTCCACAGATATTATATTACATTCAACACGTGTCCAGACTTTTTATCCTTGGAGGCCCAAGTTACATGCAATCGCGCGATATGCTGCGATGTTAAGATTGAACAAAAGCATTATGGAAAAAAAAATGGTAGCTTTAGAATAAAATGTGGTGGGGATTGCACCTCTATTTAAGCCGTCTCCCGGACGCTATTCCATCAGTCGCTCAGTAGCTTCGCTGAATTTTCGACGGAACAAATAGTGCTCTGAAAGAAAATGTGTAGTACCAGTGCCATGCGTTATTACGTTCCAATAGTGCAAGATGATGGTGTATCTCCATGCAAGGAGAATACATTTAACAGGTAACCTTTATTATTTTTTTATTTGTGCTGATAAAATCATACGTGACAGTTAATTTTACTCAAATTTTTTTTCTACCCCCATGGGGCTTGGCGGGGGGCGCGGGGCGCGGGGAAGTGAGGGCGCGCGGGGAGTGCGGCGCGGAGAACTCTGGGCGCGGGGCCTGTGGGGAGTGGAAGATTGGTTGCGCGTACACGAGCCGCGGAGTGGGGATGTCGCACTCGTGGAGGGGATTAGTCCATTCCGAGCCGCCGCGGAGACCTCTCCAGACCTGTCCCGCCGTCGGAAATTTTTTAAGAGGGGGGGGAATGATCCCCGAAAACTTTTCATACCGAACCGTGGGAGGGGATGACCCCCGAAAATTTTTTTCTACACCCACAGACATTTTTTATTGTCTTTTCGGCGTTCTCGGTACGTTTGATGAGATCTAAAAAAGAATTACATAATGTTCTCCTAAGAAAATATTTACAGCTAGCGAAAAAAAAACAACACATCGTTCGGCTCGTAAATCTATTCTTTCTATTTATAAAGCATTGTGCCATGCAAAATGGATTTAAAATATTCAACTGGTGGTCTAAACGCCAGAGAGAAATGCGTAAATAAATATAATCAATTTTTAATATATTAAATCTAAGGCTGGACCGTCGATTTAATTTATATTTTATATTTTATATTTTAATCCGTTGGACGCAGCGTGTCGCGAACACGATATTGCATATTCGCGTAGCAACGACCTCGGCGAAAGGCACGCAGCAGATAACGTACTAGCTGAAAGCGCGAAAACGCATCGTTGTGCGAGACTCGACTCTGGATGAAAGAGGAGCTGCAATTTTTCAGGTAAATTTTTCGAGTAAATTTTTCGCATTTAGTGTACAGTATGAAACTTTTTATTTCTTGTGTTTCGTAATGATATTAACCATTTTCTATAACGCGTTTGCAAGAGTTTGACCAAACCTAACCACAGTGAACTATAAAAATCTGAATTTATATGTGTTTAAATAACGCGTTAATTCGTTATTAAGAAACGGCGGTTAAATTCTCGCGTGATCTATAGAAAAAAGGGGACATTTCTTATACGGTGTTGTCCTCAGTGTTCGCGACATTCCAGAGCCTTCTCTGCGTCGTAACCTGCTTCAGGAGCAATACCGTGTAGAAAAAATCCAAATTTACCTTCAATCATAGATATACGCGCAATTAAATACGTTTAATTGTATAGTTGCACCGCAGAACCGAAACGGAACGAAATTAAGACTGTGGTAAATTCGAAAGAATTAACCTAGTCGGATTTCGTACCTCACCGGTTTCGTGAGTTTAGTGGTCGTTGTGTGAACAGAACCGTTCTGGAATCAAACACAGCATCGCAACAATTTACAGTTAACAACCGGTGGCTGATCATAATCGTGTGTGCACTTCAATAGTGTTCGATTATCGCCACCGTTGCGTCAATTGTTTTCAAGCATACGCGATTTCCCACATTAACAACCGGTGGCTGATAACAATCATCGTAACACTTAAATAGTGTTCGATTGTCGCCACCGTTGTGTGGAAAGGCACGTACCGGTGTAATCAGCTGTCGTGCAACGAGAACCGAGAAAAACTTCTCGGTTTTCCTTGAATGTTTGTGCGATTCAAACACTCTGATAGGGGCCTTTTGGCGTATACCCTGAGTGGGATTGTCGTTTCCGAGGATCGAAATTTCAGTTTGAGTACCACCCCCATAGGGGCCTTATTTGGCGTATTCCCTGGGTGCTCTCGGCTGAACTCGATTAGCTCGAACGTCGGTCACTCATCACCAGTGTGTACGGACACTCGGTGTAGAGCGACGTTCAAAGGGCACCGTGGTGTAAGCACCTTAACCTTCAGACGCTTCTAGCGCGGTTAAGGGCTTGCATCACACCGGTCCCGCACGGACCAGGAAACGACGCTGAATCACGGGTGGACAATTTTGGAGCCTTACAACCTGCAACTGTTGTCACCTCCAGCCAAAATTCAAGCCAGCAGCAGTGGGAAGATCGAGGCTCAAATCTTGTCTTCCCCATCTGCTATTAAAGTTTCCAGAACAGCAGTCGAACGTTTCTCGATCACACGAGAAACGTTTAAGATACAGATCCACTAACACAGTTGCGTATCGCTGTGAAGGAATCCCGCTCCTGTTTATCATAAACAGAGACAGGAGCGTGTGGATTGACGCAGAGTCAGACAACGCGACGAGCGTTGTCAAGTATTTACAGCCGAATTTCGGTCTCTTTTGTTGTAGACGAACGAGAATAGAGCCGTAGTGGCCAAAGACCACTGACAGGTTTTTAACGAGCCCACTAACGGGCTCGGTTTTTCCTGGCTATTTTTAAAAATATAAATTTCTGCATTTTTGTTTTATTTAATTTTGTTTTTTTTATTAAATTTCAAACATTTTTAAATAAACGGCATAGTCTACCAGACTAGGCGAAAGAAATTTACAGTGTACCGATTCACTTTTCCCACACATTCCCACTCCCTCGTAATTCGGACTCAACGTTAAAGGGTGAGAGCGACAACTAACACCTATTTTAACAATATGAGTACTAGAATAATAAATAGAAAGAATAGATTTACGAGCCGAATGATGTGTTGTTTTTTTTCGCTAGCTGTAAATATTTTTAGGAGAATGTTTAAAGATTGCACAATGCCGAGCGATTAGCCTCGGCCGCAATTACCGTTAATTCTGTTAACGTACAATAACCAAGAGATTATCTCTAATTGGATTTGTATAGCGAACGGTGATTGAAAAACGCGTTTATTATGAGTTTTTCTGGCATCGGTAACGGCTCATTACCTTTCGATTCGAGTGTGCTAACGGTGTTAGTGACGTCAGTACCGTGAGAGAGTAGTGCGCCAATAATGTGACAAGGAGAGACGGCCGAAATTCCAGACAGCGCCACGGAACGACCAGTAAGAGTACCGCGGCGACGTCTTCGGCTGTCAATCCGTATCATTCTTACGGCGACTTCTGACCGAGACGCATCGGCTCCCGATCATATTTCGATCAGAAGTTAAATCGCGATCGAAGAGGGAAAATCCTCTTGCGAGAAAGCCATAAAGACTGCTGTTCAAAAGGGTGTAGCGAGCCTTGCTCCGAAAAGGTCGGAAATTCATTCCCACCTTGCTTGGAAAACACGATTCGCATCTCGATTCGTGCAAGTTCACCTGCTTCTCGTTCGAGTAAATCTCGATCGAGTTTAATTAATTAAATTTACTGCATATTTTGGAGGGCTCGAGAATACACCAATAGGGTGTTCGACCCTCCTGTGCAGGAATTTAAAGGTCGATTCAACGTATACACGTTGAATCATACAGAAGTCAGCGATACCGTCCATACTTCTGGGTGATTGCCCTTCGGCAGGAGACACCAAAAAAGGGGAGGCACCTGCGTGGTGTACCTCCTGGTGGGCTCACTGTAGTCAAGTCCACGTCCATTTTGGACGTGTGATTTTCGGTCTTCGCCTCCTTACTTCTACAGATCCCGCCGGTGTAACGTTTGAGGAGCACCAGTGCGGAGAAGTAACGGAGTCGTGGGTCAGGCCCCGCGTAGTTCAAAATACTGCAACGTATCACGTCGATGAGTGTATTCGTGCAGTGAACAACGTGTTGTCGGGCTTCGCAGTGTAACTCTCGGCCAAATAAGTCATCTGTTGGAACGTGTTAAGAGAAGCCGCAGATTGACGGTCGTGCAGTGCACTGCAGTGCGACTCGACGCACAGACTCAGTGTGCATATTCACGGGAACAGTGCATTAGGAGCCTTACAACCTCCTCTTGCATCCCCGTCCACTGGGCAATCGACCACTGAATCGGCGAGGAAAAGAAGTTTAATTTTTTTCCTAGCCAAAATACAGTCCACTTATATTTCGTAATTTACGAAAGTGTACAATTCTCCGCTCCGGTGCGTTCGAATTACGAAGCCAGGAGCGCGAGCAAACTTGCGCGACGAAGATACGTATAACGTGTACGTGTGTCTAACACATAGTCGTGTTTTTCTGTTCTTAGGAATCCTGGCCTGCCTCAATCTTCCGAGTTCGGCGACCGAGCGAGCCAGACACGAGGCCGAATATTAATTCATATTCTTAGAACAATCTCGTTAATTTTGCTTTCTGATAACTGTTAATTTGATTTTCTGTTTTTTATTGTCTATTTTGTAATAAAGGTCGGTCTTTAAGACCGACGAAAAGAAAATCATTTGTGTCCGATTCACTTCCCCTATAATACTCCCACACCTCTATCCGGACTTCGTAGTTAAAAGTATATATTCATTACTTTTTAACAGAGAACATTATGTAATTCTTTTTTAGATCTCATCAAACGTACCGAGAACGCCGAAAAGACAATAAAAATGCCTGTGGGTGTAGAAAAAAAATTTTCGAGGTCATCCTCCCTCGGTTCGGTATGAAAAGTTTTCGGGATCATTCCCCCTCTTAAAAAATTTCCGACGGCGGGCCAGGTCTGGTGATGTCTCCGCAGCGGCTCGGCCTGGACTAATCCCCCTCCACGATTGCGACATCCCCACTCCGCGGCTCGTGTGCGCGCATCCAATTTCCACTCCCCACAGGCCCCGCGCCCAGAGTTCTCGCGCCGCACTCCCGCGCGCCCTCACTTCCCTCGCCCACGCCGCCCTCATTGCCCCGTGGGTTAGAATCCATAGCTATACTACTGAGGTAATTAAGGAAAAGGAGGAATTCGAGCGAGAAATCGACAGGGCTCGGCGAAGGGGTTTTCTCCCTCTGCCGCCCCCTTGGTAGCTTTGCCGCCCGGAGGGCCGTGGCTGACCCTGTGGGGTTAGTGACAATTGTGTGGACACGACGAGGTTTTCCCGTCAGCCCAGGAAATAAGTGTTTTTATACATCTATAAGTGTGTTATACATCTACATTCATTTATTTATTTATTTATTTATTTTATTTATTCATTTATTAATTTATTCATTACCTATTTATTTATTTATTACTCTATTTTATCTTATTTTATGTTAATTTATTTTATTTATTTATTTATTTATTTATTCTAAGTTCTACCCACTCTATATACATATATATTTATTTATTTTTGTTTAAATATCTATTAAAACGCGATAATTAATTGAAATCCGAATAATTCGTTACCCGGTTTTGTTTTCAGTTACGCGACCGACCAGGAAGATCTCTAGGTCGACGCGACCGCTGATCCGAAACATTAGAGGACAGAAAAACACGGTTCTCGAGGTTTTCTGTAAAGTCACGCGAACGATAAAGTAACGTTCGAGTTCAAACAAGCCAAGTTCAACGCCCAGGCATAGAAGGTACGACAATCAGAAATTAAACAAGAGACGGACGAGAGACGCCACGCAGCGCCACGCGACGAAGGATTCCCCTCTCACGCGCACACTTTTGGCAACTCGTGCTCGTCCGTCACTTGCTATCGAGCCACTGAAAGGAGCATATCGATAAGCGAGCACGATATCGAGAAGTTTTAAAAAATCTCCGAATCGGTCGAGTTATTCGACCCTTCGTTGAGAAGCTTCTCCAACAATAGCCTGCTTTGTCGCGAGTTCCTAGATCCACGATCTAGCTCAGTGCGACACAACGTAATAATAAAATTAAAGCGTCGAGTTATTCGAGGCTTCCATGGCTAGACGGCTCCACAGGTCAGGGGCTTACTGAAATCCCTGGGTGGACCACACCGTCTCCCCACAGATCGAGTCATAAACTCGATCATTACTGGTTTTTTCGAACGGTTACGAACCCACAGACCACTGGTAGAAATAAAATACCCTTGATTGTATTCGCCGTCTTCTAGCCGAAGCGCGGGACACCTAGGATCTCCCAGCTTACGGCAAAATTATCAGATCACGTCCCAAAATCGCTCGCCTGGTACGGCCGCGGTGCGTGGGACGTCGATTCTAAAGAACGTGGTATCCGGAGCAACTGTAAGCCGCCCAAGGGCGCCGTTGTCAAACCGGTACCACACCGTGCCCGTACGCACATAACCAGACGGTGAAGGGCCGAGGATAAGGGCGACGGTTGGAATCTTACAACCTCCCTCTGTTCGCTCCTCCCTACGACAACCAAGAGTAGCAGGCTTGAAAGATAGCTGAATTAGCATCTTGTCAGAAAGAAACAATAAGCGAGCGATTCCCGATTTAAAGGGAACGCTCTTACACATACAGTCCGACTAATATAGCCGCGTATCGCGGCGACTAGAATTCCTGCTCCTGGGTGCGAGCAAGCACAAACCAGGCGCGAACGCGAAAGAGAAAGACATCCGACGTGAGTCACGTTTGTCAAGAGGTATTTAACGCCTATTCTTGTCTCTTTCTGTTACAGATCATCGAAGCTAGACAGACGGGAATCCGTCTAGACCGCAGACACGGTTCTTTTTTTGTTGAATACAATTCTCACAATAAAGGCTTAGTCGAGATCTTCGACTAAGCGAAAATAAACTGAAATTTGTATTCTTTTTCCCGACGTTCCTTCCTCGAGATCCGGACCACCGTTAGGCGAGGTTTCAAACCTACTCCCCCTAACATAAGGTCCTTCGAGCCGGATCAAACGAGGTTGATTGGAACGGGAAAAGGTGACTGCCTTTGCACGTGACGAAATTACCACGTAAGAGTTGAATCGAGTTGATTGATCCTCGACAAACTCGCTATGGCGTTATCCGAGTCCATGTCGCGTTCCGACATTGAGGATCAACTCATGGAGTTAACAGACGAGTTCGATCGTCTTAGATCCGTGAGCATAAATCTCAAAAAAATGGGCAGAGCTAAATTCACGGAGAAACTCCTCCAAGAAAAGCTCGAATACGCCGGGCGAACATGGCGGGATGTCCGCACCATGTATGCAAACGTGCGGAAGATGATTCTCGCCGCCAAAAGACAAGCCTATACGCTTTTTAAGCCAGGCTACCTCCTCGGCGTGGAAAACGAATTCCAGGAATTCCAGGATTTCGTAACCGCCGAGCTGACACGAATCGCTGCTGAATCGAGACCACCGGCACCGGAGGTCCAGCAATTCAGCATGCCCATTGAGCTGCGAAGCAAAGATTGCCTAAATTCGGAGGGGATCCTCGGGAATGGGAACATTTCGAGGATCTATTTACCACCGGGGTGATGAACAATGTTCAGTTATCAGATGTACAGAAATTGTACCATCTGAACGCATGCTTGGAAGGACCAGCTCTCGCGACGATTTCGTCGCTCGAGATTGTCGGGCGCAACTTCCCCGAAGCGTGGAGAATGCTCAAGGAAAATACGGGCTTCCACGCATGGTCACGGGAAGGTTGCTCGACAAACTATTTTCGCTGACGCAGATTGAATTCAACGATCTAGCCAGCTTGCAGCAGGTCACTGTGGAATGCACAGAGACTCTAGCTGCATTAAGAAAAAGGGGCACGTCCGAACAGCTAGTAGAATGGATGCTAGCGTACTGGACGATACAACATTTCACTCCGAAATTGGAGCTGGAATGGCAGAGATCGCTCGGCCTCTCGACTAACTACCCGATGTTCGAGGATGTCCGAACTTTCATCGATCATCACACACAAGCTCTGCTTTCGATGAAAGAGGACCGTCGATAGGCAGCCCGCCCCCCGGAAACAACTTCCCGCATGCCAAAGCCCATCTTTGCTCGACAAAAATGCGTCGCTTCGAAACCACTGACTAGCCATAACGTCGTGGTGACAACCGACTCGGCTCCGAAAGAAAACCGGCCGAGTGCGGAAAACGACGGGCGAGTCAGGCCAGAACGGGTGGAAGTGTGCGGATTCTGCTCTGGGCAACACAGCCTGCCACAATGCAACCATTTCATGGTGTTGTCAGCGAGCATGCGCACTCAGTACATTCGAAATCGACTATGGTGTGTACGCTGCCTAGCCAGCTCCCACCCTACTGAGCGTTGCCCAAAGACCCCAAGTATGCAATCAGTGTAGTGGGAAGCACCATTCCCTACTGCACTGTAGTTACAATTGGGACCAGAAGAATGCGAGGCCGCCAGCACAGAAATTCATTTGGCCGGCGTGACAGAGCGGTTTTAACGCTCAATCACGGAAACCGACCAAGTCAAAGCCAAGAGGAAAATTACGGCTTCACACGCACAAGACAAACATGCCTCGACATCACACTGTACCGCGATCGGTACAGGCGCACCGAGGCCTGTTGTGCTAGCTACTGCACGAGTACGCGTGTTTGGCGAGAACGGTGTGTCGCGGATTGCGCGAGCACTGTTAGACCAAGGTTCGGAGACATCATTCGTCTCCGCGGGGCTGGCTAATGACCTCCAATTAAAACGCATACGTACCCCAGCCATGGTATCAGGCTTGGGGGGCGGCGAAACGCAAAAAATCAAATTCAGCGTTGGATTAAACCTCGGCTCGGTAAAAGGAACGAAACCGATATGTGTCGCTCACGCGTACGTCGTGCCGAAAATCACGACCTACCGCACACCGTCGGCGAACGCGCTTGTTTACACTGCGTTCCGAGGTTTACCGTTAGCCGATCCAGAACCCAAGGCTTCGATCTTACGATCGAAATTCTGATCGGAGCGGATGTATATGCTCAGGTGATTCGACCGGGCTTCCGGCGAGGGCGAATGAAGGTCCGATCGCCCAAGAAACGGCGTTTGGCTGGGTTATATCCGGCCCTATACACGCTGAAGGAAGGCGACGGCCAGAACCAGAATACGGTAAGAACGCTGCACAGACCGTTCTTCGAATCGCTGGATTACGCGATTCGACGATTCTGGGAAACCGAAGAAATCCCCACGACCTCGGTGCGGTCCAAGGCGGAAGAAGAGTGCGAAGCAATCTTCCGAAAGAACCGTCAAACGGGACAAAACCGGACGGTTTATAGTCAGATTGCCCTTGAATCACCCGAGACCGGACGAAGCGTTAGGACATTCGTTCCACATAGCGCTGTCCGCTCTCGCGAGGATGAAACGTAAATTGGACGCGGATACGACCCTCGACAGAGAATACTCTGAGTTCCTCGCGGAGTACGAGTCCCTAGGTCACATGACTCGGCTTGAGCCGATTGACCAGAATCGACTGTACATTCCGCATCTGGCGGTCGTACGCACCGGAAAGTGCAACGACCAAACTGCGCGTTGTGTTCAATGCAACCAGCAGAACGGTCGGAGGGCGATCCTAAACGACGTCCTGCATGTCGGACCAAAATTACAGAACGATATCACCTCGGTTTTAACGAGGTGGCGTCTGTATGAGTACGTTCTGGTGGCAGATATCGAGAAGATGTTTCGACAAATCCTCGTCGCCCCACAGGACCGTCGGTTCCAATGCATCGTATGGCGCGCGTCAAACGACGAAAAGCTGAAAGCTTTCGAATTGAATACCGTAACATACGGTACGGCGTGCGCCCCATATTTAGCGATGCGTACCCTCCTCGAATTAAAGGAGCAGGATGGAGAGAGGTATCCTCTCGCTGCTCCGATCCTCCGAGAGGGACATATACGTCGACGACGTATTTATGGGAGCGTCCAACAAAACCCTGCTGAGAAAATTCGCAAGCAAGTCTGCGATCTCTTGCAGGGCGGTGGATTCAAGTTGAGAAAATGGGCTGGAAACTCCGCGAAATTATTGCGGAACATCCCCAAGGTGCTCACTCCCACGCCGTAGACCTCACTCTGTTCGACGATTCCGAACTAAAAGTGCTTGGTCTACGATGGATCCCATCCGGAGACTACTTCTATTTCGATCTGCAACGGTTTCAACCGTCTGCGTTACCGATGACAAAAGGAAATTTGTTCTCGGAGATCGCGAAGCTCTTCGATCCCCTCGGCTGGTTATCACCTGTCTTAATTCGTTAAATAATTCTGATGAAGTCACAATGGCTTGAGAAAATCAAGTTGGACTATCAAATTTCCACGGACACGCAAAAAACGTGGAACACGTTTTGCAGGGATTGGAGCAGTCTCAAGAACTAAAATTCCCGAGATGGATCCAATTCGGAGCAGACGCAGTTACTGTGGAACTACACGGATTCTGCGATGCATCACTCGCTGCCTATTCGGCCGTCACTTGCCCACGTGTGCGACGACGAAAAATAATGACGTGTTTACGACACATTAATCATGGCAAAGACACGAGTGGCTCCGATAAAAACACAGTCTATCCCCGTCCTGGAATTGAATGGGGCTGTGTTACTTTCCGAGCTCATAGTGCACGTGAAACGGTCATTCCCCATAGAAATGAGCCGCATAATCTGCTGGACAGATTCCACGATTGCACACGCTTGGTTGAAAAAGCATGCGTCGACATGGAAGGTTGTGATAGCCAACCGCGTGTCAAAAATTCAGACCATGCTCCCAAAAGCTGAATGGCGGCACGTTCCCACGCGATTCAACCCAGCGGATCTGAATTCGCGAGGTGTAAACGCCGCAGAACTCATTCAGTCCGAATTATGGATTTCCGGGCCGAAATGGCTTAGACAATCAGAGGAAAATTGGCCGAAATCGCCAGCATCGCTCGAGACCGAAGAGGGTAAACGCGTAACGCATACCCTCGTGGCCACTCCGGAAAAGGAATGGAACTTATTTTTCCGATTTTCCCAATGGAGTAAGCTACAACGTGTGACTGCCTATTGCCTCCGGTTCCGGAGGCCGGCGGTCGGAGATCGAAGGTCATTCGATGCAAAAATTGTCGAAGCAGCGGAAATCCAGCGTGCAACGGAAAGAATTGCACGCTACTTACAGCGTACGCATTTCGCAGAGGAGTACCAGTGCTTGAAAAAGCGCAAGGGAATCCCTGCGACATCTCCTCTAAAGAGCCTAAACCCTTTTCTCGACGATAAGGAAGTCTTACGAGTGGGTGGAAGGTTGGAGAATGCGACGCTTGCATGGGAAACCAAACACCCGATTATCCTGCCGAAACATCATGTGTCTAACATGATAATCAGGCAATGCCACGTGGATACATTGCACGGGGGTTTACAATTGACCATGTACACGGTGAGACAGAAATTCTGGATCATCGGCTGCAGAAACGCGGCGCGCACGGTTATCCACCAATGCATACGATGCGTGAGATGGCAAGCAAATACCTCCACGCAAATCATGCAGGATTTAATCCCGGAGCGCAGTCGCGCGGCACGACCTTTCTCAAACTGCGGAGTCGACTCCGCGGGACCGTATCGGGTCCGCGACTCCGCCGGTCGTGGGAAAACGGCTCATAAAGCATACATAGCAGTGTTCATCTGCTTCACTACGAGAGCCGTGCACATCGAACTCGTCCATGATTATACGACGAGTGCATTTCAGGCCGCATTAGACCGATTTATCGCCCGCCGAGGAGTTCCGTCCTGTATGTTCAGTGATAACGGAACGAACTTCGTCGGAGCAGATCGGGAATTGAAGGAACACTTCAATACGGTGTATCAAACTCCAGAAATGCGAACGAAGTGCGGTCAAAAGGGCATTAAGTGGAGATTTAATCCACCCAGTGCGCCCCACTTTGGTGGTATGCAAGAAGCCGGCGTGAAATCGGTGAAACATCACCTGAAACGCATCATCGGCGAATTTACACCCACAAGCGAGGAAATGCAGACACTCCTCTGCAAGATCGAGGCGAGTTTGAATTCGCGACCGATCCGCCGCTTTGAGTGACTGTCCCGAGGATTATGCCCTCTCACGCCGGGCCACTTCCTAATAGGCAGACCGATGAATGCACTTCCGGTCGAGTCAGTGGAAAAGGAAAATCTCTGCGGCTTACGCGCTGGAGAGCAATCCAGAAATTCCACGAGCAGCTCTGGAAGACATTGGACG
Source organism: Colletes collaris (assembly GCA_030068185.1). Classification (NCBI taxonomy): domain Eukaryota; kingdom Metazoa; phylum Arthropoda; class Insecta; order Hymenoptera; family Colletidae; genus Colletes; species Colletes collaris. The sequence continues at coordinate 199,399 of JASGYR010000267.1, forward strand.
CGAGATTATCTCACGCACCTCCAGAAACGCTATAAGTGGCGCACCACCCAAGTGCAGTTAAAACCGAATGACTTGGTTTTAGTGCAAAACCCTCTTCTCCCGAATCAATGGGAAATGGGACGAATCGCGGAAGTATTACCGGGCCGAGAGCGGTGCGTGCGTGGAGTTACAGTACGGACAGTGACGTCTACATACACACGTCCGATTACACGGTTGTGTAAACTGCCCGTCGATGAGTCAACATCGACAACGGCCGACGAAGACGCACACGGGATAGACAAAGACCCGAATTCCGCTGTACCGAGACAAGGACAGTGAGAACAGCCGTTCAAAATCAAAACGGTATGAATTCTCACCTATCCAACGTCTTTAGAACAATACGGTGAGAGGGGAATATACCCTACCATCCCGGTAATTAGTATGGAAGGGAGCGATTCGCGACGTCCGCACGTAAGCAGGGTCCGCAGGACGAATCGCCCAGATTTCACGCTACAGCGGATTATCAGTGCAGAGAAAAAAATGTCTTCAAGCAGCGACGAAAGTCTGGTGACCGTGGTGGGTTCGTCGCGAGACGAACACATCGAACAGCAGTTCTCGGCGTTACTGCAGTTAGTGGAGGTGCCGCGGCCGGAAAATGCCGGACCTCCGCTCGAGGCGTCGGCACCAGCAGCAGCAAACACGCTGCCTCCCGCCCTGGAAACCGCCCCCGAGACGGCACCCGCCAGCGCCGGGCGTTTTATTAAATCTGGGGCAGGACCAGATATGCACTGCCGGCGCGTCCGTGGACCACCAGGCGCCTCCGGGTCAGGGCCCCGAGGCCATTTCAAATTAAAATGGGCCAGAGGTGGCAGACTGGTGGAATTTAAATTCTGGCCCACCACCGCCACCCCGGCAGCAGGGACAAACGCCACGCTGCCTCGCCGAAGGACCACGGCCCGCAACGGGTCCCAGACCCACGTCCGGGGCACCCACGCTCTCCGCCGTCGTACCACCCCTCGGGAAGACGGCGACCGGCAGCGTACGAGCGCCGCGACGGAGCGAGGAGGCGCCGTAACAGGGCCAGGTCCGGGAAGCCGGGGTCAACCGCCACCCCGAGAGACCACGACCCCCTCACCGGCGACGGCAGCGATCACGCCCGTCGACCAGGACGCGTTGCGGGAGGCCGTCCTCACCACCCTCGAGGTGTTGGAGGCAAGAAGGGCATTGGGACGACGATAAGTAAGTACATTTAAACTTTTTCAATAGAAGGTTTTGTACTTCGACCTTCTCTACGGGCTTTACGCGACGTGACCGCGACCTACGCCTCCCATTCTTGTTGCACGAACCGTGCAAGGGGGGCGGTATGTTTAAATATCGATTAAAACGCGATAATTAATTGAAATCCGGAATAATTCGTTACCCGGTTTGTTTTCGGTTACGCGACCGACCAGGAAGATTCTAGGTCGACGCGACCGCTATTCCAAACATTAGAGGACAGAAAAACACGGTTCTCGAGGTTTTCTGTAAAGTCACGCGAACGATAAAGTAACGTTCGAGTTCGAACAAGCCAAGTTCAACGCCCAGGCATAGAGAAGGTACGACAATCAGAAATTAAACAAAGACGGACGAGAGACGCCACGCAGCGCCACGCGACGAAGGATTCCCCTCTCACGCGCACACTTTGGCAACTCGTGCTCGTCCGTCACTTGCTATCGAGCCACTGAAAGGAGCATATCGATAAGCGAGCACGATATCGAGAAGTTTTTAAAAATCTCCGAATCGGTCGAGTTATTCGACCCTTCGTTGAGAAGCTTCTCCAACAATAGCCTGCTTTGTCGCGAGTTCCTAGATCCACGATCTAGCTCAGTGCGACACAACGTAATAATAAAATTAAAGCGTCGAGTTATTCAAGCTTCCAAGGGCCAGCCGGCTCCACAGGTCAGGGCTACTGAAAATCCTGGGTGGACCCACCGTCTTCCCCACAGATCGAGTCATAAACTCGATCATTACTGGTTTTTCGAACGGTTACGAACCCACAGACCAAGGGTAGAAATAAAATACCCTTGAGTGGATTCGCCGTCTTCTAGCCGAAGCGCGGGACACCTAGGATCTCCCAGCTTACGGCAAAATTATCAGATCACGTCCCAAAATCGCTCGCCTGGTACGGCCGCAGTGCGTAGGACGTCGATTCTAAAAAGAACGTGGTATCCGGAGCAACTGTAAGCCGCCCAAGGGCGCCGTTGTCAAACCGGTACCACACCGTGCCATACGCACATAACCAGACGGTGAAGGGCCGAGGATAAGGGCGACGGTTGGAATCTTACAACCTCCCTCTGTTCGCTCCTCCTACGACAACCAAGAGTAGCAGGCTTGAAAGATAGCTGAATTAGCATCTTGTCGAAAGAAACAATAAGCGAGCGATTCCCGATTTAAAGGGAACGCTCTTACACGCCAGTCCACTAATATAGCCGCGTATCGCGGCTACTGAGATTACAGATACTGGGTTCGACAATAACAAACCAGGCTAGAGAGAGAAAGAGAAAGACATCCTACGTGAGTCACTTTTTCAGGTATTAAACGCATATTATTGTCTATTTCTGATACAGATCATCGAAGCTAGACAGACGGCGTCTAGACCGCAGATTGACGGTCTTTTTTGTTGAATACAATTCTCACAATAAAAGGCTTAGTCGAGATCTTCGACTAAGCGAAAATAAACTGAAAATTTGTATTCTTTTCCCGACGTTCCTTCCCTCGAGATCCGGACCACCGTTAGGCGAGGTTTTTTCAAACCTACTCCCCCTAACAATTTTCATGTATTGTTATACACTCACTTACCTATATATTTATGTATTTTTTATTTATGGTCTTACTGTTTTTACTTATTATATTATATATATACATATATCCATTCATCTATGCACATATGCTTTCACACTGTTACTATACTGTACTACACATGCATTATGCTATAAATTTCCCATCATGCATTCATTTACTGACTTACTTACTTACCTACCCATTTATTTTACTTACCCATTTATTCATTTATATATTATATTATTATTATTATTATACAATCACCTACACAGGCAGTGATTTCTTCTGGTATAGGTTTGGTCTTTTCAATCATTCATTATATCATTATTTATCTCAGTCTACATTACTAATGATCCGACTATCATATTGTATTTTATTTTATTTTATATATTATTCCATTTTATTTTAGCTTATTTTATTTTATTTTACTACTTTATAGTAGTAGTAGTAGTATGTATTTAATGTTCCCCTTAGGGTTACATATCTCCTCTCCTTTCCCTTACAATTCCTCCTTACACTATCTTATTCTCTATCTTCACCCCCTCCTCCCCTCTCCTTCCCTCCGCTTAACCTAGCCTTAACCTACAAGCCTTGACCGCTCGCTACTCGCCTCTGCCTCGCCTCACCACGCATACGCTCCTTCGCCTCTCTTTGCCTCGTTTCTCTTTATATTTTCTATCCTTAAAAATACCTTAACATTACCTTAAAAATACGCATCCGCATTTACACTCCCGCCTCCTTAGCCTTCGACTTCAGTTTACCTCCTTTAACTCAATTCCTTCTATCACTCCTTACTTCTATTCTACCTCCCTCCTTCCTAAACTCTCTCCCCCCTTTCCTCCACTCACTCTCTCCTCTTTTCCTACAGTCTCTTCAAACATCCCTTCACTTTCCATTCTTCGTCCAAACTTTCCCCTCTCTTTTCCCCAACCCCCTGTTCCTCGGCCTCACCCCCAACACACCGATCCAAGACGTGCTCCCACGTCTCTTCTTCCCCCACATCCTACATCTCCTCTCTTCCTCCCTCTTCCCAATATCTTCCCCCCTCATCTCGTTCCCAGCCTATACCTCGCTATCCTCCCGTACCTCTCCTCTCCCCACCCTGCCCTCAAATACTTCGGCACCTCTTCCACTACGATCTCCCCGTACCACTTATTGTACCTGGCCTGCCTTATCCTGGCTCTTTCTCTCCTCTTCCTGCCTCCTACCATCTTCCTCCCCCAACCCTCCGACCCTCTCGCACCCTTCCCCTTCCCCCTCCTTCCCATACCCCTCTCTCCCTTCTGTACTCCATCCTTTCTCTCTCCCATGCCGACAGTTCCACCCCCCCCCCTTCCCTTTCCCTTTCCCTCACCTCCTCCAAGCACCACCTGGCCCACTGCCCTCCCTCTCCCCTGCCTAGTTTACTACTTTATAGTATAGTATAGTATTTACAGTATTTACAGTAACTAAGACAGTATTATAGTAGAATAGTAATTCTATTTTATTTTATCTTTATTTTATTCTACTTTATTGTATTTTATTTTACTTTATGTCATTTTAGGACATTTACTTTTTATTTCAGTTTATTTTATTTTATTTTATTTTACTGACATTACTATATTAGTTTACTTTACTTTACTTTCTTTACTTTACTTTATCCCATTTACGTTATGTCCCGATTATCGTGTAAGTGCATCCCACGGACATCTGTGGGGAAAGTCGCACGTCAGGTAGGTTTATGTTAATAAGGAGAGGGCCCGCCGGTAAGTAGAACTGGCGGACGGCCACAACTAACAAAGGTGAGTGATTATCACTGGGAGGAAGCGGCACCGGTGCCGAGGGAGTTACCCTGGCTGATAAGCGGATGTAACTTCAAGTGATACTATCGGCTGGTAAGGTGCGTCAAGGGAAGCACAGGGAAATAATCAGTTAGGTAAATTACCCGCGGTAGAGGTACAGGCGGGGTATGATACCGACGGCGGGCAGGGTGCTAAGGAACACGTCGGCGGTGGACAGTGGCGACGACGTAGGGTACTACCGCTACCGGTAATATACCTGCAAGAGAGATTAGACGTGCAGCGAAACTTCGCTGCCGATATATTATCTGGCGGAGGGGCCAGATTACCATAGCTGGTCTACCCTATTATGATACAGTTTTATTTACCTTATTTTATTTTATTTTACTTTATTTTATTTTATTATTATTCTTTTGATTAGTTACTCTACTCACTTACTTTATTTTTCGTTATCTTATTTTAATCTAATTTACCTGTATTATTCGGCGATTTTATTCCACATTTTATTCTACACATTCATTTATTTTATATAGCCAGTTTATACATTATCGCATATAGTCTATCCTATTCTAGTCTATTCTATTTTTTCATTTATTTTTATATTATTATTTCATTTATTTTATTTTACTACTCTACTTTATCTCGATTTTACGTCGACTTTTTTTTCACATTTATGCTACACATTCAATTATTTATTTAGCCAGTTTATACATTATCGCATATAGTCTATCCTATTCTAGCCTATTCTATTTTATTTATTTAACATTTGTTTAAATATCGCGTTACTTCGAAGCATATAAGTAATAGTAGAATATTATTCGTCACCAGTTATTTTTTTCTGCGTATGTAACCGACTCGAGACTGTTCGACTCTCGTGTCCTCTACGCGAAAAAAAGACAGGTTATAAATACTGTCACATACGGATTTCTTCGAAACATCACGCGATCGACGAAACTACGCGTGATTTCGAGCTAACGTTTCGGCGCGTGTATAAAGAGAAGGTACGACAATAATAAGTTGGACAAAGACGAATTCAAATTCGTCTACAGCGCCGCTAGTCGGAGATCGTCACTCTTAACTTGGAACCGGCAGTGAGCAGATGGGCATACGATCCCGCTCCCGCGTAATTTCCAAGACGTTCGAATAGTTTCGAGTCACTCGAACTTTCGACGAAATTGTAAACGTGGGTTGGAAGTGCAGTACGAGAACGGATTGGGAATCCATCCGGTACCGTCAATACTTCCGCAAAACCCGTTTACAATTTAAAATCAAAGAGTCTTATCCGTGGACCGGAAGTTCATATACGGAACGTATTGTAAATCAATCCTATACCGTGAACTTCCACAACCCGTTTACTATTTAAAAGAGTCGTAAACGTGGACAGGAAGTTCAAATACGGAACGGATTGTAAAACAATCCTATACCGTGAACTTCCACAACCCGTTTACTATTTAAAGGAGCCGTAAACGGGAACAACAAGTTCAATACGGAACGGATTGGAAAACAATCCTATACCGTGAACTTGCACAGGACGTTCCAATACGGAACGGGTTGAAAACAACCCCATCCCGTGAACCTCCGTAGGACGGTCAATACGGAACGGGTTGAAAACAACCCCATCCCGTGAACATCCGTAGGACGTTCAATACGGAACGGGTTGAAAACAACCCCATCCCGTGAACCTCCGCAGGACGTTCAATACGGAACGGGTTGTAAAACAATCCCATCCCGTGAACTTCCGTAAGCGGTTTACCAATTAAACAGATTAGGTCGGAACACGACCTGATCCAAAGACTGTAAAGATCTCACAGGTTATAATCCGAGATTTCGACTTCAGCAGTGGGTACGATCCACCTCAGCCTGAATACAGACACGTATCGCTGTAATCAGAGGTCGTGTCCGAAGTATTCAGCAGTGGCTACGACCCACCTTGGTCTGAAAAGTAAAAAGTAAAAGAAAACACGTATCGCTGCAACCAGAGGTCGTGTTTAAGGTATCGAGATTGATTCTCGTACCTCTCTTGAATATCAAACGGTTTCGGAACCCACAAATCCAGGGGTGTATAAAATACACTTGTTGGATTTATCACCTTATAGTCGAATTGTGGGACAATTTAACTCCCAGCTTACGACGAATCGCAGAATACCTCCAAAGATCGCCAGTCTAGTACGGTCACTGTGCGTAGGACGATAATTCATTAAGCTACGTGGTGTCAGGCCCAATCGTAAGTCGACCCAAGGGCGCCGTTGGCACACCTGCATCACACCGTGCCCGTACGCACGCAATAAGGTGGTAAAAGGGCCGAGGAGCGTTTACGGTTGCAGCCTTACAACCTCCATCCGTTACCCTCTCCTACGATAGTCGAAACCTGCAGTCGGGAAAGAAACGAGGTTGAATCTCGTCTTCCCCAAAACTGCAATCAAGCTGTTTCCCGGTTTAAAGGGAACGCACACGAACATATACAGTCCACTAGCTTAGCTGCGTAACGCGGCGGCTTGAGTTTCCGCTCCTGAGTGCGACAAAGCACAACCAGGAGCGCGTGAACATTAAAACGAGACGGAGAGAGTGACAAACGTTACCGTATATTTACATCTCGTTCCGTCTCTTTGTTTCAGAACAGCGTGACGCGAGCACACGCCAGACGCCGGTCAGACAGGCGAGGTTTTTGTCGCGTATAATTTAATTAAGACAGGCTGTTCGCATTTAAAGGTCCACAATAAACGACGTCGTCGAACTCTTTTCGACGACGTGAAATTGTATATAACGTATGACAATTACTTTTCCATCCTCCTATTCCCTCGTGATCCGGACCCTCCGTTAGACGAGGTTCTCAAATCAGTGTTTGAGCCTCCACATTCTAACAACATTATTATTTTATTTTTAATTTTATCTACTTATCTTACCTTATTTCATTTTACGTTATTTTATTTGACTCTACTTTATCTCGATTTTACGTCGACTTTATCCCACATTTTATGCTACATATTCATTTATTTATTTAGCCAGTTTATACACTATCGCATATAGTCTATCCTTTCTAGTCTTTTTTATTTTAGTTATTTTATATTATTATCTTATTTTATTTTATCTACTTATTTTACTTTATTTCATCTAAAGTTATTTTATTTTTGTTTAAATATCGTGTGACTCCGAGACGTAAAAACTCGCCCGCGATGCCCGTATCTATAATGAATTCGCGTAATTCTAGAAGGTTCTGCTGACGGAAAATTTTTTCTTCGTTAGATTAGTATACCGCGGCCATTTTCGTGTTTTTGCTAGCTAGCTTCACTGGAATTCTCGATTATGAGAACAAATTCCAGAAATCGTGTTGTTAGCGCAGAGAGAGAGAGAAGAATCGATTTATTGAAGCGAGATCGACAGCCGAAACGCGGCAGCGCCGCATCGTGGCTATGCGGCGCGTAGCCGCCCGGGCCCAGCTGCGCGATGCGTCGCTTCGCGACTCTGCGCTTGCGCGACGGAGCCCAGCCGTGGCCGTCCATGCTTGCAGATCGTTACGGATCATTCGTGAAGCCGTCGGCGATCAGGAGCAGATCCTGTGACGACCTCTCCCATTTTCGTACGAAGCTCCGAGGAGAATGAGACGATCTCTCTCCTCGTAATCGAATCAAGTTTGCGGACATTGATTTATTCAAGAAAAGTCTCTTCCTATTGAATACGGTTTGAGCCACTGTAACGGAGATACCGACATACTGGTTATCGCCTGGTGGTGGTTCGCCGTTCGAAGGGATCGAGGAACCCACTCGAATCGCCCGTCTGGTGTACCACATAGAGTGCAACCGACCGGTGGAGTTGTGGTTTCGTCGACCCGTGTGAAGCTTATACGGCGTACGAGCAACCGGAAGTTGGATACCCAGATATTGGTATCACTTCGCGGTGCTCACCGTGCACCGGGCTTTAGAGAACCCGCTCCAGTGAACCAGTCGTGAGGTGACAAGGTAGAGCACAAGCGACCACTGGAGCAAAGGGGTTCGAAGCACCGGCCTTCCACCGCTACACCCACTACCAGATGTGAGTCGACCACACTGGGCTGTGACCGTAGGGTGGTTAGGAATTGCAGCGACGTCGTCCTAATTCGGCGAGCCGCAGGCCGGTTCCTCGTGAAGGGAACCGCCGACGAGGGACCACGGCGGAGCTGCCGGGCGATTCCTTCAAGGAAAGGAATCGCTGTCGAGGCAGCTGCGTGGGTAGGCCGCAGGCCGTTCCTGAGGAGCCGCCGACGAGGTACCCGCACCTGGATCGAGACGTCCTCTTGCGTGGGTCGCGTTCGAACGTCACCCGCACGGTGAGCGTGCTCGCGGGATATAGCCATTTGGAGCCTTACAACCTCCATTTGCCTTAAAACCTCGTCTACCCGGTTATGCGCGTCGGTGATATCGTAAAAAACGACTATCACCGACCAAAGCAAAATAATACAGTCCACTAGCTATTGCGCTGAATTGCCAGTTAGCTCTCCTCCAAGCAACACCAGACTGTCGCTGGAGCGCGGAGACAATCAGCTGACGAGCGCGTAATCGTTGACTTGTCCGCAAAATATTCATATTTGCCGGAATTTCTGTTACAAGAAAACCTCCGACGCAGTAAGGAAGACGGAGAAAGAGGCGGACCAGGCCGAAACGGTAGCCTGGGTCCAGTTATCTTTATTTATCCGTTTTTTCCCTAATTTGTAATAATATTTTTGTAAAAATAATATGTTATGGTTTATTTTTGTAATAAAAACGATATTTGACAACTTTTAACAATTTCTCTACCCTATCTTCTCCCTCGTCCGAAACCACACAGTTAGAGCCCCTGAGTGCTCTAACAATTTTACTCTAAATTACTTCAATATTACGGCTACTTTATTCCACATTTTATGCTACATATTCATTTATTCATTTATTTATTTAGCCAGTTAATATATTATCGCATAGTATAGTCTATCCCTATTCTAGTCTATTCTATTTTATTTTATTTTATTTTACTTCTAACATTAATATACAGATGTGATATGATATGATATATGATATCACTTAAGCAAAATTTCAAAATTTCACTTATTACATCTTACCTTTTAGCGTATATAGTAGCTACAATGCTATTATCTTATATTTTGCATATACATATAAAATGTCATCACATATCCTATGGGACTGGAGTTATACTACCACATCGCATATCTATCTATCTATGTTAGAATCTAAGGGTTCTAACCGGGGTCCGGATGAGGGAAAGTTCAGGGAAAGTCAAGTTGACACAATTTATTTGTATTTTTTCGCTTGTCGCGCAGCGACAAGCCTTTATTTTATGAAAGTAATAAAAAAATAGAAAAATACAAAAAAAATTCAAAATTATGAAAAGTAAACAATTTTTTATTGTCGGGCCGGGTTGCCCTATTGGCGTTGCCCTGGCTGTGGTCCTGGCCCTTGATTCCTGTAACTAAGGATCGACCAGAATTAAATACGTGATTGCACGTATCGTAAACACGCTCGTCAGCTGTTCGCCTCGCTCTCCTAGCGACTATCGTCGCGCTTTGATGGGGAAGATCAGGTATCGTTAAGCGTAATCAAGTGGACTGTATTTTATTGTTGCTCGCGAATCGTTATTAATTAAAGAGATCGACGAGACTTTCGTCCTGAACAGCGGAGAATTGACTCGTAACTGTCGGAGGCTCTGTGTCGCCACGGACGGGTCACCAAATGGAGGTCGTAAAGCTCCAAGTGTGTGGATCCCGTGAGCACGCTCACCGCGCAGATCGACGTAGGTACGTCGTGCAAGGGAATTTCCTACAACGCTTTATAACTACTACACAGCGACCGATTATTTCGGGACTGTGCAGTAAACGAATTTACAGTAGGAAATCCCAAGCAGGTCCACCCTCACTATAAAGCCTACCCGGCGACCGTTTCTACGGGGACCGTATGTGGTAGGCGGCGTGAAGAGTGGGAGGCGCTTTGAACCCGAACTCCGCCGGTGGGTGTACGGTCGACTCGTACACCAACGGGGTTTTCGGATAGGGTTCGCAGTGACCTTTGCACGGAGAGCTCTCCACGAGGCGGTACCGAACTATCGGTAAGACCTTTGGGAGGCTCCAAAGCCGTATAGCTTTAAAGGGATTCTAGGTGCGTGCACCTGAGTCCCTTACGTCGCGGTCGCGGCAACGACTGCAACGTACAATCAACTTCTCGCGTCCGCGGTCACGTCACGCGCTGCGTTCACTAGACCACTTCCTTCGCTAAAAGGGATTGTTCTTTTTTGAAATCTCAAATCGCAGCAACGATGAGAATTCTTTACAGAGTCCAAAATTAATTATTTCTTGCCGAGAAGCTTTTTTGCTTGCTCGGCGGAGCGCGTACTTTGAGGAGTGAGATCGTCTGGGATCCGCTCCGTTGGCAGTCGACTCGTGAATAATTTCCAAAATCGTCGAGCATCGACAGACGAAGACTCGGTCTGCGCCTCGTCGTCGCGACGTGGCGCTGTCGAATCTGATTGTCTATCTCTTTACATTAACCGATACGGTGCCCTCTCTCGCTGCTGCCGTCACTTGGCCGTTTAAATGCCGTTGCACGCGAATCTTCGGGTGCGGTCAGCGACCAAACCCCGTACACGGCCGCGGTTTTAAACTGTCTGTACGCCGAACGAACTCGGCGACAGCCTAACCTTCCGGAATGTCACGTACACAAACGGATACGGGACTCGCGGCCGAGAAATAATATTTCAAGGAAGAACGCTAATTTAAACAGTTTTCAAAATATTTAAACTATCTTTCTATTTTATCTATTTATGTATCTATATATTTTTCCTTCCACATACACCTTCATTCTCTATCGCCTATTTTTCACACTTTTCTTTTAATACTCTACCTATTTAAATCCATTCTCCTCAACAGTTTAGTTTGCTTTTACCATACTCACATCACTTTTAGTCATATCCGGGGTTAGTTAGCATCTACACACACATACATCAGTCTAGGTATTATATCATATCATAATATATATCATACCTTTTATCATACCTTTTACCTACACTATTACGCCGACTAAGTCCGACTAACTGCTTGCAGCAGCGGTTCTAGGCTAGTAAGACTGAGATAATTTTAATAATAATTTTAATTTTAAATTTTATTATATTTTATTTTATTTTATATTTATTTTATTTTATTCTCACTTCTTTCTTACTTTATTTTAATTTTAATTTTATTTTTATTTTTATGGTACTCTATCTAAAGTAAATAATCTTGCTCTATCTTAGTATTTTGATTATATTTCAGGTTATACTCACACACTCTTATAACTATATATTACATACTTTATACTATAGTTTAATATTCACTTTACTTTACATTTTCACTTCACTTTTACTTTTCTTTGATACCCCAGAGTTTCTTTTATTTTATTGTATTTCATTTATTTGTTATTTTTATTTTATTTTATTATTGTTTAAATATCGATTAAAATGCGATAGTTAATTTAAATAAGAAACAATTCGTTACCCGGTTTGTTTTCGGTTACGCGACCGACCAGGAAGATTCTAGGTCGACGCGTCCGCTATTCAAAATGTTAGAGCACAGAAAAACACGGTTCTCGAGGTTTTCTGCAAAGTCACGTGAACGATTAATTAACGTTCGAATTTTGAAACAAGCGGTTTAAACGCCCGAGTTTAGAAGAAGGTACGAAAACTATATAATAGACAGAGACGGACGAGAGAACACGGCGACAGCGCCGCGTGACGGAAGACTCTCCCCTCACGCGCTCACTTTGGCAGCTCGTGCTCGTCCGTCACTCGTTATCAAACCACTGCCACGAGCACTTCGGTATACGAACACGCTCAGCAGTCGAATATACAAATAATTCGAGCTATCCGACCCGAGTCGAATTCTTCTGACTACCCTCGGAGAGGCAAAGGAATTATTTGCGAGTTATAGTATCGAGCCAGTCGGTACACGACCGAGCTCTGTAAGCAGACTTAATTAATTCGAAATAGGCTCGAAGTAATTCCGAGTGCTTCCGGGAATCGATCCATAAACAGGTGTGGAAGAAACCCTGAGTGGACTCAATCGTTTCCCCAGGGATAGAGGGCTAAGCTCATCCCAATATATAGGTGTGAGGTTCGTCGCACTTTTCTTAGTGCACGACTCCATAATCCAGGTGTGGGAAGAAACCCTGAGTGGAATCATCGTGCACTAGAGGATCGAGATACAAACTCCTTCCTCCAATTGGCTGTCAGAAACGGCTTCAAACCCACCATACAGGAGTGAATAATACCCTGGGTGGATTTGCCGTCTTCCAGTCGAAGCGGGACACTTTTTTAAATCCCAGCTATCGGCGAAAGCTAGGACACGTCCAAACATCTCCAGGGAGTACGGTCCCTGTGCGTAGGACAGAGCATCCGACAAAGCAACGTGGTCTCAGGCCCAACCGTAAGTCGATCTAAGGGCGCCGTTGACAAGCCTACACCACACAGTGCCGTACGCACTTACGAAGGCGGTGAAGGGCCGGGGACCGGCTGAAAGGTTGGAGCCTTACAACCTCCCTCCGATCACCTTTTCCTGCGACAGTCATACATCAAAGTCATAAATTGCAGTCAGAAATTGCAGTCGTGAAATTAGACGAGCAGAAATCTCGTACACGACAATAATAAGCAAGCGATTCCCGATTTAACGGGAACGCTCACACATACAGATCCACTAAGCTTAGCTGCGCATCGCGGCGGCTGAGATCCCCGCTCCTGGGTGCGACAAGCACAGACCAGACGAGCGCGGAAGAAAGTAAGACACACAGCGTGACTCACGTTGACAGGTATTTAACGCCTATTCGTGTCTCTTTCTGTTACAGGTTTACCAAACAGGATTAGCTGCAGCGGCGTCTGGCCGGGCAGACAATAATTACATAATCTCTGTTGTCAAAAACGTTTCAAAATAAAAAGGAAAAGAAAATTAAATTAAAATCTGTATTCTTTTCACGACGTTTCTTCCCTCACAATCCGGACCACCGTTAGGCGAGGTTTTTTCAAACCTACTCCCCCTAACATTTATCTTAACACTTGCCCACACGTGCAAAAGTGTGCACGATAAATATGGGACACTGGTCGGACCTCAACTGTTAGGCGAGTAATATACACCCATACACACACCGGTGTCCCGAGTTCGGGACACACGGTATGGGGTATAAGGATAAGGGGGCCCATAGGTATTGGGGGGGGGGGTCGTCAGGGACCAGACGAAGGAGTATATTACCGTGGGTAACATGGACCACGGCAATTCGAGGCGAAGGTGGAGCAAGCAGGTATGCGACTCCGCGGCAGGTGGATCAGTATCCGAGCCGGGATGGGCATATGCGGAGGGAGGTGTACTGCGGGGTTCCGTAGGGTCGGTCCTCAGGCCACTCCTGTGGAACATCGCGTACGACGCAGTGTTGCAGGGCCGACCTCCCCGACGGCGTCAGCGTCGTGTGTTATGCAGATGGCACACTGGTGCTGGCCGTCGGGGCGCACTGGGGAAGGCCAAGCGTCTCGCGGAGGAGGGGCGCAACGCGTCGTCGACCGGATCAGAGGATGGGGATGACTGGTGGCGGTCCATAAGACCGAAGGTGATAGCGTTCCATTCACCTCGGCAGGATCCGCCACCCCTCTGATCCGCGTGGGTGAGGCTAATATCGAGGTGAAGCACCAGATGAGGTATCTGGGGCTGATCCTCGATAGACACTGGCGCTTCGAGGAGCATTTCCGCTGCCTGGTCCCCCGGCTGGAGAGGATGTTCGGGGCTTTGGGCCGGATTCTGCCCAACCTGGGGGGTCCGGCTGGCCGAGATCGCCGCCTCTATGTGGCTATGGTTCAGTCGGTGGTCCTATACGGGGCCCCGTGTGGCGGCCTCCCGGCGCGGCATGACTATGCTGCGTCGGGTGCAGAGGCGGATGGCTCTAAGGGTCGTCCGCGGGTACCGGACCGTGTCACATGAGGCGGCGACGGTTCTTGCGGGGATGCCGCCCATGGATCTCCTCGCGCGATCGCACGCGATGATGTATCGTCACCGCGACGACCGTCGCGCGGGGGTGGGGGCGGTCCCGGGTGTGCAGGAACCTGCTTGGGGCGAGTCGAAGCGCCAGGCCCGGCAGTCTGTAGTGCACGCGTGGCAAGAGCGGTTGGCTCTGCCTACCGCGGGGCACCGGACAGTCGGGGCTGTTCGGCCACTCCTATGTGAGTGGCTGGACAGAGGCCATGGAAGCCTCACCTACCGGATAGCACAGGTGTTTTCGGGGCATGGCAGCTTCGGGTGATACCTGTGCCGGATACTGAAGGAGCCGACGGCGCGTTGCTGCCATTGTGACATTGAGCAGGACACGGCGGAACATACCCTAGAGGTATGCGCTGCATGGGAGGGTGAGCGCCGTGTCCTGATCGGCGTCATCGGGCGGGATGTCTCGCTGCCGGGCATGGTGCGCGCCATGCTCGGCAGCGTGGAGAAGTGGAGGGCCGTGGCCTCCTTCTGCGAAATCGTAATGTTGCAGAAGGAGACCGCGGGAAGGGAGCGCGAGCAGCAGCGGCGTGCTGAGGCTCGTGCTCGTTTGGTGGCGAGAGAGCGTCGCCTGGGCGTCAGGCGACGCGGGCGGCCCCCTCGGCGTGGGGCATGACCCAGGCTGGGAGGGGGGTCCTGATAGGAGCCCCCTCCCGCCAGGCGGCGTAGGGTCGGATCGGATGGGGTGGCATTGCCTCCTGTCCGGGTCCGGCGCACGGAGCGGCACCCTCGGTGGCCTGGAGCGGCCATTAGCTGTCGGCCGCCGAAGGGTAGAAACGGGGTCGCGGGCGGTTGCGATTTGGGGGGCCCCGGGACGGATGGCGGCAGGACGAAGTGGCCTCGTCCTGCCGCTATGAGGCAGGGCGATTGCCGGGGGGGGCCGTTTGTCCCCCCGTGGGTGGGCCCAAAGCGCAGGCACGGGGAGGATACTGGAAGTATGCTTCGAGCGATTCCCGGTATCCTCCCAAATCGTGCGGGAGGGTCACCGTGGGGTTTTTAGTGGGTAGGTCCCGCGCCCGTTATAATGGGCGCGGGGAATCCCACACACCCCTCCCGCCTCTCCCCAAAGAGGTAGGAGGGAGTCTTTCGAAGATTTTCCCCACGGAGGAAAAAAAAAAAAAAAAAGAAAAGCAGGTATGCGACATGGACATATCTTGTCTTTGTCTTGTTATATGTCTGCGTAGTTTATTTAGCTTAATGTGTGACGAGGCCAATTGGCTGAACAGGGCATGCGAGCCCAAGGGTTGCTACCCCTTACACTGCGAGCCTCTACGGGGGTTTTGGGACACGTACCCTCAACCTGCGGGTTAGGGTAGTGGTGACGAAGAGGGTGGGGGTGATTGGTACCCCCCCCCCATGTAGGCTACAGCCTGCAGGAAGATACCCCGGAGGGGTCACCTGTGGGGTGGCTCCTCCGGGAGGAGGATGGTGTCGCTGCCGCCGCGCAACATCCGGGCAGCCACTGCCCCGGGAGCGAAGTAATGTGTTAAACAATGCCGCCCCGGGGACAGTGCGGCGGAGGGGTTTTGTCGGTAGGAATCCGACACTACCCCGGGCCTGGCGCGGATTGTCTTATGTCAGATTTCCCTCCGCCTCAAAAAAAAAAAAAAAAAAAAAACTAAGGTCTGGGTTAGGTCTGGTTTGGTCTTCCCTCAGGGGCTGTGACCGGCAATCGTCACACTGATGCTTATCACACCGTACGACTCCTGTTGGTCGTCGCAACGACCCATTCACAATTCTTTCTTCGGTTTTGTGAATGGTACGTGACGGCAGGAGGAACAGGGCCTTGGCTTAACCGCCCGGAGCCGCAGAGTATGGCGACTCTATAAAATCGCCCTCTAATCCTAAGCTATGGTGCGCGGCGATGGGATGCATGGTTGGAGGAGAAGGCCCAATCCCGAGCGACCACCTCCGGGGGCACCTGCCGAGCCCCCGGAGTATATGGCTTCCCCAGGCAAGGCGGCTCTGCCTGGGGTGACCACCCTTCCGACCACTCTCGTGGGAACAATTATGGAAGATTTATCGCAAACACAAAATAACCGGACAGGAAATTTGGATAACGGACTGGCAAGCGTATCGGTAGACGGCAATGTTCTTCATGGACAAAGAAATGGATGGACCACTTCTTGGTGGGGTTAAACCCACGGTCAGGAGTGTGGAGGTGGTTAATCCCCAGCTGGGGACCCACCTTGGAGGTGAAGTTGACCTCCTTAGGGTCAGCCCCGTCGCCGTAGTTAGCCTGCAGCGGCTAAATGACGCCGAGTGGCGTAGGGCTGGGAGGGACTCCCCTCCACACAAGAAACATGATGCCGAAGGCCCGCGGCCTTTGGTGGGCGGCGCGGCCCTAAGTGGTGTGGTGGCAATGTCGTGCGTCGGGGAAATCGTCACCCTTCTCGACAACGACTCCAGCGAAGGCAAAGAATGGTGCCCAATCCTTGCGTCGACGATGAAACTGAGAGCTTCGAGTCTGGCGAGGAAGATATTGGGCCCGGTAAGAGGAAGAGGAGTCGCCCAGGGGCTGGAAGACCCAGGGGTATTTTCGTGGACCCAAGGAAGTTGGGTCCTGGGATGAAAGAACCTACCGAAGCAGGCAGCCCTCCGCAATATATCGGAGGTCATGAAGTTGGACGAGCTCCTGGGTCGGCTCAAGGAGCAGCTGGAGTCCGTCGTCAGGGTGGCAGAAAACGCAAGCCACCTCAAGACGACGGACATTCGTGGGCTCCGCCTGGCTGCCCGGGTGGCAATGGTCAGCGCCGAAGAGCTTCATGGCAGAGCTGACCGCGCTGAAAATCCGAATAGGCCGGCCGGGAGGTAATCATGGAGGCCAAGGCGAATGGGAGAGAAGGGCCAAGGCCCTGGAGAAGAGGTTGGAGGTTGCCGACAAAACAGCCACCAGCCTGTCCGAGACCGTCAGGGTTAAGGACAGGGAGCTGGGAGCATCTCAGGCGGGAAGTGGGCCGCCTGAGGTACAAGCAGAAGCAGCGGAGGCTGCTAAGAGCGGGAGCGGAGGTGGCCGGCGAGACGCCGCCGGACCATGGACTGCCCTGTGCCCCACGACCGCGGCGGGAGGATCTTCTTCCGTCCACTTTCGCCGCGGGGGACTCCGGTATGGAGATCGAGACGGCGTTCCCGGTACCGTCGTCTGCAGTTCGGACCGTCCCGACAGAGGAGGAGTGCCCCGAGTCCGGAAGCCCTTTAGTCGTCATGATGACCGAAGTGGTGAAAAGGGTTTCCGAGATGGCGGGGCATTTATCGGCCGTGGAAGACCGGGTCGATTCCCGGTTGGACGCGGTGTGGCGGGTTCTGTTCCGCCCGCCACTGGGGAAACGCCCGATGCCCCCTCTTACATCCGTGGGGGCGGCCCCGACTGGTACGACGAGAGGGCCAGATATGCTCAAGGGCACATCGAAGGGGCCGCGGTGGCTAAACCCTCAATAGGATGATGCGGCCCGGGATGCGGATCACCGGGATGCGGCCCACAAGGGCGGTCACCGGGGCGCTCCTTTTAGGGATCCCCGGTGAACAGGGGAGGGAGAAGGCGACCGCCCTGAGGGCGCGTCTTGATGGGGCCCTCCAGGTTGAGGGTGTCCGGGTGGCTTGCCCCCAGAAGCAGGCCGAGTTGAGGGTGTCCGGCCTGTCGGAGGCAGCCACCCAGGGTACGGTTAGGGAGGCTATTGCCACCACGGGGGGGTGCGGCGCCACGGAGGTCAACGTTGGGCATGTTCACTGCCTGGGCTCGCTGTCCCCTTCGCGCCGCAACCAAACTCGCGAAGTCCGGCCGAATAGTGGTCGGCTTCCTCGACGCCCAGGTGGTGGTGCTCACGAGGCCGCTGCAGTGCCACCGCTGCCTGGAAATAGGTCATGTTCGTCAGCGGTGCACCAGCACCGTAGATCGCAGCGGTCTCTGCTACCGCTGCGGGGAAGCCTCCCACACAGCGAGGAGTGCACGGCCGCCCCCAAATGCCCCCTTTGTGTGGGCACCGGGCGCCCGGCGGATCACCGTATGGGTGGAGCGGCTTGCCGTCCCCAAAACGGAAAGGGAAAAGGGGAATCGGGTGGGTGTGCCCCCCATCCGCGCTTCCGGGCCAATAGTATTCCGGCGCCGCAGTCCGTCGCGACTGAGGTTCAGGGGCGGCTTGTTCCCAGCCGTCCCCAGCTGAGGTGTCGGGAGTTGTCCCAGCCCCAGCCTCTATCGCGGCGGCAGAGAAGGTAGTGGGGGCGCACCTGCAAACCCAGCCGGTGGCGGAGATGATGGAGGTGGATGTGGCGCCTTGCGACTCGGCGCCCTCCACCTCCACGAAATTAGAGGGTGTGCTCTCTGGTGGGTGTTCTGCAAAGCCCCCACTATTAAAGGCAGCCCAAACACCGTGCGTGCCAGAGACCCTGATGAGGGTGTGATGGCTTCGTACGGCGGCAAGGATCCGGGGGGCGAAAACCCCCAGAAATCAGGAAGGGGAGGCCTGGGGGAGGCTGCGGCTGAGACCAGTTAATGTCTCAACGCCTCCTCCAGGCCAATTTGAACCACTGCCGGGGCTCAGGATCTCATGCTCCAAACCCTCCGGCAGTGGAACATTGGACTGGCTGTGATCGCCGAGCCCTATCGGGTCCCCAAGCACCCATGCTGGGTGGGGTATATCGGTGGGGTCTCGGCGATCACTTGGGAGTACGGGCACGGCACACGGCCGTGCTCCGTCGTCGGGAGGGACGCGGATTTGTGGCGGTGGAAGTGGGGGAACTGGTGGTTGCCGGGTGTTACGTGTCGCCCGTTATGGGCCTCAACGAATTTGAGGCGTACCTCGATGGGGTGGGGAGATGTATCTCCCCACACCTCGCCCGTGGGGTACTCGTCCTGGGAGATTTTAACGCCCACGCTGCAGCGTGGGGTTGCCCCAGGACGACCGTGAAGGGCGACGCGATGCTCTTATGGGCAGCGGGTCACGGCCTCGTAGTGTTGAACGAGGGGGCCGTGAGCACGTGCGTGCACGCACGGGGCGAGTCGATCGTCGACATATCGTTGGCGAGCCCCGTCGTTGCGCGCCGTGTGTCCGACTGGAGGGTTGCGCAGGAGGTCGCCACGTTAAGCGACCACCTCTATATAAAGGTCAGCGTATCCCACCCTCCAGTGAAAATGGACCCCACAGGGAAGCACACCCGGCGCCACACTGGTCCGTCAAGAGGCTGGACCCGGACGCTCTTGGCATGGCAGCCTCCCGTTGTGGCGTGGCAGGAGACGTTGTGTGACGCAGTCATGCCCCAGGCCACCGCCCCGAGCCGCCGGGGTCTGTGTACTGGTGGTCGGGCGAGATACAGGACCTACGCACTCGGTGCGTCCTCGCCCGACGCCGTTACACCCGCGCCAGAAGACGGCGCGGTGCAACGGAGGCAGAGGTGGTGGGTTTGCGCTGGGAATTTTCTCTGGCGTGCAGAACCCTCCGCCGGGCCATCGCAACCGCGAAAGCCCAGGCATGGAAGGAGCTCCTCGGCTCTCTGGATGCAAATCCATGGGGGCGGCCGTATCACATGGTTGCAGGGAAGCTGCGATCATGGGCGCCCCCGACTACAGAGAGCCTCGACCCCCAATTGCTCGGGGAAACGATCAGCGTCCTCTTCCCGGTCGGGGTAGAGGCGTTCGAGTATCCCCCCGAGCCACAGCCGGGCCGCCAGTTTTGGTGGTCCGACGACCTGGGGGTCTCCGAGGAGGAGCTAGCCAGGGCCGTCCGGAGAATGGCATCCAAGAAAACGGCGCCAGGACCGGACGGCATACCTGGCAAGGCCTGGGCTATAGCGGTGGGCGTCCTGGGTGCCGGCCTGGTGAGTGTCTTTGACGCTTGCCTGCGGACCGTCCAGTTCCCCCCCGTATGGAAGGTGGCGAGGTTGGTCCTCCTCCATAAACCACGGAAGCCCGCGGACTCTCCATCCGCGTACCGACCCATATGCCTATTGGACGAGGCTGGAAAGCTCCTTGAGCGCGTCATAGCGGCGCGTCTCGAGGGCACCTGTCCCGCGTCGGCCCCGATCTGGCCGACCGACAGTTCGGCTTCCGCCGGGCAGCTCCACGGACGACGCCGTATCGACCGTGAGGACCCTGGCGGAATCGGTAATCTCCCGGGGGCGTGGCGTTGGCAGTCTCGTTGGACATTGCCAACGCCTTTAATACGGTCTCCTGGGGGGCGATAGGCCGGGCAATCCAGTATCACCGAGTGCCCGCCTATCTATGCCGACTGATCGGGGACTACCTGCGGGACAGGATAGTCCAATACCCGGGTCGGAACGGGAAGGAGGAGAGAGCGGTGCACCGCGGCGTTCCACAGGGGTCGGTCCTTGGGCTGCTCCTGTCGAACATAGCATACGACGCGGTGCTGCGGGCTGATCTTCCCGCCGGCGTGTCGTTGGTATGCTATGCCGACGACACCCTGGTGATAGCCGGCGGGGATACGTGGAGGAGGACCGTGGCCCTCGCGGAGGATGGGACGGCACAAGTCGTCGCCGAAGTAGAGCGCCTGGGGTTACGCGTGGCACCACAAAAGACCGAGGCCATCTGGCTGTGCAACGTTAGTGGTCGCGGGTGCCGCGCCAGGCTTCTCTACGGGTGGGCGGAGCCCAAGTCGGTGTGGGGCGTCGGATGAAGTATCTCGGCCTCACCCTGGACAGCTACTGCCGTTTCGGGCATCATTTGGAAGGGTTGGGCCCCCGTATCGAGAGGGCAGCGGCCGCGTTATGCCGCATAATGCCTAATCTCGGGGGGCCCAACATGGCGGCACGGCGGCTGTATTTGGGAGTCGTCCGGTCCATGGCGCTTTATGGCGCGCCAATATGGGCCGGCGGCTTGATGGCGAATCGGCGGGGCACGTTCGTGCTCCGCCGGTTGCAGAGGTTGGTCGCCATCAGGTCGTGCGAGGATACCGCACGATCTCCTACACAGCCGCCACCTTGCTGGCGGGTTCCGCGCCGTTTCACCTGCTGGCGAAAATGGACGCAGAGGTGTATCAAAGCCTCTGCGCCCTTCGCCAGCGGGGCGTGGACCTGTACGGCGAGGAAGCTGCCACAGCCCGAAGCCAGGCGCGGCGGCGCGTCTATAGTCGATGGCTGGTCTGGTTATCCAAGCCACATCAGCGGGACGATCGCGTCGCTGCGGCGGTCCGCCCAGTGTTTATGCCTGGGTGGACCGGTGCTGGGGAACGCCCACCTACCGTCTGACACAGGTACTGACCGGGCACGGATGCTTCAGTCAGTACCTGCATCGAATAGGGCGGGAGGCGACGGCTGCGTGCCGTCATTGTGGGGGAAGGGAGGACACCGCGCAGCACACGCTGGAGATTTGTTCCGCGTGGGCTGCGCAGCGAGGCGTCCTCGTTGATGTGATTGGGGCGGACCTGACGCTGCCGGCCGTCATTCGTGCGATGGTCGGCAGCGAGGAGGCGTGGGCGGCCATGGCCTTGTTTTGTGAAGAGGTCATGGCCGCCAAGGAGGATGCCGAAAGGGCGCGTGAGGAGGTGGGGGGCAGGCGCCGTCGCCGCCATTAAGACTCCCCGCCGCTCCCCGAGGCAGGAGGAACGTGAAGGGATCGGTGATGTCGTTTGCGGTGTGGGGAGAGGGCTTCGTCTCCTAATTCCCCCCCACACCCATCAAATCACCGTACCGGGGGCCCGTGGCAGGGGCTCCGTCTTGCGGGGGCGGCATAGTTAGCCGCCCTCACAGCCGTGGCCGCGATCGGGTGGGGGCCCGGTCGCGGCTAGTAGCAACGGCACGAGTGGGGGCGACGTCGCGGGTGACGGCGTGGGTGGCTTCGCCGGGGGGCAATCAGTTAATTGCTCCCGCATTGAAGACGAGGATTATATCTCCTCCCCGGGAAGGGCCTGTAATAGGCAGTTGCGCCAACGGGGGTAGTCGCGGTAGTATCGCTGGTTTGGT
The DNA here is from genome assembly GCA_030068185.1 of Colletes collaris. NCBI lineage: Eukaryota > Metazoa > Arthropoda > Insecta > Hymenoptera > Colletidae > Colletes > Colletes collaris. Next base: position 221,896 of record JASGYR010000267.1, read on the forward strand.
TCCCGTGACTACCCCCAGATAAAGGGCGCAGGCGGTCACCGTGGGGTTTTAGCCGGTAGGAGTCCGGCACTACCCCGGTCTCTCCCCTAGGAGGCCAGGGTGTCCATGAGGATTTCCCCACGTAAAAAAAAAAAAAAAGGTCTGGGTTAGGTCTGGGTTAGGACTACGCCCGACCGCGGAGCAGATGGCGCGCATTTACGAGGAGTTCGCCACAGAGCGGCGGACCGTCCAGCGCGCCATCCGATACGCAAAGGCACGGGCATGGATGGACCCTCCTCGGGGAGCTGAATAGGGATACGTGAGGGCGCCCGTACAGGCTCGTAATGGACAAGCTTCGTCCATGGGCGCCCCCTCTGACGGAGTCCCATGACCTCCAGTTGTTAGAGGAGGTGGTATCAACCTTGTTCCCGGGTGCTAACCGGGACGGGGTGCCACCTCCTCGAGAACCCTGGGACCCTACCATCTGGTCCCAGGAGCTGGAGGTCACACCCGAGGAAGATGGGCCGGGCCGTGCGTCGGATGAGTGCTCGGAGCGTGGCTCCGGGTCCTGACGGCGTGCCCGGCCAGGTTTTGGCCCGTGCCCTTGGCGTCTTAAGTCCGCGGTTCGGGAGGCTGCTCAGCAGTTGCCTCCGCCGAGGGGTATTCCCCTCGCCCTGGAAGGAGGCGCGGCTGGTCCTTCTCCAGAAGGCGGGAAGGCCCGCAGGTACGCCCTTCGCGTACCGGCCGGTGTGTTTGTTGGATGAGGCGGGCAAGTTCTTTGAACGCATTGTGGCTGGCCGCCTCACCAACCACCTGTCTGCGGTAGGACCCGACTTGGCCCCCTGCCAATTCGGCTTTAGAGTGGGACGGTCCACGCTCGATGCCATCGTGGTGGTACGTTCCCTATCTCAGGGTGCCAACTACCAGCGTAGGGTGGTTCTGGCGATATCTTTAGATATCTTCAATGCCTTTAACAGACTGCCCTGGGAGGTGATTATGGGGCACTAGAGTATCATCGTGTGCCCCCATACCTGAAGAGGATAGTCGGGTCCTACCTTAGCGACAGGTGGATTAGTTGCACCGGCCGCGATGGAGTAATCATGCGGAGAGGGGTCGTACGCGGTGTTCCGCAGAGGTCGGTTCTGGGACCTCTGCTATGGAACATCGGGTAAGACTCGGTACTGCAGGCCCCTCTTGCCGCTGTCGTTGCGCTGGCGTGTTATGCCGATGACACGCTGGCGCTCGTCAGAGGGTCAGACTGGAGAGGGCAGCACGCGCCGCAGAGGTGGCGGTGGCCACTGTCGTCGCCGAAATCCGCAGACTAGGCCTGGAAGTGGCACCCCAGAAAACGGAGGCCATGTTTTTCAGAGAACTGGCCCCCGTGGGGTGCCGCCGGCCGGCCTGCGGATCCGAGTTGGGACAGCCTACGTCGAGGTGAAGGCCCATATGAAATATCTGGGCCTGATCCTCGACAGCCGGTGGCGCTTCGTCGAGCATTTCGACCTCTTGGCCCCTTGGGTGGAGAGGGCAGCTGCCGCTCTAGGCCGCCTTCTCCCGAATATCGGGGGGCCCGATGTTGGAGTCCGCCGCCTCTACGTGGAGGTGGTGCGGTCAATTGCCCTCTACGGGGCCCCAGTATGGGCCCCAGGCCTGGATGCCAGCCGGCGCAGTACGGAGATGCTGCGCCCCGTCAACCGTCGGCTGGCCATCCGGGTGATTAGAGGGTATCGCACCATCTCCCACGAGGCGGCGACTACCCTGGCGTGTCTTCCGCCCCTGGAGCTCCTAGCTTGGAGAAACCGGCAAGTGTACCGTCACTCCAGGGAGCTCCAGGAGGCTGGGAGACCGCCAGAGGAAAGGAGGCAAGCGGTCGAGGAGACGAGGCGCCATGCCCAACGGACCGTTGTATTTATGTGGTTCCATCAAATGATTCCGGCTGGAGCCACGCACCGGTCCTGTTGGTGCAGTCTTCACCACATTGGCAAGAGTGGCAGGACAAACCGGGTAGGCTGTCCTACAGGATAACACAGGTACTCACCGGGCATGGTTGCTTTGGTGAGTACCTGTGTCGTATCGGGAAGGAGGCGACGGCGGTGTGCCACCATTGTGGAGGACCCCAGGACACGGCGCAGCACACGCTGGAAGTCTGCCCAGCGTGGGTAGATGAGCTCCGTGTTCTGGAGCAGGAAGTGGGAAGAAATCTCTCGCTGGCTACCATAGTGGGAAAGATGGTGGCCAGCGAGAAAACCTGGCAAGTGGTGGCTTCCTTCTGTGAAGTTGTTATGTCACAGAAGGAGGCCGCCGAGTGGGAAACGCGAGCCGACCGCGCACCCCGCTCGGAGAGGCAGGGCTCGGACAGGGGCCAGAGCGAGGCATCCTTCGCCTCCTGGCCCCCTCCGACGCCCTTGAGGTCTAGTGGGACCTCCTGAAGTGGGGGGGCCCCGCAGCCCACAACACCGACCACCCCGGCGGGGGGGCGGGGCTTGGCAGGCCGCCCCTGGGGGTTGGAGGGGCCCGGTGCAAGGGGCCCGCGCACCCAAGGCAGCCGCGGGGCTGCGGGCGTCGGGGGACCTGGCGTCCGTGGCGGAGAAACCCGGGGGGGGGGAGGACATGTCGCCCTTCCCCCCGGGATGAGCCTCGACAGGCAAGTCGCGGCGGGGGACTCTGTGATGTCTCACTAGAGTTCCCGGTCCTCGCCGCAGCGCCGGAGGACGGTCACCGTGGGGTTTTAGCCGGTAAGAGTCCGGCACTGCCCGAGGCCCCCTACTTAGGGCCTCGGGGTGTCCATGAGGAGAAAAAAAAGGTCTGGGTTAGGACTGGGTTAGGTCTGGGTTAAGACTGCCACGCACCCGTTTGGTTGTCCAGGCGGCAAGGGAGGTGAACCTCCCCTCAGGGGCTGTGTCCGGCAATCGTCGGCCGCAGTACGGGGCGTAGCGACCCCGAGGTACCTGAAGCTAATCACACCGCAAGCCTCCTGTTGGTCGTCACAACGACCCACTCACAATTCATTTTTTTTTGGTTTTGTGAATGGTACGTGACGGCAGGAGAAGCGGGGGCCTTGGCTTAACCACCTGGGCCAAGAGTATGGCGACTCTATAAAATCGCCCTCAATCCTAAGCTATGGTGCGCGGCGATGGGATGCATGGTTGGGGGAGAAGGCCCAATCCCAAGCGACCACCTCCGGGGCACCTTCCGAACCCCCGGAGTATTAGGCTTACCCGGGTAAGGCGGCTCTGCCCGGGTGGACCTTTATTTCCGACAAACGCGTGGGAATTATATGGATTCACAAATTAAAACGGGGATGGGACGGGTTGTTTCGGTTGGGGAGGACGAAGACGGTGCTGGGGCTGGAGTGACGGTGCTCGCGCCTCACTCAGCGCCTGGCCTGGCTTCGTGGAAGGTGGAGGGAGGACGACGAGACTGCGTCAGTCTCGTCCTTCTCCTCCACGAGGAGCCACATAGGCTCCAAGAGGAAGCGGACGGGGCAGGCCGTCGACGGAGTGGACTGGGCGATGAACCCGGTCGTGATGGTGAGTTGCCTCAGGTACGAGGTAACCGAGTAGATATCCCAGAGGATATCCTCGTCCCTGAGGCGGGTCGTGAAGGTTGCCGCAGCCTGCTCTCTAAAGGGGCAGAAAAGCAGCGTGGCTAAGGCCCTGCGAGAGGCTGCGCAAAATATGGGGGAGGCGGCGCAGGAGCTGAGAAGGCGAAATGCCCGGCTGCAGCTCCTGGTGGAGGAGGAGCGACGGGGGAGGATGAGAGCAGAGGCGCGCTGGAATAGCGCAGCCCTCCCTCCTATCCTCCCTCCTCCTCCACCACCACCACCACGACCCACGGTCGTGGAAAAAAAGCGGAGTGCGGCGGCGGTGTTGCGGGGACCTTCCATCCGCACTCCGCCCGTGCAGAGCTCCCCATCCTCCTCAGAGGACGAACTTCTGAGGAGGATCGGGAACATGATGGATAGTAAGCTGGCCGCCTTCCGGGAGGAGCTCCTCCACGGAGGTGCGGTCAGCAACAAGAAGGTGCCTCTCCGACCAAAGTCGGTTCAGGCGGGAAGGCAAAGGTGGGGAGGAAGGCTCCACACACCGTGGCAGTTCCGGTGCCGCGAGTCGCGGCCCCCCAGGGGGGTAGTGTACCCGCGGTCCCGGTGCGCGCGTCCTCCGCGGCACCACCCAGGGGGGGGGTGGCGTGGAGCGAGGTGGTAGGGCGGAAGGCAAAGAGGGCGGCGAGGAAGGCCTCGCAGCCGCGACCTGCTACCTCGCCGCCCGCGGCCAAGGGAAAGGCCGCGAAGGTGCGACCAGGGCGCCCCCTAAAACGGCAGCAGTGACGCTGACCGTTCCTCAGGGCGACCTGACACTGCGGGGGCGATGCAGCTCGCCAGGATAATATATCCCTGGAGGAGCTTGGGCATCGCTTCCGTGAGGGCGAAGAGGGCCGTGACCGGGGTCTCCTGCTGGAGATCCTGGTCCGAGGGCGGACCGACTCGCCCAGAGGCTCCAGGAGCAGCTGGGCGAGCAGGGTGTCCGAGGTCGCCCGGCCCACGAAGCGCACAGAGAAGGGCATATGTGGGTTGGACGACTCGGTCACCGCGCAGGAGGTGTCCTGTGCCCTAGCGAGGGCGGGTGATTGCCCCGAGGGTGACGTGCGGGTCGGAGAAATCCGCATGTCTCCTTCCGGCCTGGGGCCGGTGTGGGCCCGTTGTCCCCTCACCGCCGCCCGAAAGGTGGCGGATTCCGGGAGGGTATTGGTGGGGTGGGTTTCGGCGCGAGTGGAGATACTCGCGCCGCGGCCACTCCAGTGTCACCGCTGCCTCGAGCTGGGGCACGTGCGGCAGTGGTGCACCTCGCCGGTGGACCGCAGCGGGCAGTGTTACCGCTGCAGGGCGAATGACCACCGCGCGAGCCAGTGCTCGGCGGCCCCCCACTGCCCGCTATGTGCGGACATGGGGAGGCCAGCCGATCACAGCGTGGGGAGCAAAAGTACTGTCCCCCCTCCCGGAAGGTTAAGAAGAAGGGGCCCACCCCGGTTCAAGCACCGCGGTTGCTGGCAGCGTCCACCATGGAGGTGGACGGTGCCACGGGGACAGACAGCCGGGAGGGAGGCTGGGACGGCCGTTAAATAACGGCGCCCGCCTTCCTCCTCCAGGCCAATCTCAACCACTGCCGCGCGGCACAGGACATGATGTCCTAAGTCCTCGCGGAGTGGGGGGTTGGCCTGGCGGTCGCCGCCGAGCCGTACCGCGTGCCGGATCACCCACATTGGGTGGGCGACGCGGACGGTTTTGTGGCGACGGTATGGGGAGGTGGCGACGGGTCCCCGCCGTTCTCCATTCTGGAGCGCGGTCGGGGTTTCGTCGCCGTAGTGGGGTGCTACATCTCGCCCCGCAGCGGTCACGCCGCGTTCGAGCTGTACTTGGCCGAGGTCGCGGCATGCGTGCAGCGCTGCGCGGCCCGGCCGGTGCTAGTCCTGGGGGACTTTAACGCCAAGTCGGTGGCTTGGGAATCCCCTAGGACCACCGTACGCGGCAGGATCCTGGGCGACTGGGCGGCGGGGCTCTGACCTTCTGTTACTGAACCGGGGTCGGAGCACACGTGCGTGCGGCGATATGGGGGGTCTATCGTGGATGTTGGATTCGCGACCCCCAACGCCGTGCGCATGTTGTCGGGTTGGCAGGTGGCCCCGGAGGCAGAGACACTCTCCGATCACCGGTATATCCAGATGGAGGTCTCTGCCGCCGGGGCTGCGTCCCGCCACCGCCGCCCGGATGGCACCCCACCGCGCCGCTGGGCGCTTCGGCGCCTGGACAAAGGACGCCCCTGATGGCAGCTGCCCTCGCTGCAACTTGACCGCAGGTGGCGGCCGAGTTGCCAAGCGATGGAGGAGGAGGCTGCCCAGCTGGGGGTACTAGTCGCAAACATTTGCGACGCGTCGATGCCCGGGTCGGGCGAGCTTCTTCCTCGCCGGGCGGTGTACTGGTGGTCGGCCGCGATCGCGGAATTGCGGGTCGCGAGTGTCCGCGCCCGACGCCAGTACGCCCGCGCGCGCCGCCGTCTACGACCGGACGATGGCGTGGCGCGAGCGAGGGCAGATGACCTGTATGAGGCATACCGGATGGCGCGGGTTGCTCTGCAGGTCGCCATCAAACGGGCCAAGACACGGGCATGGAAGGATCTCCTCCAGACCCTCGATGACGATACTTGGGGGCGCCCGTACAGGGTGGTGCTGAAGAAGCTACGCCCGTGGGCGCCCCCCGTCACCGAGGGTCTTTTTTCTTTTTTTTTTTTCGTGGGAAATCTTCGAAAGACTCCTCCCACCTCTTTGGGGAGAGGCGGGAGGGTGTGTGGATTCCCCGCGCCCATTATACCGGGCGCGGGACCTACCCATTAAAACCCCACGGTGAACCTTCCGCACGATTTGGGAGGATACCGGGAATCGCTCGAAGTATACTTCCGGTATCCTCCCCGTGCCCGCGCTTTGCGCCCACCCGCGGGGACAAACGGTCCCCGGTAATCGCCCTGTCTCATAGCGGCAGGACGAGGCCACATCGTCCTGCCGCCATCCGTCCAGGGCCGGGTCTAGTGGTGGCTGCGAGCCCCAACTCGCAACCGCCGCGACCCCTTTTCTATCCCTCGGAGGCCGGCAGCTCATGGCCGCACCAGGTCACCGAGGGTGCCGCTCCGTGCGCCGGAGCCGGACAGGAGGCACTGCCACCCCATCCGGTCCGACCCTACGCCGCCTGGCGGGAGGGGGCTCCTATCAGGACCCCCTCCCAGCCTGGGTCATGCGCCACGCCGCGGGGGCCGCCCGCGTCGCCTGACGCCCAGGCGACGCTCTCTCGCCACCAAACGAGCGCGAGCCTCAGCACGCCGCTGGCGCTCGCGCTCCCTCCCGCGGTCTCCTTCTGCAACATTACGATTTCGCAGAAGGAGGCCACGGCCCTCCACTTCTCCTCGCTGCCGAGCATGGCGCGCACCATGCCCGGCAGCGAGACATCCCGCCCGATGACGCCGATCAGGACACGGCGTTTCATCCTCCCATGCAGCGCATACCTCGAGGGTATGTTCCGCCGTGTCCTGCTCAGCGTCACAATGGCAGCAACGCGCCGTCGGCTCCTTCCTATCCGGCACAGGTATCTCCCGAAGCTGCCATGCCCCGAGAACACCTGTGCCATCCTGTAAGTGAGGCTTCCATGGCCTCTGTCCAGCCACTCACATAGGAGTGGCCGAACAGCCCGACTGTCCGGTGCCCCGCGGTAGGCAGAGCCAACCGCTCTTTGCCACGCGTGCACCACGGACTGCCGGGCCTGGCGCTACAACTCGCCCCAAGCAGGTTCCTGCACACCCGGGACTGCCCCACCCCCGCGCGACGGTCGACGCGGTGACGATACATCATCGCGTGCGACCGCGCGAGGAGATCCACGGGCGGCATCACCGCAAGAACCGTCGCCGCCCTCATGTGACACGGTCCGGTACCCGGGGACGACCCTTCGACCCCTCCGCCTCTTCACCATCGGGTGGGCCCGGGGTTGTCTTTGTTTTTTTCCCCACTTAAAAAAAAAAAAAAAAAAAAGGTCTGGGTTAGGACTCTCTCTCGTGTGACGTAGGAGCGAAGGGTCGTATGTCCTCGGCGCTCCGGACAGGGGCTGTATTTTGGGAAATAAACGGGGTGTACCTGCGGTGTGACAGATTGAAAGGTTGTTGGCTAGAAATAACGTGCCTGAAAACCGTGGTGATCTCTGGCGAGACTCCGGAGATTTTAAAGTTTTATTTCGTGAGGTGCATTATGGCGGATAAAAAGTGACAGTTGACGTGACATTTTGAACGTTGGAGCGAGTCGCACGAGCTGAGAGGAACGAGGATGGGTCTGTTGTTGTTGGCGGCAGCGGATTAAGCTGAGCGAGACGAGACACGGCAAACGAGTAAGTACCCTGTGGGGAAATCTGTCAAATTGACAGTTTTATTGCCGTGACACATCTCGTTTGGATAAAGGAGGAAATATGGCGGGTAGACATAGGGCAGAAGTATGCGCAGATGACGCGATGACGTCATCGCGCATGCGTCGCGTCAGGAAACAAACAAAACAAACGGAAAATTCAAGGAAAGGCGGCCTTCTCCTGTAAGGGGAAGCCGGGCGGAGGCCTCAGGCATGTGGAAAGGCAGGAAAGGAAGCCGGGGATAGGTTTTGGCCGGGAAATTCGATTTGTATTGGATTTCTTCCACTCGCACTCGGGGCTCGCGCACATGTGACTCACCTCATGATCACAGGAGGGGGACACCGCTGCTCCTTCTTCCGGTCTGGGCGAGGCCGGTCTCTGCAGCCTTGGCACGGGGGTGGGGTGGAGTGAAATTTCCTACACCTCCTGGGTCGCGTGTGGTGCGGTGGCGGGGCCGGGGAGATCGGCCGAAAGATCTTTGCCCGGACCACATGGTCGAAACGGTGATCATGGCTGACGGAGAAGCGACGTGGGGTGGGGATGCGTGCGTTGAGCCAATAATGAGCAAATGATGGGCTGTTACGTCATCGCGCTTGCGCGTACGCGGCAGCCATCCAAGATAAGGTCGCGGCGGTTGCGAGTTGGGGCTCGCAGCCGCCACTAGACGCGGCCCCGGGACGGATGGCGGCAGGACGATGCGTCCTCGTCCTGCCGCTATGAGACAGGGCGATTACCGGGGGGACCGTTTGTCCCCCCGCGGGTGGGCGCACAGCGCGGGCACGGGGAGGATACCGGAAGTATACTTCAAGCGATTCCCGGTATCCTCCCAAATCGTGCGGAAGGGTCACCGTGGGGTTTTTAGTGGGCAGGTCCCGCGCCCGGTATAATGGGCGCGGGGAATCCCACACACCCCTCCCGCCTCACCCCAAAGAGGTGGGAGGGAGTCTTTCGAAGATTTTACCCACGAAAAAAAAAACAAAAAAAAAAAAAAAAAATCCATCCAAGATGGACGTAAAGATGTCTGCTGAATTCTGCTGTTTGTTTTGTTTCACGCACATGTTTCTTTCTTTTCTTTCTTTTACATTACATTATTTTATTTATTCATTGGGGTGTCTATAGCACGTAAGCAAGCAGACACGATCACTAACTTCATGAAATTTTATTTACTATTCGGTCTATATACTGACTATACTTGACTTTATTATTATTTCATTTACCAATTCTTACTTTATAATTATTTGCACGGTATACACCCTTATTTTACTTTTTATTTTACTTTATTCTTATATTTATTTTTATCATTTCATTACTCCTACGTATATATTACCTATAAATTAATTATTCATGTAGCATTTATTTACTTAAAGCAAAACTGCAACTGGCATGTACCAGAGACATAATGGAAACTTACACTACTGCAACTCCATTTTATATTTTATTCACACCTAACTAACTACCTTTTCAACACTTTTTATATACACGTATCTATTTTATTTTATTTTTATCTGATTTTTCCTATCTAACTTCCTAAATCATATACTATGGTACCTACCAGGTACACAGCTATTCAGCTACTTATTTATTTATTTATTTATATATTTATTTTTATTTTACTTATAAAATCACACCTATTAATTATTCACCACGTTCTACCACAGAATTCAGACAGACATCTACACTGTCACACTTTATATTTTACATTTTTACACTGCTTTTATTACGTTTATTTATTTATTTATTCACGTCTAAAACCTTTCTTGGAACAATGAACACAGCATGCTGCATGCGCAGAAGGAAACGCCTAGTGATGTTCACTGCGTCACCGGCAAAATTTGTCCTCACAAGGAGACACGTGTGTAGGACGCCCCCCCTCGCGATCGGGATAGCCCGGAGCTAGTCCCCCGCAAACAAACAAAACAAAACAAGACGGAGACCGCGAAACCTAAACTGAGAACACGCGTGACAAGAGAAATGGCCGGCGTACACGATGCGCAGGGTGGACGCGTGAGCTAACGTGGCGCGGCTACGTCACCGCGCCTGTGTATAGGCGCGGAGTAAGAAAGATGGCCTTGCCGTGTGTTTATGTTTTCGTTCTCGGTTTCAATCCAGCCGACATTGATGCGGCTGATGATTTCCTCTTATTTAATATACACATGTCAACAATTTTACACTACAATATTGTACAATTTTAAATCACTCTACACGCATATATATATACCTTACTTTATTTTATTCTCTTTCTACCTTTATACTTTGTTTAAATATCGCGTTAATTCGACGTGCAAAAATAGTAGAATATTATTCGTCACCCGGTATTGTTTTTCTGCGTATGTAACATACTCGAGAATGTTCGGCTCTCATGTCTGCTACGCGTAAACAAGACCGGATACAAAAACGAAGTCACATACGGATTTCTTCGAAACATCACGCGATCGACCAAACTACGCAGAATTTCAAGCTAACGTTTCGAAACGCGTAATATAGACAAGGAAAGACAATCGAAAGATAGACAAGGACAAACTCAAATTCGGCTACAGCGCCGCCAGTCGGAAATCGCTCTCCGAATTTGACTCTCCTTGTTAAGCGAATCACTCTTGATTTGGAAACGGCAAAGAGCAGATGGGTATACGATCCCGCTCCTCCGTACACATATCATATAGAAATGAATTGTGTAGAGCTTGTCGTTCTTTCCGAGCCAGTTAAGAACGTGGTGAAGAAGGGGTAGTGCGAGAACGGATTGGGGTCCGATCCGGTAACGCAAATACTTCCGCTACACGTTTTAACTGGAGTGAAAAGAGTCGGAAACGCGAAGAAGTGCAGTACCTAAACGGATTGGGATACCATCCGGTACCAACGTCACTTCCGTTTCTAACGAGGAATCTCGTGGGATATTTCCGAACGTTTCTAGTGCAGCAGTGGTAAAACCACCTAAGACTGAGGAAAAAGGATACGTATCGTTGGACCGGATCGGTCGTATCCGTAGTTTCGAGTTTGACCTACGAACCTCCCTTGACTGTCGAACGGTTAAAAACCCACCTAGACGGACCACGTGGTATTCCGTGGGTGGACTTGCCGCCCTCCAGTCGGTGCTAGGAATTTAAATCACGTGTCCAGCATCAGGCGACCTGCTGAAGCGGTATTTCAAAAAATACGCCAACGTGTGCGTGGAATACCGCTCAAGAGCAACAGTGAAACGTACGCTAACCCTAAGTCGTTGTGAACTCAGACAAGGTACAGTCCCCCACCGTTCACGGACGGATTACGAGGAAGGTAAGAAAACTAGGATTCGACAACATTTGGAGCCTTACAACCTCCATCTTTTGCCCTTTCCTACGACGGTCAGAGATAACGCGGTATAGGAAGAATCGAGGTATAATCTCGTCTTCCTTAGAACTGCAATCAGCTGCTTCCCGGTTTAAAGGTGTAACGCCGATATCCCCTCCAAAGCGCTGACCGAGCGTCGTCGCGCTATGTCTCCGCGGCCGATAGTACCGCGCCCGGTCGCCAGGCGTCCGCGCCTTCGCGCAACCGATCTCGCGAGGCGCTAATTAGTCACGCGACCGCTAGGCGGCCGCGAATTCGCGCAACCGAATACCGCATCCGCGGATTATAAGAACCGGGCTATCGGCCGGAGACGTCGGACTCGTGCCTAGCTCGCCGAAGCCTAATTAAGTGGTGAAGAGATTGATTGCCGTAGTTGCGCTACAATCTGCACGAGTCCGAATTTTTGGAAACACGAGAGTGCGAGGGCACCCTCGTGACCGAACCGCCATACCTCCGTCAGTGGTTACCCTAGTAACCGACAGTCCGCTCCTAGTATTCCTACCCGGGCCCTGCCAAGACGCCCGCCTTGTGGTAAGCGTCGGCAGGGTATTGCTCTGACCTAACCCATCCGTCAATGGTTACCCTAGTAACTGACAGTCCGCTCCTACCTTCCTACCGGGGCCCTACATCGTCGCCCGCCTTGTGGTAAGCGGCAGTAGGGTATTGTACTCCTACCCGATTCACCCCCTCAGCCGTTTCCGACGACCCACCCGTCCGTCAATGGTTACCCTAGTAACTGACAGTCCGCTCCTACCTTCCTACCGGGGCCCTACATCGTCGCCCGCCTTGTGGTAAGCGGCAGTAGGGTATTGTACTCCTACCCGATTCACCCTCTCCGCCGTTTCCGACGACCCACCGCCCGTCAATGGTTACCCTAGTAACTGACAGTCCGCTCCTACCTTCCTACCGGGCCCTACCTCGTCGCCCGCCTTGTGGTAAGCGGCAGTAGGGCATTGTCTCCCTCCCCCCTCTACCGAGCGACCGAACGCTAAACCGTAGCTGCTAAGGACCCGTTAGTTTTTAAGATTGCCGCGTCCGCCGTTAAACATTGTCCGCGTCCGAACACTGTCTGCGTCCGCCGTTAAAGATTGTCCGCGTCCGCCGTTAAACATTGTCCGCGTCCGAACCACTGTCTGCGTCCGCCGCTAAACATTGTCCGCGTCCACCGGTAGTCATAAGCTGTGTCCGCGTCCACCGTTTTTGGCAAACACCGCCCGCCTTGTACAGCAATAACGAATAAACGTCTACAAAGCCGAAACAGCCTCCGTCACTCAACGCACCGAATCCTTGGGCAGCCGACTGAGTCGGCCACCACCTTCCTCCGCGTCCCCCGATCCTGAAACGGACCGTCACACGGGGAACGGTCACAAAGGAACGCACACATAAATAAATACAGTCCACCTGTTTCGCCGCGTAACGCAGCGGCCGAGAATCCCCGCTCCTGAGTGCGACAAGCACAGCTAGGAGCGCGAGAACTTCAGAACGAGACGAAAAAAGGTGACTAACGTTACCGTGTATTTACACCGAGTTCCGTCCTTTTTGTTACAGATAAGAGTGACGCCAGCCGAAGACTCGTCGAGCGAGAGACGATTAATTTTTCAGTTATTAATATCGGCAAACGGCCTACAAGTTCCTTTTATTTCTGATTTTTTGTTCTGAATTATTTTATTTTGTCTTGAATTATTACGAGTTTTAAGTTTCGTTTTGTTTTATTCTTTTTTCCGAATAAACGGCGTCGTCGACAATCGACGACGCGAGAATATAATCAGAAGAAACGATTTACTTTTTCCTACGTCCTACTCCTTCGTAATCCGGACACCCGTTAGACGAGGTTCTCAAATTAATATTTGAGCCCTCCATATTCTAACATACTTATATATGCATATTTCTCTCTTCTTTTCTTTTCTGTATGTGCACACAAAATTTCATTCACTGTTTCCAATGTGTATATAATAGTTTTTCAGAAACAGAAACCAAACAAATAATAAGAGGAAACGAGGCGCCCGCCTGCTGCACTTGCTAGGGAAATCGCTGGCGTTTGCGGGGTTAGGGACAGGGGAGACAGGGAAATTTGAATGGGTTACTCTTAACAGGGGGGTGACTCGACCCTGACATGAACAGGTACGACAGACAGGTACATCAGCCTAGCTCTGGACGCAGCCACACACACACACATACATAATAAAACACACACATGGAGTACACTCCGGCTAAGAGGGACATTGTAAGTACACATTAACACAAAAACACGCAGGTTTCAGGGTTAAACAAGGAGCTAAGAGGGTGGGGAAGGGTACACATAAACCACCAGACGGGGCCTGGCCATCCCGGCTGGCGCTGCTGGGCACAATAAGACATGGACATGGACAATGATAAGAAGAACACGGTTACCGGACCAGGGGGACTTCGGACCACCAGGTCCCGGCCTGACGGTTGGCGAGCGAGAAGGCCGCCGCAGGTCGTCATCACACGACTTCTCTGTGCACCTGGTGGGCACCAGGCCCAGGGCACATGGCAATGCAACCGGGCGGGGTAAAGGGAAGGGGGCCAGAAAGGCCAAACTCAAGTGCAGGGGATTGGCTCCGGCACGAGAACAGACTCCGGTGGGGAAACCGACTCGGAGGTCTTCCGGACACCGGTTCTTGAGAAAGGACAATCTCCTGACAGGGGTTACGAGGCGGGAAACGCCGGCGAGGGCTAAAAGCACGGGGTCGCCGATTCTCGCCCCGTTGGAGGGGTACGAGCAACATAAATTTTTGCTCGTGCCCTCAAGATAAAGGACGCCGCCGGAAATGACAGCGTCCAGGGAGGTGCAGGTAGTCTCTTCAGACTCGGGGAGGAGGAGAATACCACAAAGAAGAGGACGATTATCGAAGGCGCCACGCCCGGGGATCTAGGGGCCACCGGGAAAAGGAAGGGGTAAGGTCCCCTGGAAGACAAGGGGAGAAGGAAACGACTCCCGCAGAAAGTGAAGGGGATCCCGGTTCACAGGAGCAGGAGAAAATGTAGAGGGTTCGAAAGGGATTAATCGCGACAATATCCCTGGGCAAATGCGGAAGGGTTGATGTCAGCATGGAGTTGGACATCGGCCGGCTGGAGGAGGAACTCAGGAGATAGCCGACTTCCTGGGTGCCGACAAAGGTACGGCGGCTTTTTCTTCTCCTCCTGCCGGATGAGGATTAAAAAGTGCGGGACGATCCTTAATGAAATTAGGGTAAATGGAAAGAGCGAGGAGGAACCTGACCACCATGGTGGCTAGGTATGTGCCCGGTTTTCCGGGAGAATCTGCGCGGGGGTGGGGGTGATCTGGTCCCTTCACGGTCCAGCAGGTAACCCTGAACAGGTGCAGGCTTGCTCAGGACCTGCTGCTCCGGACGGCCGACTCGGTTCGGGCGGACGTTGTGCTGGTTTCAGAACCGTACAGGGTCCGTCCGGACTGGGTGGGAAACGTTTCGGGGTCAGCGGCCGTGTGGGTCCCTGGTATTAACGGGCTGCGCCACGGCTGACTGACAGCGAAACTGTCGGTAATGGTTTTACCACCGTCAGGATTGACGGGATCACGGTGTGCAGTTGTTATTACACGCCGAGACATGGGCCTAGGGGAACTGGACGCCGCCCTCCACGAGCTTTAACTCGAAAGGGCCCAGCTGGGGTAGGGCTGTCGTTGAGGTGATTTCAACGCCAGCTCGCCCGCGTGGGGGGTCCAGTGCCTTCGACGCCAGGGGAAAGGGTGTTGCCCTCCAGGGGTCTTTGACATAATGGGACTTGTCCCAGTCAGGACCTCTGGGGGCACACCTTTGAAAAGAAATGGGCGCACGTCTAAGATAGATATCTTGGCGTGCGACCCATGGCTGACCGCGTGGTGTGACGAGGTGAGGTCTTGCAGACCTACTCCGCGTCAGACCACAAATATCTTCTGCACACCGTGGGGGGTAGGGCCATGGATCGTGCTCCCCGCGACAACGGAGGGGGTTGGAGGGTGAATACCTTGGATGAGAACGCGCTTCTCGTGGCCTTCGACTGGCTCACTGCTGGCCTTCAGGCGCCTTTCTGGGACGAGGAAGAAATGGAGGTCTTCCTGGACGCCTGTGAGGGGGCATGCTCTGCCAGTATGGACCCCCGCAGGCAGACTCCAGTGGCTAGGCGGTCAAAGGCGTGGTGGACCCCGGAAATCGCGGAACTCCGGCGACAGGTCACTTCCGGAAACACAGGGCCTATCAGAGGCTCTGAAGCGTGATAGGCCCTGGACCGGAGTCCTCCGCGATGGCTACAGGGAGGCCAGGAAGGCCCTCCGAAGAGCGACAATAAAGAGCAGAGAATAGAACCCTGGGAAGAGCCTGTGTGGGCAGGTCGAAGGTGACGTGTGGGGTAAACCCTATAAAGCAGTAATGAGAATCGTTAAGCCTTGGTCGGACCCGCCCTGTACTCTCGGCGGAAAAAGCCAGGGTGGTCGTCGAGGCGCTGTTTTCCAGGGCCTCTGGGGAGCCTCCTCTCCGGGCTTTGACCCGGGCGGGAGGCGGCTTTCAGGGGAGTTTGAGCCGGTGGAACCTAAGGAGGCCGTGGAGGCTTGTTCGAAGCTCAGGGTTGACCGGGCCCCGGGTAGGGACAATGTCCCGGGAAGGGTGGTGGCGGCCATTATCAGGAAAGGGCCGCGAAGGTGGCGTGCCTTTTCAACAGTTGTCTGTTGAGGGTTCACGCCCCCCCACAGGATGAGGAAGCAGAGGCTGGTCCTGATCCGGAAGGGGGGGGAGGGACCCTGGCTCCCACTCCGCGTATCGGCCCCTCTGCCTCCTCAGCGTGTGGGACCAAACCTTCGAGATGGTCCCTTAGGGGAAAGGTTGATGGCCGCCATCGGACCCGAAAGGGCTGTCGGACAGCCAACACGGCTTCCGAAGGGGACGAAATACGGCTCAGGCCCTCGAGGTGGTGGCAGGGCGGCCAGGAGGCGAGAGCCAAGCGTAGGTTCTGCGTCCTGGTCGCCCTTGACGTGAGAAACGCCTTCAATACCCTGAGGTGGAGGCCTATCCTGGAGGCAGGTGTCGCGCGAGGAATCCCGTTGTTCCTCATCAGGATTCTGGTGGGGGTAGTTTAGGGACCGCAGGGTGTGGTACCACACCGAAAGAAGGGCCCAGGCATGTGTTGCCGAGATGGGGGTCCCGCAGGGTCTCGGTGTGGTGCCCTGCCCTGTGGAACCTCACGTACGACGGGGTTCTCAGGTGCGACCTTGCGCCGGGATGCCGGATTGTGGGGTATGCCGACGATATCGCCCTGGTCGCGACGGCGGCGACGATCGGGGTTCTCGAGGAGCAGGTTAACCACTCCATAAAGGTGGTTATGGAGTGGCTCATCGCGCACGATTTGGAGGTAGCACCCTCCAAGACGGAAGTTTTCTCCCTAAATAGGAAGAGAATAGGGGGCTTTAAAGTCACTGTCGCGGGAGCAGAGGTGAGACCCAGCACTCAGATAAAGTACCTGGAGGTCACCACCTTCGATGGAAGCCACAGTTTCCCGCGTTCAAGAGGAAACTGTGGTTTCAAGAGGGCGGTACGAGTCATGGCGGCTCTGGCTCGTATCATGCCAAACATCGGAGGACCCGGACAGGCCAAGAGTATGTTCTATTATCGGGTGCTGGTGTCGATCCTTTTACGCCTCCCCATCTGGACGGAGGCATTGGAAATAGAAGCAAATAGGATAAAGCTTAGAAGGGGCCCAGAGAGTGGGACTGTCCCGGGTGGTGAAAGCGTATTGCACCGTGTCCCTGGACGCCGTTAACGTTCTGGCTGGGTTTCCACCCATTGAGATGATAATTAAGGAAAGGGCGGCCCTTTATACATTGGAGAGAGTACGACGGAAAGGCCGGAACGAGAGACCGAAAAGATCGAGGATCCTCGAGGGCACGCTGCAGGTATGGCAGCGTCACTGGAGCGAGAAATGCTGCGGAAAAATCGTAAGTGGGTTGGGAGGGAGACACGGTGCCCTCGTGCCATCTCACCCAGGCGCTTACCGGTCACGGGTGTTTTAACGAGTTTAGACACCGGATCGATAAGGCGGCCTGTGGTACGTGTTAGTACGTCTGCGGGGCGACAGATACTGCGGAACACACACTCTGCAAGTGTAAAAAATGGGAGGATAAAAGGAGGGAGCTGGCTGTGGCTCTCAGGTGTGGAGGGTCACGGGAGGAGAGAGGGGGAGGAAGATGCTGGAGAGCAGCGAGGACTGGGAAGATATCCGTGTATATGTTACGGAGATAATAACTGAGAAGGAGGACTTTGAAGGGGAAATCGACAGAGCTCGGCGAAGAGGCCATCCTCCCACTCACCCTCCACTCTCGCCGGCGCAGTAGTCTATCACCCGGGAGAAAAGGTCTTGTGTAACACGTGTGGACTAAACGTTAAATAATGTTGTTTAAATATCGCTTAAAATGCGAAATTTAATTTAAATCGAAAACAATTCGTTACCCGGTTTGTTTTCAGGTTACGCGACCGACCAGGAAGATTCTAGGTCGACGCGTCCGCTATTCAAAATGTTAGAGGACAGAAAAACACGGTTCTCGAGGTTTTCTGCAAAGTCACGCAGAACGATTAATTAACGTTCAATTTTGAAACAAGCGGTTCAAACGCCCGAAGTTTAGAAGAAGGTACGAAAATTCTATAATAGACAGAGACGGACGAGAGACACGGCGACAGCGCCGCGTGACGGAAGACTCTCCACTCACGCGCTCACTTTGGCAGCTCGTGCTCGTCCGTCACTCGTTATCAAACCACTGCCACGAGCACTTCGGTATCCGAAAACGCTCAGCAGTCGAATAAACGAATAATTCGAGCAACCCGATCCGAGTCGAGTTCTTCGACTACCCGCGGAGTTGTGAAAGAAGTATTCACAAGTTAAGCGTATCGAGCCAGTCGGTACCCGACCGAGCTCTGTAGAAAGACTTACAAATTCGGAATAGGCTTGAAGTAATTCGAGTGCTTCCGGGGAATCGATCCATAAACAGGTGTGGGAAGAAACCTGAGTGGACTCAATCGTTTCCCCAGGGATGAGGTCTCAGCTCATCCCAACTTATAGGTGCGAGGTTTCGCACCTTTCTTGAATGCACGACTCCATAATCCAGGTGTGGGAAGAAACCCTGAGTGGAATCATCGTGCACTAGAGGAACGAATACAAATTCCTTCCTCCAATTGGCTGTCAGAAACGGCTTCGAACCCACCATACAGGAGTGACTAATACCCTGGGTGGATTTGCCGCCTTCCAGTCGAAGCGGGACACTTTTTAAACCCCAGCTATCGGCGAAAGCTAGGACACGTTCAAACATCTCCAGGGAGTACGGTCCCTGTGCGTAGGACGGAGCATCCGACAAAGCAACGTGGTCTCAGGCACAACCGTAAGTCGACCTAAGGGCGCCGTTGACAAGCCTGCACCACACAGTGTCGTACGCACTTACGAAGGCGGTGAAGGGCCGGGGACCGGCTGAAAGGTTGGAGCCTTACAACCTCCCTCCGATCACCTTTTCACCGAGCGGTCATAAAACAAAGTCTTAAATTGCAGTCAGAAATTGCAGTCGTGAAATTAGACGAGCAGAAATCTCGTACACGACAATAATAAGCACGCGATTCCCGGATTTAACGGGAACGCTCACATATACAGTCCACTAAGCTTAGCTGCGCATCGCGACGGCGGCTGAGATCCCCGCTCCTGGGTGCGACAAGCACAGACCAGACGAGCGCGGAAGAAAGTAAGACACACAGCGTGATTCACGTTCACAGGTATTTAACGCCTATTCGTGTCTCTTTCTGTTACAGGTTTCTAAACAGGATTAATTGCAGCGGCGTCTGGCCGGGCAAACCACATTACATAAACTCTGTTGTCAAACCGATCAAAATAAACGGCTTAGTCGACTCCTTCGACTAAGCGAAAATTAAAATTAAAATCTGTATTCTTTTCACGACGTTCCTTCCCTCACGATCCGGACCACCGTTAGGCGAGGTTTTTTCAAACCTACTCCTAACAAATGTTAAGTGCCTGAAAACCTGTGGCCCGTGTGCAACGGGGACGTTTTACAACTTTATCTGCTATCTATCTATTTATTTATATTGTTAGAGCACTCAGGGCTCTAACTGTTGTGGTTCGGACGAGGGAGAAGAAAGGGGAGAGAGAATTCGTACAAGTTTACAAAAAAATTTTTTAATACAAAAATATGAACAAAATTATTATTACAAATAAGAAAAAAAACGGATAAATAAAAAAAAACTGGACACAGGCTCACGTTTCGGCCTGGTCCGCCTCTTTCTCCGTCCTTGTTACTGCGTCGGAGGTTTTCTGTAACAGAAATTCGGCAAATATGAATATTTTGCGGACAAGTCACCGATTACGCGCTCGTCAGCTGATTGTCTCGCGCTCCAGCGACAGTCTGGTGTGCTTGGAGGGAGAGCTAACTGGCAATTCAGCGCAATAGCTAGTGGACTGTATTATTTTGCTTTGGTCGGTGATAGTCGTTTTTACGATATCACTGACGCGCACAACCGGGTAGACGAGGTTTTCCTCTGATCTACCGGGTTCGCTTCTCAATGCCACGGACGGGAAACCAAATGGAGGTTGTAAGGCTCCAAATGGCTATATCCCGCGAGCACGCTCACCGTGCGGGTGAAGTTCGAACGCCACCCACGCAAGAGGACGTCTCGTCCAGGTACGGGTACCTCGTCGGCGGCTCCTCAGGAACGGCCTGCGGCCTACCCATGCAGCTGCCTCACCAGCGATTCCTTTCCTTGAAGGAATCGCCCGGCAGCCCGCCGTGGTCCCTCGTCGGCGGTTCCCTTCACGAGGAACTGGCCTGCGGCTCGCCGAATTAGGACGACGTCCATTGCTATTCCTAACCACCCTACGGTCACAGCCCAGTGTGGTCGACTCACATCTGGTAGTGGGTGTAGCGGTGGAAGGCCGGTGCTTTGAACCCCTTTGCTCCAGTGGTCGCTTGTGCTCAACCTTGTCACCTCACGACTGGTTCACTGGAGCGGGTTCTCTAAAGCCCGGTGCACGAGGGAACACCGCGAAGTGATACCAATATCTGGGTATCAAGTTCCGGTTGCTCCTACGCCGTATTGCTCACACGGGTCGACGAAACCACAACTCCACCGGTCGGTGCACTCTATGTGGTACACCAGACGGGCGATTCGAGTGGGTTACTCGATCCCTTCGAACGGCGAACCACCACCAGGCGATAACCAGTATGTCGGTATCTCCGTTACAGTGGCTCAAACCGTATTCAATAGGAAGAGACTCAAAGTGATTAACACCGGTAATCCCTAACGTCGCAGTCGCGGCAACGAACTGCAACGTTCAATCACAATCCTGCGTCTACGATCGTGTCACGCGCGGCGTGCACAGCGATCGCTTCAACAACAGGCAGATTATGAAATGTCCGCAAACTTGATTCGATTACGAGGAGAGAGATCTTCAAATTCTCCTCGGAGATTCGTACGTAAAATGGGCGAGATCGTTACAGGATCTGCTCCTGATCGCCGACGGCTCACGAATGATCCGTAACGATCTGCAAGCATCGACGGCCACGGCTGGGCTCCGTCGCGCAAGCGCAGTCGCGTAGCGACGCATCGCGCTGCTGGGCCCGGGCGGCTACGCGCCGTATAGCCACGACGCCGCGCTGCCGCTTTTCGGCTGTCGATCTCGATTCGATAAATCGATTCTTCTCTCTCTCTCTCGGCGCTAACAACACGATTTCTGGAATCTAGCGAAGAAAAAAATCTCCTTCAGCAGAACCTTCTAGAATTACGCGAATTCATAATAGATATCGCGACTGAGATTTTACGTCTCGGACTCACACGATATTTAAACAATATATTTATTTATTTATTTATTTTATTCTCTTATTTATTTATTTATTTATGTTTATATTTATTTATTTATTTATATCTAGTGATATATTCTATTGATATACACTTATGTATTTTTATTTTATTCTATGTTATTTATTTTATTTTCATTTCATTTTATGCATCCTTTTATTTATTTCTTAAGATCCTATTTTATGTCTTACTTTCTTACTTATTTATTTTGTTACCTGTTATTTGTTTTCTGTTGTTTTCTGTTACCTAATTTATTGGCTTTACACCTTTTACTTTTGACTTTTGACTCTTATTAATAGTATTACCATTTTTATTTAAGCTAGCAGTATTATTATCTTAGGATTTTATTTTGGTATATACATTTAGTTCTTTTCTGTCTATTTGAGTTTTATTTTGCCGTGCCTGCATTATACACAGGCTTATTATATATACGCATCTCCAAACATTATAATATCTTTCATCTTCCATCTTATGTCACCCAGGGTGACTTTTCCTTTGTTTTCTCTTCTGTTCTTTTATTTTATTTTATTTTTATTTTATTTTATCTAAGTTTACTTTAGTTTTCTTTTAATAAATTTCGTTTGTTTAAAATAAATAAATGGATAGAATATGAAAGTTTCAAACGGAGGCATTTTGAGGCTTTACCGCAATCTCTGGGTACTAAATAGCCCCAGGAGATGGTATATAGGACTCAGATACAGGTTTTAGAGGGCGCGGTTGCAGGTCGGTATGCGCTCCAGACTACGAAAGGTAAGTGCACCGACTGCTGGACAGCAACCGCCAACCGGTAGCTAAAACGAGGGCAGCACTGGGGAAAGGTAAGTACCCACTGAGATCTTCGGCGAGCGACGGTCGGTAGGCGTTAGGACCCTAGGGGCGCCACGGACGGTAAATTCCCGAATGTCGGTAAGTTACCAGAACGGAGGGTAATGTGGCCCCGGGACTTTGCCGTGCAGCGATTTTTGCTGCCGGTACCTTACCCGGCGGAGGCTCCACTTAACATAGACTAGCTTCATTTTATTTTATTAATTTCATTTTATTTTATTTTATTTATATTCTATTTCTGTTAGAATGTGGTGGGCTCAAACACTGATTTGAGAACCTCGTCTAACGGGGGTCCGGATCACGAGGGAATAGGAGGATGAAAAGTAATTATCACACGTTATATAGATTTTCACGTCGTCGAAAATTCGACGACGTCTTTTATTTTTGATTGTTGGCCCTTGAAATACAGCCGTTTGTCGTTATTTATCGACGCGTGATCCGCCTGGCCGTCGTCTGGCGGCTGCTCGTGTCACGCTGTTCTGAAACGAAAAGAGACGGAACGATGTGTAAATATTCGGCAACGTGAGTCACGCTTTCCGTCTCGTTTTAATGATACACGCGCTCCTGATTATGCTCGTCGCGCTCAGGAGCGGGAAAATCAACTGTCGCGTTACGCGGCTAAGCTAGTGGATCTGTATATGTTGTGCGTTCCCTTTAAATTCTTAATTTAAAGGAACTGTAATGCAGTTTTGGGAAGACGAGATTCAACCTCGTGTCTTCCTCGACTGCAGGTTTTGACTGTCGTAGGAGAGGGTAACGGGTGGAGGTTGTAAGGCTGCAACCGTACCCGCTCCTCGGCCCTTTTTTACCACCTTATGGTGTGCGTACGGGCACGGTGTGATGCAGGTGTGCCAACGGCGCCCTTGGGTCGACTTACGATTGGGCCTGACACCACGTAGCTTGATGAATTAACGTCCTACGCACAGTGACCGTACTAGACTGGCGATCTTTGGAGGTATTCTGCTGTTCGTCGTAAGCTGGGAGTGAAAGTTGTCCCACACTTCGACTAGAAGGTGGTAAATCCACCCAGGGTATTTTATACACCCTGGATTGTGGGGTTACGAACCGTTTGATTTACAAGAGAGGTACGAGAGTCAACCTCGATACCTTAAACACGACCTCTGATTGCAGCGGTACGTGTTTTCTTTTACTTTATTTTTCAGACCAAGGTGGGTCGTAGCCACTGCTGAATACTTCGGACACGACCTCTGATTACAGCGATACGTGTCTGTATTCAGGCTGAGGTGGATCGTACCCACTGCTGGAATTCGAGATCTCGGATTTTAACCTGCGAGATTCTACAGTCAATAAATTAATTAATCAGGTCGTATTCCGATCTGATCTTTTTAATAGGTAAGCGATTATGGAGGTATCGACGGCACCGGATGGGTTCCTATCCGTTTTCGTCGAGACCTTTCTTTCGCTTCCGACTCTAATTTTAATTGAAATAAATTAACGTGTTTGGAAGTTAAGACGTTACCGGATGGATTGCCTATCCGTTTTTCGTGTTAACTTCCGTACCACGTTGGTAATTTCTCCGATAGTTCGAGGAGCTCGGTACTAGTCGGCCGTTTTGGAATTTAAGGGGAGCGGGTTCGTATGCCCATGTGCTCTCTACCGATTCCAAATTCAGAGTGACGATCCAGCGCGGTTAGTCGAATTCGGAGGGCGAATCTCCGACTAGCGGCGCTGTAGACGAATTTGAATTCGTCTTTGTCCAACTTATTATTGTCGTACCTTTCTCTTTATACACGCGCCGAAACGTTAGCTCGAAATCACGCGTAATTTCGTGGATCGCGTGATGTTTCGAAGAAATCCGTATGTGACAGTTTTTATAACCTGTCTTGTTTTCGCCATGTAGCGGACACGAGAGTCGAACTGTCTCGAGTTGGTTACATACGCAGAAAAACAATACCGGGTGACGAATAATATTTTACTATTCTTATACGCATCGAATTAACGCGATATTTAAACAATTTCATTTTATTGCATTTCATTTTATTTTACCTTATCATATATTATATTATTTTATTTTATATTACTACTATATTTATTCTAGTCAAATCACTTCTTTACTTATTTAATTACTCATTTCGCATATATTTTAATTCCATAAAATTCTATACAATAGATATACGTCAGATATTTGATTTAGTTATTCATGTATACATATATTATATTTATTTACTTACATCCTACTTACCAGTTTTTAGTTATATCTGGTGGCTATCTTTTATATACAGGTTTTAATTTTGTTAGGGGGAGTAGGTTTGAAAAAACCTCGCCTAACGGTGGTCCGGATCTCGAGGGAAAGAACGTCGGTGAAAAGAATTAAAGTGGCTTTTAATTTTCACGTAGCCGATGAATACGACTACGTCGTTTATTAAATCGTATTACGGGAGACACCAAAAAACCGGTCTGCCGGTCTAGACGCGATACCGGCTGTCTAGCTTCGATGATCTGTAACAGAAAGAGACAAGAATAGGCGTTAAATACCTGACAACGTGACTCACGTCGGATGTCTTTCTCTTTCGCGCTCGCGCCTGGTTTGTGCTTGTCGCACCCAGGAGCGGGAATCTCAGTCGCCGCGATACGCGGCTATATTAGTGGACTGTATGTGTGTGAGCGTTCCCTTTAAATCGAGAATCGCTCGCTTGTTGTTTCTTTATTCCAGATTCTAATTCCGCTCTCTTTCAAGCCTGCAACCCTTGGTTGTCGTATGAGGGGCGATCAGAGGGAGGTTGTAAGATTCAACCGTCGCCCTTATCCTCGGCCCTTCACCGTCTGGTTATGTGCGTACGGGCACTGTGCGGTACCGGTTTGCCAACGGCGCCCTTGGGCGACTTACAGTTGCTCCGGATACCACGTTCTTTTTAGAATCGACGTCCTACACTGCGGCCGTACCAGGCGAGCGATTTTGGGACGTGATCTGATAATTTTGCCGTAAGCTGGGAGATCCTAGATGTCCCGCGCTTCGGCTAGAAGACAACGAATCCACTCAAAGGGTATTTTATTTCTACCCTTGGTCTGTGGGTTCGTAACCGTTCGAAAAACCAGGAAGGATCGAGTTTAGGACTCGATCCGTGGGGAGACAGTGGGTCCACCCAGGGGATTTTCAGTAAGCCCTGGACTGTGGAGCCGTCTAGCCCTTGGAAGCTCGAGATAACTCGACGCTTGAATTGTATGTTATAGTGTGTCGCACGGAGCGAGATCGTTGATCTAGGAACACACGACAACGCAGGCTAATTTCTTGAGAAGCTTCTCAACGAAGAGTCGAAGAACTCGACCGATTCGGAGATTTTTGGAAACTTCTGGATAGCGTGCTCGCTTATCGATATGCTCAGTTCAGTGGCTCGATAGGAAGTGACGGACGAACACGAGCTGACAAAAGTTATTGCGCGTGAGAGGGAGAATCCTTCGTCGCGTGGCGCTGCCGTGACGTCTCTCGTCCGTCTTTGTTTAATTTATAATTGTCGTACCTTCTCTATGCCTGGGCGTTGAACTTGGCTTGTTCGAACTCGAGCGTTACTTTATCGTTCGCGTGACTTTACGGAAAACCTCGAGAACCGTGTTTTCTGTCCTCTAATGTTTCGAATAGCGCACGCGTCGACCTAGAATCTTCCTGGTCGGTCAGCGTAACCGAAAACAACCCGGTTAACGAATTGTTTCCGATTTAAATTAACTATCGCATTTTAATCGATATTTAAACAAATTTAGTTTCTGAGCTAGCTTTGTTTACAAGATATTATTTCCTCCATAACCATAGATATAGGCAAATACTATATACCTTGATTAAAATCGCCGTATTATTACTCTGCTTTTAGTTCCTAAGGCTGTTCTGCTGGCTCCCGACAATATGACGCCTTGCGTTTTGTATGGTATTTTCATAGTCTTACATACATTTTATATTATATTTATGTAGTCTTTACATTTCACTTTACATCCTTCTCCTTATTTTTCATCCTTTATCTGTATTCGTACTTTCTACTTGTTACCTACATTTTAATTTTAATTTTATTTTTATTTTGTTAGAATGTGATTTGTTAGAAAAGTAATTGTCACACGTTAAATTTATTTCGCGTCGTCGAAATAGGTCGACGACGCCGTTTATTGGCCTTTAAACGCGCAGCTGCTCTTTGGCTTATTTTTACAAACAACCTACTTGTCTGCCCGTGTAGGGCGGCTTCTCGCTTCACGCCGCTCTGAAACAAAGAGACGGAACTAGGTGTAAGTACGGTAACGTTAGTCACTATATCCGTCTCGCTTTAATTTGTACTCGCTCCCGGTTGTGCTTGTCGCACTCAGGAGCGGGAACTCAACCGCCGCGATACGCAGCTAAGCTAGTGGACTGTATATGTTTGAGTGTGTTCCCTTTAAAACGTGAAAAAGCCGATTGAAGTTGATGGGAAGACGAGCTTCAACCTCGTTTCTATCCCGACTGCTGGTTTCGACTATCGTAGCAGAGGGTAACGGATGGAGGTTGTAAGGCTGCAACCGTACCCGGTCCTTGGCCCTTTACCACCTTCTTGCGTGCGTACGGGCACGGTGTGGTGCCGGTTTACCAACGGCGCCCTTGGGTCGACACTATTGGGCCTGACACCACGTTGCTTAATGAATCAACGTCCTACGCGCAGCGACCGTACTGAGCTGGCGATCTTTGGGCGTGTTCTCGCGATTCGCCGTAAGCTGGGAGAATATTGTCCCTGAATTCGACTGGAAGATGGCAAAGCCACCCAGAAGGTATTTAATACGCCCCTGGATTGTGGGTTTCGAGCCGTTTTGACAGTCAAGGGAGGTTCGAGGTCAACCTTGATACCTCCGACACGACCCTGATTACAGCGATACGTGTTCTTATTCAGGCTGAGGTGGATCGTACCCACTGCTGAATTCGAAATCTCGGAACCTGCGAGATTCTTACAGTCTTGTTGGATCGGTTTTATTGGTAAACGGCTGACGGAAGTTCACGGGATGGGGTTGCTTCACAACCCGTTCCGTATTGAACTTCCTACGGAGGTTCACGGGATGGGGTTGCTTTTCAACCCGTTCCGTATTGAAACGTCCTGTGGAGGTTCACCGGGATGAGGTTGCTTTTCCAACCCGTTCCGTATTGAACGTCCTATGGAGGTTCACGGGATGGGGTTGCTTTTTCCAACCCGTTCCGTATTGAACGTCCTGTACAAGTTCACGGTATAGGATTGTCTTCAATCCGTTCCGTATTGAACTTGTTTTTCACGTTACAGCTGTTTTTAAATAATAAACGGGTTGGGGAGGTTCACGGTATAAGATTGTTTTTCAATCCGTTCCGTATTGAACGTCCTGTACAAGTTCACGGTATAGGATTGTCTTCAATCCGTTCCGTATTGAACTTGTGGTTCACGTTTATGACTCTTTGATTATTTAAATTGTAAACGGGTTTTGTGGAAATATTGACGTTACCGGATGGATTCCCAATCCGTTCTCGTTCTGCACTTCAACCCACGTTTACAATTTCGTCGAAAAAGTTCGGGTGACTCGAAACTATTCGAAATTCTTGGAAGTTACGGGGAGCGGGATCGTATACCCATCTGCTCACGGCCGATTCCAAATTAATAGAGACGATCAAGCACGGTTTGTCAAATTCGGAGGTGAGAATCTCCGATCTAGCGGCGCTGTAATCCGAATTTGAATTCGTCTTTGTTTAACTTACATACATATTGTCGTACCTTCTCTTTCTACACTCGCCGAGACGTTAGCTCGAAAATCACGCGTAGTTTCGTCGATCGGCGTGATGTTTCGAAGAAATCCTGTATGTGACAGTTTTATAACCTGTCTTGTTGTTTTCGCTTGTAAGCTTGTTACACGAGAACCGACCGTTCTCGCGTCGGTAACATACGCAGAAAAAATAATACCGGGTGACGAATATTATTCTCACTATTCTTTTATGCTTCGAATTAACGCGATATTTAAACTGAATTTTATATTTTATTTTTATTTTAAAATTTTTAACTTTAAATTTTGTCTATTTCATTTTCTCATTTTCTACTGTTTTATTAAGGTGATAAAACTTCTCCCTCTCAGTTATCTAGTTTTCAAGTTTTTCACAATTTCACATTGACATTCCCAGCAACTATGTGCATTCTTTCCATAAACTTTACTCTTTCTTATCTATTATTTACATTAAATCCAAAAAACACTCTTCAACTACTTATCTATACTTGGGTGGTTCCTGCAAATTTTATTACAACAACTAACATTAAAAATAATTTTATTAAAATACACATTCCTGGATTTTTTTTTTTTTTTTTTTTTTTTCCATGGGGGAAAATCTTCGAAAGACTCCCCTCCCAGCCTGCTTTTGGGGAGAGGCGGGAGAGGGGTGTGTGGGATTCCCCCAGCGCCCATTATAACGGGCGGCGCCGGAGACCTGCCCACAAAAAACCCCACGGTGACCCTTCCGCACGATTTGGGAGGATACCGGGAATAGCTCGAAGTATACTTACTGTATCCTCAACGCGAACGCGCTTTGCGCCAACCCGCGGGGGGACAAACGTCCCCCGGTAATCGTCCCTGTCTCTGGCGGCAGGACGAGGCCACATCGTCCTGCCGCACATCCGTCCACGAGGCCGCGTACTAGTAGGCGGCTGCGAGCCCCAACTCGCAACCGCCGCGACCCGTTTCTACCCTCGGAGGCCGGCAGCTAACGGCCGCACCAGGCCACCGAGGGTGCCGCTCGGCAATGCCACTCCCACATCCGGCCACGGCGGGACCCTGCGTTGCCGCTCTCCGGCGGGGAGGGGGTTCCTATCAGGACCCCACCTCCCAGCCTGGAGTCATGCGCCACGCCGAGGGGGCCGCCGCGTTATCGCCTGACACCGCGCGCTCCCTTCCCGCGCGGTCTCCTTCTGCAACATTACGATTTCGCAGAAGGAGGCCACGGCCCTCCACTTCTCCTCGCTGCCGAGCATGGCGCTCACCGTGCCCGGCAGCGAGACATCCCGCCGATGACGCCGATCCAGGACACGGCGGTTCACCCTCCCATGCAGCGCATACGCTCGAGGGTATGTTCCGCCGCATCCCGCTCAGCGTCACAATGGTAGCAACGCGCCGTCGGTCTCCGTCCCTATCTCGCACAGGTATCTCCAGTAGCTGCCTTGCCCCGAGAACTACTGTGCCATGCTGTAAGTGTGGCTTCCATTACGACCTCTCGTCCAGCCACTCACATAGGAAGTGGCCTTGAACAGCCCTTCGACTGTCGGTGCCCCGCGGTAGTAGCAGAGCCAACCGCTCTTGCCACGCGATGCAATTACACGGACTGCCGGGCCATATGGCCGCTTCAACTCTCGCACCCCAAGCAGGTTCTCCTGCACACCCGGGGACCGCCCCCACCCTTCAAAAAGCGCGACGGTCGACGAGGTGACGATACATCATCGCGATGCGAGCCGAGCGAGGGGAGATCCATGGGCGGCATCCCGCAAGAACCGTCGCCGCCTCATGGTGACACGGTCGGTCCGTACCCGCGGAAGACCGCTTACAGAGCCATCTGCCTCTGCACCCGACGCAGCATACTCCATGCCGCGCCGGGAGGCCGCCATATGGTCTCGTCCGCCCGGACAGGGGCCCCGTATAGGACCACCAATTGACTGAACCACGTTGCCAGCATAGAGGGCGGCGAACTCCGTCACGCCGGGCCCCCAGGTTGGGCAGAAATCCGGCCCAAAGCCCCGACCATCCTCTCCAGCCGGGGACCAGGCAGCGGAAATGCTCCTCAGAAGCGCCAGTGGCTATCGAGGATCAACCTCTGTGATAACTCATCTGGGGCCTCACCTCGATATTAGCCTCACGCACGCGGATCAGAGGGGTGGCGGTATCCTGCCGAGGTGAATGCAGGAACATTTTCCTATCACCTCGGTCTTTTATGGACCGCCGCCGTCATCCCCATCCCTCTGATCCGGTTGACGACGCGTTGTGCCCCTCCTCCGCGAGACGCTTGGCCCTCCCCAGTGCAAGCCCGACGGCTGACCAGCACCAGTGTGTCATCTGCATAACAGCACGGCGCGCCTGACGCCCGTCAGGGAAGGTCGGCCCGCAACACTGCGTCGTACGCGCATGGATCCACAGGAGTGGCCCGAGGACCGACCCCTGCGTGAACCCCGCAGTACACACTCCCTCCGCATATGCCCATCCCGGCTCGGATACTCGATCCACCTGCCGTGGAGATAATCCCCGATGACCAAGCCACCCGAGACAAGGGGGGACCCGATGATATTCGAGCTCGCCCTCTTATCTCACTCCCCAGGACAGGGTGTTAAAGTGCGTTGGCAATATCCAAGGATATTGCCAGAAGCTTTCACCCCTCTCCCCAGCGCGACGGCCGACTCCGAGAGGGCCCTGACACGACCTATCGCGTCGATGGTCGATCGAACCTCTCCGGAAACCGTACTTGGCTGTCGTGACCGGGCCGGGGAGCACCCCGCGACAGGTGCTCTGACGAGGCGGGCAGCAATCACCCACTCGAATAGCTTGCCCACACTCGTCGAGGAGACAGATGGGCCAGGGCATATGCCGGAGGCGAACTCCGCGGGCCGACCCTCCTTCCGGGGAGGAGGACCATCCTCGGCACCTTCCAACTGGCGGAGAAAGTCGCCCGGGTCCCTCAGGCATCGGTCGAATAACCGCGCTGAGGTCGGCCCCAAGGACGCCCTGGGTCAAGACCCAAACGCAGTCTGGCACATTTTCATCCGGACCCGGGGCGGTGTTACGCGCCCCCGAGCCGTCTGATGGCCGCGGCCGAAAGCTCCCTACTGAGTGACCCCCAGTTCGGCCGCCCACTCCCTCGGGACTGCCGCCTCCGCCGGAGGGACGCTGGTACCCTCACCCGGGTGGGAAAAGCAGTGTTGACCACGTCCTCCAGCAGTCCGAGAAGTCAAGACCCTCGGTGACGGGGGCGCCTACGGGCGGAGCTTCTTCAGCACCACACCCTGTACGGGCACCCCAAGGATCGATCATCGAGGGGTCTGGAGGAGATCCTTCCATGCCCGGGGTCTTGGCTGCCGTTTGATGGCGACCTGCAGAGCAACCCGCGCCATCCGGTATACGCCATCATACAGGTCATCTGCCCTCGCTCGCGCCACGCCATCGTCCGGTCGTAGACGCGGCGGCGCGTGCGGGCGGCTACTGGCGTCGGGCGCGGACACTCGCGACCCGCAATTCCGCGATCGCGGCCGACCACTAGTACACCGCCCGGCGAGGAAGAAGCTCGCGCCTGACCCGGGAGCGCATCGACGCGTCGCAAATGTTTGCGACTGGTACCCCGAGCCGGGCAGCCTCCCTGTCCATGCTTGGCAACTCGGCCGCCACCTGCGGCCAGAAGGGTTGCAGCGAGGGCCCAGCTGCCATCGCAGGGCGTCCTTGTCCAGGCGCCGAAGCGCCCAGCGGAGCGGTATGGGGTGCCGTCCGGGCGGCGGTGCCGGGGATACCAGCCCCGGCAGGCAGAGACCTCCATCCGGATATACCGGTGATCCGGAGAGTGTCTCTGCCTCCGGGGCCACCTGCCACAACCCGACACCATGCGCACGGCGTTGGGGGATCGCCGAATCCAACGTCAACGATAGACCCCCTCATATCGCCGCAGCCGCAGCGTGTGCTCCGGACCCCGGTTTTGCGGTAACCGAAGGTCGAGCCCCGCCGCCCAGTCGCCCAGGATCCCGCCACGAACGGTGGTCCTAGGGATCCCCAAGCCACCGACTTGGCGTTAAAGTCCCCCAGGACCAGCAGCACCGGCCGGGCCGCGCAGCGCTGCACGCATGCCGCGGACATTCTCGGCCAAAGTACAGCTCGAACGCGGCGTGACCGCTGCGGGGCGAGATGTAGCACCCCACCATTTACGGCGACTTCCCCAGTCCATTTGGCGACGAAACCCCGACCGCGCTCCAGAATGGAGAAGGCGGCGGGGACCCGTCGCCACCTCCCCATACCGTCGCCACCAAAGCCGTCCGCGTCGCCGCACCCAATGTGGGTGATCAGGCACGCGGTACGGCTCGGCAGAGACCGCCTGGCCAACCCCACACTCCGCGTGGACTCGGGACATCATGTACTGTGCCGTGCGGCAGTGGTTGATGATTGGCCTGGAGGAGGAAGGCAGGGCGCCGTTATTTAACGGCCGTCCCAGCCTCCTGCCCGGCATGTCACGTCCCCGTGGCACCGTCCACCTCCATTGTGGACGCTGCCACGCTTAACCGCGGTGCTTTGAACCGGGGTGGGCCCTTCTTCTTCCCCTTCCGGGAGGGGACAGCACTTTTTGCTCCCCACGCTGTGATCGGCTGGCCTCCCCATGTCCGCACATAGCGGGCAGTAGAGAGCCGCCGAGCCACTGGCTCGCGCAGGTG
Organism: Colletes collaris; assembly: GCA_030068185.1. Taxonomy (NCBI): domain Eukaryota; kingdom Metazoa; phylum Arthropoda; class Insecta; order Hymenoptera; family Colletidae; genus Colletes; species Colletes collaris. The sequence continues at coordinate 254,178 of JASGYR010000267.1, forward strand.
GTTCATCTCGCCCCGCAGCGGTAATAAACACTGAAACCCACGCTGCGGTCCACCGGCGAGGTGCACCACTGCCCTCACGTGCCCCCAGCGCTCCGAGGCGGCGGTGACACTGGGTGGGCGCGGCGCGAGTGTCTCCACTCGCGCCGAAACCCCACCCCACCATTACTCCTTCCCGGATTCCGCCACCTTTCGGGCGGCGGAGAGGGCTGACACCGGGCCCACACCGACCCCAGGCCGGAAGGAGACCTGCGATTTCTCCGACCCGCACGTCTCCCTCGGGGCAATCACCCGCCCTCGCTAGGGCACAGGACACCTCCTGCGCAGGGTGACCAGGAGTCGTCCAACCCACATATGCGCATCTCTGTGCGCTGCTTGGGCCAGGCGACTTCGGACGCTCCGCTCGCCCATGCTGCTCCTGGAGCCTCTGGGCGAGCTCGGTACGCTGCTTCTCACTGCGCCCTCCTGGACCAGGGATCTCCCGGCAGGAGACCCCGGTCACGGCCCTCTTCGCCCTCACGGGAAGCGATGCCCGAGGCTCCTCCAGGGATATATTATCCCTGGCGAGCTACATCGCCCCCGCAGTGTCAGGTCGCCCCCCTGAGGAACGGTCAGCGTCACTGCTGCCGTTTTTGAGGGGGCACGCCCTGGTCCACACCTTCGCGGCTCTTTCTCCTTGGCCGCGGGCGGCGAGGTAGCAGGTCGCGGCTGCGAGGCGCTTCCTCGCCGCCCTCTTTTGCCTTCCGCCCTACCACCTCGATCCACGCCACCTCTCTGGGCGAATGGTGCCGCGGAGGACGATGCGCACCGGGGCCGCGGGTACATCTACCCCACTGGGGAGACCGCGGCCCGCCTTTTGGCACCGGCACTCTCCACCATATCCCAATCCTCCCTCAGAAGTTCGTCCTCTGGAGAAGGATGGGGAATCTCTACACGGGCGGAGTGCGGGTGGAAGGGCCACGCAACACCCGCCGCCGCACTCGCTTATTTTCCACGATCACCGTGGATGGTGGGTGGAGGTGGAGGAGGAGGGAGGATAGGAGGGAGGGCTGCGCTGTTCCAGCGCGCCTCTGCCCTCACCCTCCCCCGTCTCTCCTCCTCCACCAGGAGCTGCAGCCGGGCATTTCGCCCGCCTTTCATCCTCCCTGCGCCGCCTTCCCCATCTTTTTGCAGCTCTCTCGCAGGGCCTCAGCCATGCTGCTTTTCTGCCCCTTTCGAGGGGCCAGGCTGCGGCAACCTTCTCGACCCGCCTCAGGGACGAGGAGATCCTCTCGGATATCTCCTCGGTCTACCTCGTCCCTGAGGCAACTTCATCATCACGACCGGGTTCATAGCCCGGTCCGCACTACTTCGTTATCGACGGCCTGCCCCGTCCGCTTCCTGTTGGAGCCTATGTGGCTCCTCGTGGAGGAGAAGGACGAGACCAGACGCAGTCTCTGTCGTCACTCCCCTCTCACGCTTCCACGAAGCCGGGCCAGGCGCTAAAGTGAGGCGCTAGAGCGCCGTCACCGTAGCTCCAACACCATTTGCTCATTCGTCACTCCCCATTCGCAACAACCCCTGTGCCCATCCATCCCTCAAGGTTTTAATTGTTGCCAGATCCATGAGTTCCCACGTCGTAGGTCGGAAACATAAGGTCCACCCTGGCAGAGCCGCCTATACCCGGGTAAGCCTAACATACTACGAGGGTTCGGCAGGAATGCCCCGGAGAATTGGTCGCTTGGGATTGGGCCTTCTCCCCCAACCATGCATCCCATCGCCGCGCACCTATAACTTAGGATTGGAGGGGGCGGCGATTTTATAGAGTCGCCCATACTCTTGGCTTCCCAGGCAGTTAAGCCAAGGCCCCCGCTTCTCCTGCCGTCACGTACCATTCACAAAACCAAAAAAGGACCATGTGGAGTGGGTCGTTGTGAGCGACCATTTTCAGGAGAGCTTTTACGGTGCTGATTAGCTTCAGGTACCTCGGGGTCGCTACGCCCCGTACTGCAGCCGACGATTGCTGGGACACAGCCCTGAGAGGGACGCGAATGGGCTGGGAAACTTCCATCGGATCCACTTCTGGAACCTCCAACCTTCGAGCAACTGGGAGAACCTTTTGCTTACTACAAAAACTGCGCAGCAAGTCTAGGAAGCGGTGGAGAGGATCGTCCAGCTCACCATGCGGCGCCCATACAGAGAAGACCGGAGTCCTGCGACACGAAAGAAGACACCCTCATATACCACTCCACGTCTAAAGTGCGTACGCGACAATAACACTACTGGAGTAAAGCTAATCGTCGATGTCTCATCTGCCAAAAGGAGCACTTCATCCCTCTTCTGCCCTACCTATAAGAACTTAAATCCTCCGAGAGAGAAGCTGCTGATCTGAAGCGTCTTTTGTTATAATTGTCTAGCACCTCCACTCCTTCTAGTTAGCTTGTAAGTCTACTAAACGTTGTCAACTCCTGCGTAGGTGGCAGCATCATACCTCCACTTCGATTCTTAACTTCAAGAGCAAGCGTTATTGCTGCGGATGCTTCTTCTTCCAAGCAGGGGTATCAGGAAAGAGATCGAGGAATCGAATGAGAACTTACAGACTGAGCAGACCGCCTCATATTCTGGAAAGGTGAAACTCACTGCGCTACGCCGACTTCCTGCTCCGTAACCTCGCCAGTCTCACGTTGTGCTTGCTACCGCAGAACTTGTGCTGGAGTCAGACCAGGGAAAGAAGGGTAGTTCTGTTTAAATATCGCTTAAAATGCAGGAAATTTAATTTAAATCGAAACAATTCGTTACCCAGGTTTGTTTTTCGGTTACGCGACCGGGACCAGGAAAGTAGTATAGCTATGGGGGATTCCTAAACCCATGGGGCAATGAGGGAGCGTGCGGCGTGGGGAAGGTAGGGCGCGCGGGGGAGTGCGGCACGGAGAATCTTTAGGCGCGGGGCCTTGTGGGGAGTGGAAGAGTGGTTGAGGCGCGGACACGAGCCGCGGAGTGGGAGATGTCAGGGAGAGTTAGTCCAGGCCGAGCCGCCGCCGGAGACCTCTCTCCAGACCTGGCCGCCAAGTCGCTTGAAATTTTTTAAGAGGGGGAATGATCCCCTGAAAACTTTTCATACCTAACCGAGGAGGGATGATCCCCGAAAATTTTTTCTACACCCACAGGCATTTTTTATTGTCTTTTTCGGCGTTCTCGGTACGTTTGATGAGATCTAAAAAAAGAATTACATAATGTTCTCCTAAGAAAATATTTACAGCCTAGCAAGGAAAAAAAAAACAACATACATCATTCGGCTCGGCAATCTATTCTTTCTATTTATTATTCTAGTACTAAACATAAATCATCCAGATTTTTATAGTTCACTGTGGTTAGGTTTGGTCAAACTCTTGCAAAAACGCGTTATAGAAAATGGTTAATATCATTACGAAACACAAGAAATAAAAGTTTCATACTGTATACTAAATGTGAAAATTTACTCAAAGAAACAATGCAGTTCCTCTCTCATCCAGAAGTCGAGTCGAGTCTCGCGCAACGATGCGTTTTCGCGCTTTGTCAGCGAGTCCGTTATCTGCTACGTGCCTTTCGACGAAGTCGTTGCTACGCGAATATGCAATATCGTAGTTCGCGACACGCTGCGATCCAACGGATTAAAATATAAATTCAAATCGACGGTCCAGCTCTTAGATTTAGCTGCGAGGAGAGAATTTGGAAGACGGGTAAATAAAATTCGAGAACTAATCTATGTTTTAAAAATGACACTATATTGTTACATTTTTATGTGAGCATCAAACTCATACAATATCATTGATGGCACATCCTAACAGTTCACAATCTACAAGATAATCCTTGGAGTAATATTCACTGTCGCGTATGATTTTAGCAGCACTACGCGTATCTAATGTTTTCGGTAATATATTGTTACGTTTTTCTTACGAGCCTTTCAATTACAATATCATTGATGGCGCATGCTAACAGCTTCGCAATCTACAAGATAATCCCTGCAGTAATATTCGCTGTCACGTATGATTTTAGCAGCACTACGCGTATTCTAATGTTTCGATGACAGCATTGCTCTGTTGCAACACGCTAACGAAGTTATAAATTTTTTCCTCACATCTTCTACAGTTTGATAGAGCCGCGGATATACACCAAGCTTTACACATGGCTCAAGATTAAATAAAAATACCGCTACTGTATTCGGTTTGAAATAGCAGCGACTTATTATCAATTGTCATCTTTACAATCGACGAATCAAACATCCGACAAAATTTCCACCGTTAATTCAGCATAATCTGCATCAATGATGATCCAGGCAATTGTGCACGTTCTTCGATGGTTGTACAGCAGTCGAATAGTGAGGTTCCATGTATGCCATGGTATTCTAAGATGATTCCCACGATTATTCATCCGAGAAGAATTTCTACATCATATTGCTGTAGGTCCCTACGCTGATTCCAATTTCCAAATATTTGCAGCCCGTGGATGTTAATGCGTATCTTTCTGACCATGACACGCTGATGGTTGGCGTGGCCTAAAAATCATAATCATGAAAATTACCTTTTTTCATGAAAAAAAACCTCATAAATAAATAAATAAATAAAAATTATGAAAGGTTACCTGTTAAATGTATTCTCCTTGCATGGAGATACGCCATCATCTTTGCCTGATTGGAACGTAATAGCCCACTTGCAGGCACTGGTACTACATTGTTTTTCAGGAGCACTCTATTTCTTCCTGTCGAAAATTCCAGCGAAGCTACTGAGCAAGATTGATGGGAATAGCGTCCGGAGAGCCGGCTTAAATAGAGGTGCAATCCCCACCACATTTTATTCCTAAAGCTACCATTTTTCCCCATAATGCTTTTGTTCAATCTTGAACATCACGCAGCATATTATCGCGCGATTGCATGTAATCTCGGGCCTCCAAGGATAAAAAGTCTCGACACGTGTAAAAGAATGTAATATAATATCTGTGGAAAGCGCTGAATATTTTATTCTAAAACTACCATTTTTTTTCCAGAATTCTTTTGTTCAATCTTAACATCGCTTAAGCATCATCGCGCGATTGCATGTAACTTTGGGCCTCCCAAGGATAAAAGTCTCGACCACGTGTTGATAATGTAATATAATATCATGGAAAGAATTATATGATATCAGCAGAAACTTCATAGTAACATGTTGGCATGCAATGCATTTGAGGGAAGGGGAGAGACACTCGAAAAGGAGTTAGGCAGAGATACCAAATCGCCTGTGCTGGTATAAAAGCACATCTCTTAACATCGCAGCATATCGCGCGATTGGCATGGTAACTTGGGCCTCCAAGGATAAAAAGTCTCGACACGTGTTGAATGTAATATAATATCTGTGGAAGCGCTGAGATAATTTTTATTCCTAAAAACTACCATTTTTTTTTCCCATAATGCTTTTGTTCAATCTTAACATCGCAGCATATCAGCGCGATTGCATGTGTAACTTGGGCCTCCCAAGGATAAAAGTCTCGACACGTGTTGGAATGTAATATAATATCATGGAAAGAATTATGCGATATCAGCAGAAACTGCATAGAACCATGTTGGCATGCAATGCATTTTGAGGGAAGGAGAGACACCGAAAGAGTTAGGCAGAGAATATTGCCAAATCGCTGTGCTGGTATAAAAAGCACGCTTTTTAAACTGCACAAGGCCTTCAAATAGTTACTAAACGTGTTGCATTGAAAAAGGATATTATATTTGATTATACATTTACAATTCCATTTACATTCCATTTAACAATATTGGAACAATTCGCACATTTATCACGCCAATTGTTGGATCATTCCGAACGATTGATTTCGCAGGATGAGTACCTCTGGTGGGAAGAACGGTGCAACGAGTGTATCTAATCTTTGGAAGAACACAGCCGCGTGAAACGCCCGCGATTATCGATCGGTGTTCGACAATCGTTGGTTGCTCGAATCGCGCGACTCGAAGCGATTGAAACATTTGGTGCGCAGACGTTTCAAGCGCGTCAAGGTGCCGGACATTCGAGTACGGGACTTTGTGGCGTGAAATACACTGCGTTCGATACTCGCGTATTAACAGGTGTCATCCTAAATTCGAATTATAATTCCGAACCGCGCAACTTCCTCTCCAGGATGCAGAGACCATTGTGCTGGAGCATGTTCGGGACACCTTGAGTGAAACATCGAAACCTCAAAGTGAACACGGTGTTCAACTCCGGCGAATTTGTGGCAGGTGACAAGCATGCTTGCTTAAAAGCAGGTCAAACACCCAAAACTGTGAAACTCTTCCACACATCCGTTGATCTGCAGGAGATTTGGTACCAGCGATGCGTCGTCGAATCCCTCCAATTCTGGCATCGCTGGAAGAGTTCCAGGAACGCGACAGCAGATGGGCATTGGCGAGAATCATGAATCTGACCGTCAATGTCAATAAGTATAATCCACTCCGCGCGGGTGTCACTTCAAGTTGCCGCGAGAAATCATGCTGAAGAGGGCAACTTAATATAACGCCACAATCCTCGGACAACGCATGTTTCGCGTGGGCAGTTGTCGCAGCCTCTTCATCCAGCAACAAAATATCCTGAACGTCGGAAGGTTCATACCCGCAGTATACGTCGATCCTAAATCTCCAGGGCATTGAGTTCTCTAATGTCTCTGGGGTATATTAGGAAGTTTGAACGGCTGAACGACATCTCCGTCAATGTCTACAGCTTCGAGGAGAAGATGAAGAAAGGGGCCAACAAAGTCTTCCCGCTGCCAACCTCACCAGCCAGAAGAGAGGGATAGACATGTAAACTTACTTTACACGCCGAATAAAGTCAACGGCGATGTAGTGCACATTGAATGCATTAAGGACTTGGTCCATAGGCTGTGGTGGGCATGCAGCTGAGCAAGCGCACAAAGCCAAGAAACTGTCATCTGCGATCGGTATGTATGTAAAAATTTATGAAATGTTTAAAAAAATGATATTTGAAATATGTGGAATTAAATACATTTTTTGGGTTTACAGATGCATGCACTACTTCGGATCTACCGGAGAAGTTGGAAGTGCATTCGCTGGACGGCGGGCAGATCAAACAACTGCGCCATTCTTGCTGCCCAGCAGAAGGCGACAATCTGCTCAATTTCAGCAACTACGATAGGAAGGAGCGGCTCCCTTTCGTAGTATATGCGAATCTGGAGTGCATCATCGCAAAAACGTTGTGGCACACCAAGCGGGTGATAATAAATTACACTACATATCAACACCACAATGTACACAGCGTTGCATATTATATGCATTTCGTTCATATGATACATCACTGTCGATGTATCGATGTCGCCGCGACACAGATTGTGTTTCATGGTTCGTCGACGAACTTAAAAATTTTGCAAACTTTGCCAAACCTATTCTCTTACCAGTAATGTTCTCATGCTGGATTTAACTCCCAGAACAAAGTTGACGACATTTCTACAAATGCAGCACATTGTCATATTTGCGAAGAACCATTCAAGGCTAGCGATGTACGAGTTCGCGATCATTGCCATCTGTCCGGACGGTTCAGAGGGCCCAGCACATTCGGAGTGCAATTCTGGTAATTATAAAAATGTGTTTTACATCCCCATAGTTTTCCATAATTTATCCGGCTATGATTCGCATTTCCATTATCGAGGAAATAGCTACCGCTTTCGAAGGTCGTCACATTGATGTATTACCTATAACTAAAGAAAAATATCCATTTCTTCTTCACAAAACATGTTGAAGACACTGGATGAATCAGACTCGCATAATTATATTAAATTACAGATCTCATCGATTCATACAAATTTCTAAATACCAGTCTCGACAAATTAGCATCTTTTTCTTAACACAGATCAATTTAAAATTTTGCGATCCCTAATTTGGAGACATTATCCACCTGAAGATTTCAATTTATTGACGCGGGAAAGGGTGTATACTCCATATGAATCACCTTTTTGATTGTGCAGAACACAAGCTTTTGCAGTGATCCATGCTTACCGCCGCGCGAGTCATTCTACAGTTTTCGTTAACGCAAGCGAGATCTGGATTTCAGAGACCACTGATTACGTTACGCCGAGACAGCTTCCGCAGCGTTTCCGAGATTAGAACCTTGGGCGAGATACAGCGATTTGTATTTGAAAACTGATGTCTTGTTATTGGCAGTATATTTTTGAAAATTTTCGCGAAAGTTGTATCAAGAGCTACGGATTAGGGATTCAGCGCATTACTATACTCTACCTGGTTTCACATGGGATGCAATGCTAAAACATACCAAAATTACATTCGAAATTCGCTACAGCAGACATCGATATGGTCATGTTTATCGAACGCGGTATACGCGGGGAGCTTAAGTCAATGTTCGCGGAGAAGATACGCACGATGCCAATAACAAGTACATGTCATCTTACGACGCATCGGAAGGGAGTCATCGTAATTTGATGTACTTTGACGTGAACAATTTTGTATGGATGTAAGCAATGTGTCAGCCTCTACCATACCTTCTAAATTTCAATGGGTCGAAGATGTTGTAAATTTTGCCCCACGTATCTTCAATCGGCGTCGATTCGCCCACGGATACATTCTCAGGAGGTGTAGATCTGGAGATATCCGCAACGTCTGGTGCACGATGCCTGGCATGCAGATTCTGCCGTTCTGTCCGACTTGCGTGCCCAAAACCACCTGGCAGCAGGCAGGATATTAAGTTACTTCCGCAGACGGTATACGATAAGCTTAGCGTTACGATAATCCCATTATCGCAACTTGCAGCAGTGCACGCGTCACGGTCTTCGTATTACATAGATACACCGCGTGCTTCAATTCGCTAAACCAATCTCCTGGCTTCGCGATTACATCGAACTCAACACTATCGATTTAGAACAAGCGCGACAAACGACTTTGAAAAGAATTTGTACACAAATTGATGAACAACGCAGTATTCCGGTAAAACTATGGAAAATGCTTGAAGAAAGCCGCATGTGGATGTAAAACTTGTGATACACATTGGGAAGGGCTTGATATGGCGCGGAGGCAATGATCGCGAAACCGAATTCTCCTGTACAGCAGAAGTGTTTTTTCGGAAAATTTAGTAGCTGTTGACGGGTGCGAAAACTCGAGGTGAAATTCAACAAAACCGATATACGTGGGTATGTGCATTCTGGACATATCAAAACTTTGTTTGTATGAACGCCTTTCACCACGAGTACATGTCTCCCTAAAACACGGGCAAAATTGTAAAATTCTATACACCGACACTGACAGTCTTTATTTATCACATTCAGTGCGACGATGGTTCTACGAGTCTATAGAAGCACAATATCGATAGGATTCGACACAAGCTGATTATCCTACCGACAATCCATATAATATGCCACGCATGTAAATAAGAAGGTTCCGGGGCTGATGAAGGATGAAAATAACGGTGCGATAAATGATCAGAATTCTGTAGGTCTTAGAGCGAAAATGTATGCACTTCGCGTAGACGGCAAGAATACGAAGAAGGCGAAAGGCGTCAAGACCAACGTGCATAGCCAGAACGATAACTTTCGTCGACTACGCGGCAGTGTTTGCGCAAAGAGATCGAAATGGTTCGCAGACAATCATGCATATATTCAAATTGCACACAAAGTGTACACCATTTCGGAATCCAAAAATCGCCTTCTAAGTCCTGTATGACGACAAGCGATATATCGTAATTCCGATTCGACCGACATACTCTGCCCTGGGGACATTATAATATACCGTTGTAAAATAGAAATTATTATTGTATTTATTATAAATAGTGGAATTTATTGTATAATATAAAATTGCTTTACAAATTGTTCCGGGCAAATGGTATAGGAAAGTGGATGATTTAGTATTAACTCATTCCTTATAAATAGTAGGATTAATGTGTAAAATAAAAGTCATACTCATGTATATGTATATGCATCATTGTATTTTATTGAGACCATGTATTATTTTACAAAACATTACGCTTTTATTTATCAGAATTGTGTGATACTTATCAAAGCCCATATAAACCACTCTGATGGCTACACCTTATCCCCTTTCTACGCAACACTTTTTCCACTAGATGCACATCAGGATCTGTGACGCGTTGCAGCTCATGTTCGTAGAATCCTCCGGCAACAGGTTTTCCAAAGGAATCGGAGGAGCAGATACGTCGCGGGATTGAATTGCCTGTACTTTGGCTATTTTAAACACCTCCGTTGTCCAATTCGGTGTATAGCCTTTAATCGAAGATGGTTTTAAATTTTTTGCTTGACGCGCACAGAACTCGCCCAATTTGAATCTCGCTGGAGCAGCGATCTTTATGTTGCTGTATACTGTGTACTTCTAGGCGCTTGTCGAGCGATCGCTGGGTAACATCGCAAGGACGCATTCCGATGGTTCTATGTTTTCGTGCGTTATACTCTGCAAGTAGACGCGGTAGAGTGCATCAGCCCAATTTTAAGCCAGGAGTTTCCATTGAGCGTAAAACAGTTTCCCACATATTGTTCTTCAGTTCCTGATTGAAACGTTCTTAACAGACGGAGGCCTTCATCACCGAATACTTTGAATAATGAATAATGCCATGCTTTGTCGCGAGTTTCTGCACATCAACGTTGTGAAATTCTTTTCCTTTGATCGGTTTGCAAATTTTTCGGATGTCGATCTCTAAATATCTTTACCAAACGCTTTAGTCACCTCAGCACCACCTTTAGTCTTGAGCGGTACCGCCCATGCATACTTGCTCCAGCACATCGATGACCGTGAGTATATAGTGATGACCTCGGTTGAATCGGGCAGAGTATGGACGCATTTCTACAACGCTCAGCTTGCCACAGATCATCGGTAGGGATCCAGTGCACTATGGTGACGTGTCTCCGCGGGAAATGTCTTCGAGCTGGAGCATGCAATTCCTCAACAAGTTGTCGCTCTTGAGACTATGGCTTTCATTACTTCTCGGATTTCGAGATATTGGTTGCATGTTTGATCGCAGAGATGTCTTTGACACGAATGATGCGATAATTATCGTGTACATATATTATGTGCTCCCCATCGGCTCATATGGAAATTCTGGTTTTCAGGATTCAACCGTCTCGCATGATTTTCCTTCGCATTGTCGCTGCGGATTCAATGCGCGATGATATCTCTTGAACGCTTTGTTTTGCAACGTCAGTTTACATATCTCTCTGAAACATGACCAGCTTCCTCTCCAATTCTTCATGCTGCTCTCTCAAAAAGTTTAATGCTCTTTTCCATATATAGTTTATTAACGGCATCGCTGTCAACTGTTTCCGGCTGAGCTTACGCGTCGTATCTTGCGTGATTTTGCACGTCAAAGTCGCACCTGCCACTCAAAGAGCATTGTCTAGCATATATTTTCGAAGCAAACCGCTCCATTTGTAATAGTCCATTCCATCTGCTCCGGCTCTTTCTCTCGAGCGATACTCCAAATTTATTGATCGGCATCTCAACGCATACAGTGCACATCATCGGTGCGCGGTTTAATTTATAATAGAGGCCTACCTCGCGGAGTTCCTCGATAATCGATAGGAATTTCATGCGCCATGCGAGGTTGTTACCCGCCTGACGCGACGCTTCCAACAAACGATGAGCTTCGATCCACCGCAGCTCGTTGGGATCGTCCCAGTGCACGTAATCGATCTTGTTATCATTTACCGTCATGACTCGCGGAACCGGCAGGCCTTTCCCTGCCTTGCACTGGTCGATATACGTGGTAGTAGCGGTGCTATTACATGTTTATACTTGTGGTATCCCTTGTTACCCATTACGGGATTTTGGGCGTTAAGTAGACCACGTCTGCTATTTGTTGTCAGTAGTATACTTTTGTATTTTTGTCTATCCTGGCATCTGTGTATAGTGGCATCGTCGGGAAGTCTCTTGAAAATCAGTTCGTAAAGGCCTGACGTTCCCCTCCGTATTTTACACCATCTATGATTATATTATCATCCTTGTCTATATCGAAAGCCTTGTCCCTGCCGACATCAGTTCCACTATTGCCAAAGTATACGCCATTACACATAGTCCATTGCTGTATCCCTGTCATCATTCTTGATGGCACGCATTTATTTTGGCCCCCAACGGACCGAAATGGTTATGCGAAATGTTTGTTGTCCTTCGAATGTTTGGAGTTGCTGTCTAATAGATGATGCAAACGACTCATCAGGAGTAGTTTCGAAAAACATCGTCAATATTAGTTGCAAGCTTGTGATTGTACGTTCGGAAATGTATTTATTGTTGTGGAAGGAACTGGGGGAATCGGCTGATGTAACATCCTGCCGTTTCCGCTTCGATTGAATTGGTGTGGACGTTATTGAATGAATTTTCCGATGACGCGTGTGGTTTTCCTCTTTGTCTTATGTGATGCGTTCCCTTTCGGTTGGATTTTCGTTTTAGGTGTTAATGCTTCCTTGCCTTCAACGTTCTGTGCTCGTTTACCAGCGATGGCAAGTCAGCTTTTGTAGCAGTTGTATTTTCAACAATCTGTTTTAAGGGATCTACAAAAGGTTTAAAGTATCTATACAACGCGATAACTACCTCAATATTGCCAGTCTTCAAAGCCTTATGTTTCTTTCGAATAGAATCACTGGTTTTTGCAATTTCCTTCGCTTCATTGCTCTCGCGATCCTTAATCTCCAGACTATCGATATCAATCATTGTGCCGCAGACGTTGCTTTTCCACCGACGTGTCGATGACGATTGACCACCTCACGGTACCTGCAAACTCGTTAAATCCCTTTCTATAACGTCCATTGGACATCGCACAATCTTTGTCTATCACGCCACGAAACCGTACTCCCGTTGCCAAACAATTGCGACACAAAGCGCAAGAAATCCTCGTAAGACGTGTCAGTGTTTACGTGATCGTTGTACACATGTTTCAAGTTGGTGCCATCCTGCTTAAACAGAATCAGCAGATTTGCATTGTCACGTATAAGATTGTTTGGGAATCTTTGCATACGTCTGACAGAGATAGAAACAGTCAACGTTCGGAAATCGGCGCCCCAATTGAAGAAAATATTCTCGTATCGTATCTTGCTTCGTCGCATGCCACGTCATCAAAGATAAAAATGGAATTCGGAAGCGATTCGCTCGGTGGGATGACGTCACTGTTATTTGAAAACGTGAAAGTAGCCAATTTTCATCTATCGGAGCCAATAAATTCTCCAAATACTGATATTTTCGGCTGCTGCAACGACTTGGAATACACGTACACGTTCTCAGGGAAGCGAACGCCGTGAGGATCTTCCAACAAGCTTACCAGCACATTACTGGTCTTTCCGGCACTCTGATGGGCTTCGCAAATGAGGCTTTGCGGATAGTGTTCTGGCAGCATGCTACCGTGTCTGCGTTTTGTTTTCGAGGACATCATTTGCGATTTATCATCAAAATTTGTCACGCGTATAGTCACAGGTTGTCGCACGAATCGCATCCTCCGCTGCAAACCGCGAAAATGATTTTTTTGACACATCGAAGCGACTATGCGTCCTATTTATAGGTCCGCGTCGAGAGCAAAACAGCTCAGTATTCGAAATGCTTCTCGTTCTGCCGGATAATTGGCGACATTCGAGACATTAGTACCTCTGAGCAGCTGGATATATATACCAAAGATTTATTCTACTTCACGAATTTGGCAGACACATTGGACCAGTTGTGGGACAGACTCCCCGAGCATATAAAGCCGATCTCTGGAGGGGTTCGGCAGTATCAAGTTCGGTGTCTGGAACATTATAATCGCCCTTGGCAGCGAACGCATATCGACGGGTCCAGCACGCTGATTAAAAACTGCAGCAGATATGTTGCCGACGAGAGTAAAGAAAGGCGGTGGTTTGTTAAATCGAGCGATAAACGCGCTACTTATCCGAATTACATATCCGTGAGAGATATCAGTTTTGTGGTCCAGGAACTCATCTGGCGAAACAGATTATTTGGCTAGAGGTGAGTCGAGGCACATCAATCCGTTGGACGGCAGCGTGTCGCGAACACGATATTGCATATTCGCGTAGCTTAACGTGACCTCGGCAGAAAGGCACGCAGCAGATAACGTACTCGCTGACAAAGCGCGGAGACGCATCGTTGCACGCGAGACTCGACTCTGGGTGAAAGAAGGAGCTGCTACAGCTGTTTGGGCAGCTATGAAGCGCCAAGACGAAAATCGGAAATGGGGATGAAAGCAAAACCCGCAAAGGGGACTGTAAGAAAAGCATCGCAAAAGAGGATTCTCTTCCAGTGGCCAAACGGGGTGGTATATTACCACTTCTCCCGCTGCTAGGTGTTCTCGGATCTGCCTTAGCTGGCGGAGCGGCGGGGATCGCCCAAGGCGGTAAACGATAATAAGGCAGCGCAACGTCAGCTGCAGGAAATGCGGCGCCATAATCAGCTCCATGGAAGGTCGTGGACTCTATCTGGACACCATACAAGCGCGGACAGGGAATCTCGAAACGAAAAAACAAACAAAAAAAACGCCGAAAAAGACAATAAAAATTCACCTGTGGGTGCGCTAACTACCGACATGCAATTGAATGAGTTGGCAAAACGTATGCGTATTCCATTCTTTAGGTGTTTTTATGCGCAACGCGCTACTCAGCCGGAGTGAGTACGTCGAAACGAGAGCGGTATCGTGAATTTGGACAATGTCGAGGGACCGGGGACCTCATTGGGTGGCGTATGCGAAGAGGGCATCGAGCTGTATACTTTCGACAGCTTTGGCAATCTTCGACCGCCTAAAGGAATTGACACAATATTTGGATAATGATGATGATGATGAAAAATTGAATACAATCGAACGTCTTATCAGGAGTATGACTCAAGAGCAATTGTAAGACAAATCTATGTCTACGCTTTCTACAAAACGATTGGCACCAAATTTAAGGATTGTCCCCCGCCACTCTGATTCAGAAAACTAGTCGAGCAGTTTCTCGGAATATGTCGTTAACATTGACTCTAACTGGCAAGAGTAGCACCCTCGTTGTAAGCTACTTTCCACCCATAGATCATGAGCGACGATGATTACGAGCTTGGTCTAACAACCTTTGAAACGTATCAGTACAATAACCCAACATCGACTCGAGCAACGATAAATTCTACTTCACCACAAACTATGACACCAACAACAACAACAGCGTCGACACTGGCCACGAATACATTACGATTCCCCACGGCTCCTACGAACGCTAGACGCCATTGCCAAGTGTTGAAGCAGCGATTACTTGAGCGATATCCTAAAAATCTCTGATGGTACCGATGATGATGGTAGACAATGATATGTATCCTATAGTGTTACGCCCCCAAACAATGTAACACTAAGTGAAAAGCGAGCTGTACTGCTCAGTTTTGCAGTCGACTTTACGAACCCAATAACATTATTGATCGCTATTGGGATTCTCGGCGAATCGGGAATTAGAACCGGGGCAGTGGCACGAATCGGACGACCCGATTAATATCATGAGCGTAAACATTATTCGCATTGAATGGCCAGATAGTGTGCACCGCTGGCGCGTACAACTGCGTAATGGGAAGCGTATTACCACATCACGATACCGCCATGAATTTTTCTCCGGAGAGTCCCGCCCGGATATAAGATATCGGAAATGCCCGCACAGATCATTTACTCTTCCAATCACCGCAAGGATCATTGTACGGATCTAACGATACGCGTTGTGGATCAAAACGGACGATTGCTTTGGATTTTCGAGGTGAAGAGATTGACCATCCAGACTGCACGTGCGACGACGATAATACCTGTGGTGCGAACGAATGAGATGCTTGTGTTGAACGACTCCAGAAACACGTTTCTTCCAAACGAAATTGTCTACCTTAACAACAACAACAATAATAAACAACAACAGCCCTGAGTACGCTAAAACGAAGAGAGGCTCAGTGCTGTAAAACATTGCATTTTTGAAATCATTGGGATTCACTTGTGCGCATTTAAGTTGAAAATGGCTGACATCTCTAAGCATTGGAGGAAGCCGACGTTTGATGATCGCATTGTTAAGCTCGAGACTCACACATACAACCGCACAAGTTAACACAACGTTTGGACACAGTGATCGAGAGAGAGAATACCTATACAACAAGTAAGATTTATACACATTGCCGTGTGAAAGTTTCCTCTATGTGGAGGGGGAAATTGACGATAGATAAGCCAAATGTTGGTTCAACTGTGATGTTTGGATTTATTTGCTTGGCGTTCTTATTTGTTGTTATTCGATATGATCTGTATGGTGTGGTGATTGATCGCATCAGAAACGTTGGAATAACTAGAAGCACGCTTA
This sequence comes from Colletes collaris, assembly GCA_030068185.1. NCBI lineage: Eukaryota > Metazoa > Arthropoda > Insecta > Hymenoptera > Colletidae > Colletes > Colletes collaris. Next base: position 270,441 of record JASGYR010000267.1, read on the forward strand.
AAAATTATGTATCACTGACATCCGATGAAGACAAAAATATGGAAAATGCTGGATGGGGCTTGAAACGACGCTGATGAGTTGGTAGTGAAAAATCAGTTTCAATTTTGCGTCCCGCTCAAATATTTGCTGGGATTTTGCGAGGACTACAAACGCATGGTTATTAATGCGCCTCACGAATTGATTTTAATACGATCGCGCAACGATAACAATTCTCTAATTATGTCTCCAACGTTGGAACCAGAAATTGAATTACTTAAAGTGCAATGGCGGATGCCTCATGTGACGCTAAACGATGTTAATAAGCTATCGCTGCTACATGCTTTGGAAAGTGGGGCAAAATCCTGAGCATTAGTTTTCGTCTCATGTGGGATCTGTACGAGTATCCTTCTGCTTACAGAGCACCACCAAGCATTCGTGGGCCGTCAAGGCAGCCGCACACGAAGAGCTGGAGAAGCCGCGATATGTTCTCTTTGCTCTGAAGGTGACTGCTCGAAAGAATGTGATGACCGAAGATGCTACTCGGTTTGACCACTGCAAATTGACCAATGTAAAACTGTTTCTCAACTCGGAATTTTATCCGTACGATGACATGAACTTGGACTTTGACAAGAATAGACACGCCATCTTGTTTAGCATGTATACGCATTTCCGTAAATCGTATTACGGACATAGTTGCAACGAAGTAGCATTATTCACCGTTGCCCACTTTTACAATTTGGCCCCCTCGCTGGTGATTTTCTGACTGCTCGCATTCAAAATGAGTTTCTGATCAAGAATAACAGCACCGTGGACGATGCGCATAGAATTCGATTGTAAAGAGAACGTGCCAGCGAAGATACTACGGCCTACTGTCTCATTTTGGCATGATCGGGTGGTTGAATACAATCCACGCTTGACAAACGTGGTGCGCAAAATCAATTAAATCCCAACGCTACTTACTTGCCCCTCTCTCGTGTGCCAAATTCGTACAAATTTCTATCATCATGAGAAAATCGAGATGCTTTACGAGAAAGACCACATTCTCCCGCCTGTCTTGGAAGTGAGCGGATCTCTAAATTGTTCTGATAATGACCGTACCAACATTTGTTGACCTGCAAAGGGTTCAGTGTTGATGGGAAGATTTGTCGTGAAGCGAAGTGGCTTGCTTCCTACGAAAAGGAACAATTCTCTCGCATTATATATTTAGGAGTTCGATGCCGCAATATCTTCTTACGAAATCTGACAAATCATGCATCCGGTGGTTGACGACAAAACATCACGGACTACGGTGGGAAGATGGAGACGTCTTCCAGTAGTATGGCTAAACAGCTAATTACGAAAGCGCTGTTGTCGATAGAAGAAGACACGCACCGCATTATCGCATATGTTAAAGAGGGCTGCAGAAACGAAGAGACTGGCTTGCGGATTTCCTCGATGAAAATGCGCAGGAGCAGAGTAGTGATCATTGAGACACTGGAGGCATGGACCATGAGGATACCATATCTCTAAAAAAGCTAAATGCACTTAATACCTTACGATGTGACAGACACGCAAAGCATTGTGCCATGCAAAATGTATTTAAAATATTCAACTGGTGGTCTAAACGCCAGAAGAAATGCACGTAAATAAATATAATCAATTTTTAATATAATACCAATTTTTATATATATACAAAATTTTGTTTGTTCACCCTCCCCATACTAACCTCATTCACAGGATTTACGCTAGATTAAGACTATATTTATAATTACTATTATGTAGAAGCGGTTCAATATGCGATCAAAGTGGTATGATAGACGTTTGATAGACGTTTGATAGATGGTTCAGAGTGGTTCAATACACATTCGATACATGATCAAAAAGTGGTAACGATAGATGTTCAAAGTGGTATGACAGATGTTCGATACGCGTTCAAAGTGGTATGATAGAAGGTTCGAAGTAATTTTAATCCGTTGGACGCAGCGTGTCGCGAACGCACGATATTGTGTATTCGCGTAGCAAACGACTTCTCTGGCAGAAAGGCGTGCAAGGAGGGTGTAGATTTCTGAAGAACAGTGAAGAACAAAGACATCCTACTTTGCAAAGCTATACATCTTTCAAGATAAAGCGTTTACGTTCAAGAGGCAGGAGATGCAGCGAGCTCATTTGCATTCGATATGTGGGGCAGGTCTGAGGTATGTACACTATATTCTTTTCATACACTTCTCGCATCGTCAGTACTAGAGCATTTCTATATTCTAGAATTCGCAGAGGCTGCAGCCAGCTGAATCACCACCCACCTCGCAGCCTCCCTCGCCGCCTCACTCGACGACTCCGACACAAAGGACCTCGCCGCCGCCGCCGGTATGTAATACATTTGTATTGTTTTTTGATTGATTAATGCTTAATGTGTTAATATTATCCCAATGATTGTATGTTCCTAGGGCTCACCACAACCGCAGCGACAAACAAATGTGCCAGAAATGGCCTCACGGTTACGTCGGCCGTGGGTGCCTTTACCCAGGCAACATACGGCCCATGCGGCGGCCCATGCGGCGGCCGCGGCCCCGTTCCTCCTCCATCGCCGCCGTGGATTGATGCGCCGGCGGCCGCGGCTATCGTTCGCCATCATCAACCCCCAACACACCCTCACCGGCGGCTATCATGGTCCCGATCATCTGGCTCATTGTCGCCATCCCGGTAGAGACCAGTGGAGGGGGATTTTTAAATTATTTTTTTCTGTCAATAAATATATAGTATCATTTAAAACATATATTATTTCTCCAATTTTATTTCACCAATCTTCCACCTTATCTCCTCGCATAATTCTAAGATTCGACGTTTCAAAAAACAATATATTCTTCTGCTTAGCAGCAATATAGTGTCATTTTAAAACATACCTATTATTTCTCGAATTTTATTTACCCGTCTTCCACATTCTCTCCTCGCATAAATCTAAGGCTGGACCGTCGATTTAATTTATATTTTAATCCGTTGGACGCAGCGTGTCGCGAACAGGTACATTGCATATTCGCTTACCAACGACTTCGTCAAAGAAAGGCACGTAACTGAATAACGGACTCGCTGACAAAGCGCGAAAACGCATCGTTGCGCGAGACTCGACTCGACTCTGGATGAGAGGAACTGCATTGTTTCGAGTAAATTTTCGCATTTAGTACTCACAGTATGAAACTATTTCTTTCTTGTGTTTCGTAATGATATTAACCATTTTCTATAACGCGTTTTGCAAGAGTTTGACCAAACCTAACCACAGTGAACTATAAAAATCTGAATTTATACGAGTACTAGAATAATAAATAGAAAGAATAGATTTACGAGCCGAATGATGTGTTGTTTTTTTTTTCGCTAGCTGTAAATATTTTCTTAGGAGAACATTATGTAATTCTTTTTTTTTTTATATATCATAAAACGTAACGAGAACGCCGAAAAGACAATAAAAAATGACAGTGGGTGTATTAAAAAATTTTCGGGGTCATCCCTCCCTCAGTTCAGTATGAAAAGTTTTCGAGGATCATTCCCC
>JASGYR010000274.1:0-169704 GCA_030068185.1 Colletes collaris
TGGGATGGATCTCGGATCCCCACGCCACCTCCGCTCTCGCCGGCGACAGAGGCACGCCACCCCATCCGGTCCGACCCTGCCGCCGTCATGCGCGACGCCAGCCGCCCGCGTCGCGACGCCCGGCGACGCTCTCCCGGAGTCGAGCGCGACCTCGGCGTCACGATCGCAGAAGGAGGCCACGGCCTCCACCTCCTCGCTCCGAGCATGGCGCGCCCTGCCCGGCAGCGAGACATCCCGCCGATGACGCCGATCAGACACGGCGTTCACCCTAGGCGCATATCTCGAGGGAGTCCGCCGTGTCCTGCTCAGCGTCACAATGGCAGCAACGCGCCGTCGGCTCCTTCCTACCCGGCACGTACTCCCGCTGCCTGAGAACACCTGTGCCGCCCAAGTGATCAACTCGCCCCCAGGTTCCTGCCCGGGACGCGCGACGGCCGACGCGGTGACGATACATCATCGCGTGCGACCGCGCGTGGAGATCTTGGGCGGCATCCCCGCAGAACCGTCGCCGCCTCATGTGATCCGACCCACGGACGACCCTTAGAGCCATCCGCCTCTGCACCCGACGCAGCATAGTCATGCCGCGCCGGGAGCCGCCAGGTCGTCACCTGAACCATTGCCACATAGAGGCGGCGAACTCGGCCCACCGGGCCCGGTTGGCAGAATCCGGCCCAAAGCCCCGACCATCCTCCAGCCGGGGACCAGGCAGCGGAAATGCTCCTCGAAGCGCCAGTGGCTATCGAGGGTCAGCCCAGATACCTCATCTGGGGCTGCACCTCGATATTAGCCTCACCACGCGGATCAGAGTGGGTGGCGGATCCTGCGAGGTGAATGGAACGCTATCACCTCGGTCTTATGGACCGCCACCGTCATCCCCATCCTCTGATCCGGTCGACGACGCGTTGCGCCCCTCCTCCGCGAGAGGCCCTCCCCAGTGCGCCCCGACGGCCAGCACCAGTGTGTCATCTGCATAACACACGGCGCTGACATGCGTCGGAGGTCGGCCCGCAACACTGCGTCGTACGCGATGTTCCACAGGAGTGGCCGAGGACCGACCCCTGCGGAACACCGTACACCTCCTCCGCATATGCCCATCCCGGCTCGGATACTGATCCACCTGCCGCGGAGAAATCCCCGATGACCGCCCCGAGACAAGGTGGACCCGATGATTGTCGATCCCTCCTTATCTCCTCCCAGGGCAGGGTGTTAAAGGCGTTGGCAATATCCAGACGGCCGACTGCGAGAGGCCCTGAACGACCTATCGCGTCGATGGTCGATCGACCTCCCGGAAACCGTACTGGCAGTCGGCCCGGGCCGGGGCACCCCGCGCCAGGTGCTCGACGAGGCGGGCAGCAATCACTGCTCGAAGAGCTTGCCCACCTCGTCGAGGAGACAGATGGGCCGGTATGCGGATGGAGACTCCGCGGGCCGACCTCCTTCCGGAGAGGACCATCCTCGCCACCTTCCAACTGGGGAATCGCCCGTCCCTCAGGCATCGCGAACAACCGCCTGAGGTCAGCCCCAGGACGCCCTGGGTCAAGACCCAAACCCGGCCGGGCACATCATCCGACCCGGGGCCGTGTTACGCGCCCCGAGCCGTCTGATGGCGCGGAGCTCCTGAGTGACCCCAGTTCGGCCGCTCACTCCTTGGGACTGCTGCCTCCGCCGGAGGACGTGGTCCCCTCACCCGGGGAAAGAGTATTGACCACGTCCTCCAGCAGCCGGGGTCAAGACCCTCGGTGACGGGGCTCCGGGCGGAGCTTCTTCAGCACCACCCTGTACGGGGCCCCAGGATCGTCATCGAGGGTCTGGAGGAGATCCTTCCATGCCGTCTTGGCCCGTTTGATGGCGACCTGCAGAGCAACCCGCGCCATCCGGTATGCCTCATACAGGTCATCTGCCCTCGCTCGCGCCACGCCATCGTCCGGTCGTAGACGACCGCGCGCGCGGGCGTACTGGCATCGGGCGCGGACACTCGCGACCCGCAATTCCGCGATCGCGGCCGACCACCAGTACACCGCCCGGCGAGGAGAAGCTCGCCCGACCCGGGGCATCGACGCGTCGCAAATGTTTGCGACTAGTACCGAGCCGGGCGGCCTCCTCCTCCATGCTTGGCAACTCGGCCGCCACCTGCGGCCAAGTTGCAGCGAGGGCAGCTGCCATCAGGCGTCCTTGTCCAGGCGCCGAAGCGCCCAGCGTCGCGGTGGGTGCCATCCGGGCGGCGGTGCCGGGACGCAGCCCCGGCGGCAGAGACCTCCATCCGGATATACCGGTGATCGGAGAGTGTCTCTGCCTCCGGGCCACCTGCCAACCGACACCATGCGCACGGCGTAGGGTCGCGAATCCAACATCCACGATAGACCCCATATCGCCGCACGCACGTGTGCTCCGCCCCGGTTCAGTAACCGAAGGTGGAGCCCCGCCCAGTCGCCCAGGATCCGCCGCGAACGGTGGTCCTAGGGGATCCCAAACCACCGACTTGGCGTTAATGTCCCCAGGACCAGCACCGGTCTACAGCTCGAACGCGGCGTGACCGCTGCGGGGCGAGATGTAGCACCTCACTACGGCGACTCCCCAGTCCACGGCGACGAAACCCGACCGCGCTCCAGAATGGAGAACGGCGCGGACCCGTCGCCACCTCCATGCGACCAAACCGTCCGCGTCGCCCGCAATGTGGGTGTCGCGGTACGGCGGCGGCGAGCGCCAGGCCAACCCCACTCCGCGAGGACTTGGGACATCATGTCCCGTGCCGTGCGGTAGTGGTTGAGATTGGCCTGGAGGAGGAGGCGGGCGCCGTTATTTAACGGCCGTCGCCTCCTCCCGGCCGTCTCCCTGGCACCGTCCACCTGCATTGTGGACGCTGCCAGCGACCGTGGTGCCTGAACCGCGGGCCCCTTCTTCCTCCCCTTCCGGGAGGGGAGAGCACGCCACCCTGTGATCGGCTGGTCCCCATGTCCGCACATAGCGGGCAGTGGGGGCCGCCGAACACTGGCTCGCGCGGTGGTCATTCGCCCCGCAGCGGTAACACTGACCGCTGCGGTCCACCGGCGGGTGCACCACTGCCTCGTGCCCCAGCTCGAGGCAGCGGTGACACTGGAGTGGGCGCGGCGCGCGTATCTCCACGCGCCGAAACCCACCACCAATACCCTCCCGGATTCCGCCACCTTCGGGCGGCGGAGAGGGGCACCGGGCCCACACCGACCCCAGGCCGGAAGGAGACCTGCGGATTTCTCCGACCCGCACGTCTCCCTCGGGCAATCACCCGCCCTCGCTGGGGCGGACCTCCTGCGCGGTGACCGCCGTCCAACCATATGCGCACTGTGGGCTTCATGGGCGGACGACTCGGACACCCGCTCGCCAACTGCTCCTGGAGCCTCTGGGCGAGTCGGTCCGCCTCTCGCCGCCCTCTGGACCAGGGATCTCCCGGCGAGGTCACGGCCTCTCGCCCTCACGGAAGCGATGCCGAGCACCTCCGGGGATATATTGTCCTGGCGAGCTGCATCGCCCGCGAGGTCAGGTCCCCTGAGGAACGGTCAGCGTCACTGCTGCCGTTTTGGGAGCGCCCTGGTCACAACTTCGCGGCTTTCCCGCGCGCGGCTAGCAGGCCTTCCTCGCCGCCCTCTTTGCCTTCCGCTATCACCTCGCTCCACGATCCGGGATGGTGCCGCGGAGGAGCGCGCGCACCAGGGCCGCGGGTAAACTACCCCCGGGGAGCCGCGGCCCGCGGCACCTGCGCCACGGTGGGTGGAGCCTTCCCTACCTTCGCCTTCCCCGCCCGAAACGACCGTCGGTTGGCACCGCCTTCCCGCCGACCACACCTCCGTAGTCCTCCCGGAAGGCGGCGCTTACCATCATGTTCCCGATCCTCCTCAGTTCGTCCTCTGAGGAGAATGGGGACTCTGCGCAGGAGTGCGGGTGGAAGGTCCCCCAACACCGCCACCGCACTCCGCTTCCACGACCGTGGTCGTGGTGGTGAGTGGTGGAGGAGGTAGGGAGGGCTGCGCTGTTCCGCGCCTCTGCCCATCCTCCCCCTCGCTCCTCCTCCACCTGAGCTGCAGCCGGGCATTTCACACAACTCCTGTCGCTTCCTCATCCTCTGGGCCGCTACCTAAGTCTGCCCCGCAGGTCTTCTGCCCTTCGAGGAGCAGGCCGCGGCCACCTTCTCCACCCGCCTCAGGGACAGATCCTCTCGGATATCTCCTCGGTTACCTCGTCCTGAGGCAACTCACCATCACGACCGGGTTCATCGCCCGGTCCACTCCGTCGACGGCCTGCCTCGTCCGCTTCCTCTTGGAGCCTATGCTCCTCGTGGAGGGACGAGACTGACGCAGTGTCGTCCTCCTCCACCTTCCACGAAGCCGGGCCAGGCGCTGGTGAGGCGAGCGCCGTCACTAGCCCCAACACCGTCATCGTCCTTCCCTGCAATATAACCCGTCCCATCCCCGTTTTATTTTGAAAATCCATGTATGAATCCCACGAGTAGGTCGGAAATAAAGGTCCACCCGGGCAGAGCCGCCTTCGTAAGCCTAATACTCGGGTTCGGCAGGTGCCCGAGGTGGTCGCTTGGGATTGGGCCTTCTCCAACCATGCATCCCATCGCCGCGCACCATAGCTTAGGATTGGAGGGCGATTTTATAGTCGCCATACTCTTGGTCCAGGCGGTTAAGCCAAGGCCCCCGTTTCTCCTGCCGTCACGTACCATTCACAAAACCAAAAATGGAATTATGAATAGATCGTCGTGACGACCAACAGGAGGCTTATGGTGTGATTAGCTTCAGGTACCTCGGGGTCGCTCCGCCCGTACTGCGGCCGACAATTGCCGGATACAGCCCCTGAGGGGACGCATGTGGTATAGAAAAATTGGGAACGAAACGTTCGGCATACGTAACATCCCCCAAGATTAAACATCGCTTTTCGCGTGATGCTTTCACATTAGGAGATCGCCTTGTTACTTTATGAAGAAAGAAACAGACACAATATCTTCGCGACAATAATAAAATACTTAGAAGTTAAGCGTGTCGGGTGTAGTGTTGTGTTGTATAGTGTACTTATCGTAATGATGATTTTTTAGCTCCGCACGACGTAGCCCACCTCCAACCAGTATTGTGCTACGTCCACCGGTGGTTGTCCTGGGAGACGGTCCAGGTGGAGTACTGCGGTGATTCCGTCTTCCGTGTCGTCGATTTCGGTGAATCGGCCCCTCCTGTTGCACAGTGCGAGGGTCGCGATTCTTGTTATCGCATTTACCGGCCTGTTGTTCCTCGGTTTGACTCCCTTAAGATGGATTTTCACCGCCATCCATGGCAGTGCTTGGTAGCGTGGTGGGAGTGCTCGCAGCTGGCGGAGTTGAACCTCTGTCGTTTTCCCGAAGTCGCCGAGGAAGAGGTTGCATCCTGCGTGGTGGCCTGTTCTATTCTTCCCCTTCTCCATAATCCATTTACGAGTGCCGCTACCAATCGTCCCGGCTGCAGGGCGCTCAGTGGCAGGGGGTACAGGTCTCCCCGACTCTGCATATGGTGGTGTAGCTCGTGGGCCATTGCTTTTGCTCGGGGGAGGTCTGCCTCCGTTACTGTCCATAGCTCCGTCATCCCCACCACGTGGGTCGTAAGCACTCTGGTCTCTGTGCCCAGTGCTCCAGCCGTGATGGTCTTCATCTTAGTGTTTTATCGGGCTCCCGGTGTAAATAAAGAACGTTTTCGTCCGTTACTATTTTTGATGCCTGTCCAGTCTCGTTGTGGCTGCTTCCTTATTATTTTTCCTGGCTGTTGCGTTTTCCTCGTCTGCGTGGCGCGGCCCTTTCGCACTGCTCTGGCTGGACAGGGTTGATATCTTCTCGGTGTCAGGAGCGTTCCTTCTCGTTCCTGGTGCGGTGTGGTCTGTGTCGCGTTGTCGGTCTTCATCGACGTCTGAGACTGGAGTGATTTCGGTACGGTCCGGCATCTTGCTTTTAAAGGCCCCGAACCCCGCTTGCCCCGCTTCGGTTTCTCTGTATGGGGGTGGAGGGGATTTTAGAGTGCAAGAATCTTAGAAAATTGTGGCGCTAGGATTGACTTTCCTATGATCTGGTTCGGTGATTCTAGGTATTTTTATTGCAATTTCGCTTGGTTCTTAAGGTGGTTGTGTGATTCTTGCTATACTGTTAACCAAGGTTTTCCTAAATATTATTATTATGCACAATTAATGCCGTGGCAATGGTTCCGATAGATGTAATATTCATAATTTTTTGGTCACGAAGACTGGTCCGGCGGATTGATAATTCCCTTGCTTTTTGTTCTATTTCAACGAGTGATAAAGCTGCCGGTAACTTATCCCAGGTAGAGGTATTGAGGTTCGTGTCTAATGTATCTCTTTCCAAGACTTCGAGGTGATGTGTGGTAGGTTCCGGTAATATTGTCGATAAATTGTATGTGGTTGAGGGTAGTAGATGATATCCTCTGTGGTTTTTATTGTTTCCATGGCTTTGAATTGTATTGCGTTAATTGTTGCCCGGCATCCCGGTTTGAGTTCGAATATGCCTGTTTTCGAAATATTTTGTATTGCTCCTTTTTCTCCCTGACAATATATCCGCGCCTTCTGTTGTTCCGGCATAAAGTACAACCAAGCAGACGGTCTGTTTAAGCTTTGCCAATATGGTTTTATGAGAGAAGTTATTTTTATTTCGCAAGTTGACCATTTCATCGCAGAAGGATTTAATAAGGCTGAAGATTCACAGATAGGATGGCGGTCAGTTTGATATATTGGTAATGTTGATGGTCCCACGAATTGTTGACGATGGAAGTGACAATGATTCAGGTAATCCTCCGTTGGAGTGATGTATTGTTGTTCGTCTGATGATATTTCAATGAATTGAATTCTTGGGTTAATATAAGAAACTACGGCTTTCTCCCTAATTTTATGTACGGATGGGAAAGGGTATATCTTGTATAAATTGTAAGCTCTCGATTCGAGTAAAGGTATCGAGAGTTCGAAGATTATTCTTCCTCTTTTAAATACTACATTTAAATTAGTGATCTTCTCAATTTGTTCCGTGAGCAATTCTTCTGGAGTTAATGGAAACTCGTGTTTCGATGTCTGCTTAATCTTCTGGGCTGATCGTAGTAACTGCTGTAATGAAAACATTGCCGGATGTAGAATTCCCTGTTTTGCCAAAAGTATGGAATCTATTAGTAATAGCAGATTACTGTTGTAATCGTCTAGTCCCCTTTCAATTTCGAATATTGCTTCTCTTTCCGCTGCTTCGAAACGTAGTTTACTGACGTTGGATTCTGTTTCTCGGAACATTAACGAGTGTTCGGCCATAGTCTTCATTAATTGGGTTGTAACTTTGGTTATATTCACCATTCTGTCGTGAGTTGCAGACAATTCGGCTCTAATTATATGGGTTTGTTTTCCTATCAGTTCAGTTATTTCGCGCTGATTACTATATATTTTGTTCAGCTCCTGATCGTAGTATTCCGCGTCCTCTTGTGTCAAAGTTCCGAATAGTGTTTTGCTTACGCTGCCGATGAATCCGAAAGGTGCGCTGCGACGTGGTGATTTAAAATTCGGAATATCTCCTATTGCGGTTTTTATTAGGTTAGCGTAATGTGCTGCGTTTTCCTCCTTTCTAATTAACCGGGATCCCCACTCTTTGCTGAGGCATTGGAGGGAATTATGACGGTCACAGAGTTGATTGATGGCTTGGATGAATTCCAGTACAGGTGGGGCATGACCGAGATATCGGTTAACATCCAATGACGTAACTAAACGCCATTGCGTACGGAAGATCCTGATTTGTGGCAGTTTTTCGTAGAATAACCCGGCATCTTCTTCCAGCGTTGTTATAGTTGAACCATTGCTAATTAATTCTTCGGCCGTGGTCAACGATATCAGAAGTATCCAGATGAAAATCATGGTTATTCCTCGCTAAAGACGAGAAATGAGCAGGTTTTAATTTATCTTGATGTTTCGTGACTATTTTATTATCAGCTTGAATTACTACATTGTTTCGGTCTGTTACGTCTATGATTTTGTACGGTCCACAGTAATGCGGGTCGAATTTATTTGTACGCGGTTCCAGGAGTACGTAAACATAGTCGCCTACTTTGAAATCTACCGGTTTTGAACGTCTGTCGTAGTAATCTTAGACCGGAGTTTTGATTTATTTAAATTGTTTGACGTGATGTTACGGATTTTGGTCATATGTGAAATCAAATCCTGTAAATAATCTCCGTATGATTTCAAATTTTCATTATCCGGGAACGAACTGTGTTCTCGAGCTACTTTTCCAAAGATTAACTCGTATGGTGTGAAATTTGTTGCTTCGTGTACCGATGTGTTGTATGAGAACATTGCAAAGGAATTAATAAATCCCAATCTTCGTAGTTATCCATGTAGTGCTTAAGATATTCGGTGAGCACGATGTGACTTCTTTCCAATGATCCGTTAGTTTGTGGTCTGTATCCAGAAGTTGTTATTTGCTTGATTTTAAATATTTCTGCCAAATTCGTCATTAAATTTCCAATGAAACTAGTTCCTTTGTCCGTTAATATTGCGCGAGGGTTGCCGTAAATTGCGATAAAGTGTCGGGCGAAAGCATCTGCAATGGTCGCGGCTCGAATATTAGGTATTGCAACTGCTACGCAGTATTTCGTCAGGTTGTCCTGTATGGTAAGGATATGTCTATTTCCATTAGGCGTGATCGGAATAGGTCCCACGGTGTCCAGTGATATTTTGTCGAATGCATCCAACGGTGTATCGGTAATTAACATGGGTTGTCTAGTCTTTGCTCGAACTAATTTTTGTTCTTGGCAACTTTGGCATGTCCTAATATACACCTGAATTTCGTTGCGCATTTTGGGCCAGTGAAATTTTGATCGGATGCGTTTGTATGTTTTTGTTACCCCTTTATGTCCTCCAATTAAACTATCGTGAGCTTCGCGGATTATGTTTAGTCTGTCCGTTTCGGATGGTGTGGTGATGGTACAGTTGCATAAAGTAATTTGTTGATCTGTTCCGGTAAAAACTTCTTCCAATATCTTGTAAAATTTGTCGGCTGGCAATTTGTGTGAATCTCCTGTTGCAGATATTCGAAAAGAATTTATTTGATTCTGTTCTAGAGTATGTTTAAGAGTTTTTAATCCATTGACTAAGTCTTCTGCCGTAATATTGTCGTAAAATGATCGGAAATTACTATTCCGAAGGTTTTATACAATCCATTGTCTGAAGTTAATACGTGCCCCTTTTTGGTTGAGCCGTCAAAATGTCTGATTTATTAATTATTTCGGTGTCCATTAAAACCTTTCCAACGGTAGATATTAAATTGCAATCTGCGGATATGAAGTATGCGTAATGTCCGTGTTCGGCAGTGAGGGTGTTAGAAGAAATGGTTATTTTATGTATTTGTTTTGGCTCGTTGTATCGATGCTCGTTATCGTCAGTTGAAACATCTGTGTCGGATGTGTATGGCAGGTAAGGGTCCGTCGTGCGTTCGAAGGCGTCAGGTCGCGTTGGCCTGCACTCAGGTAGCCGTTCTGCACTTGCTTCGGTTACAACCCTTGCAGGTGAGTGAGTTATGGGTGGTTGTAAAATTTCGTTTGTAACGTGCGGTAATACCTGTGGAATACTGAGTAAATCTTTCCGAGGATTTTCTATAATTGTATTTTCTTTATCTGTAATTTCGAGCGGTTCTTCAAAAGACATTAAGTCGTCGGGAAAATTGTCGTCTTCATCTGGTGGTGCGTTTTGAGTGGAATTGGCTGCTGGCAAAGGTTGTGTATGGTTTCCTGAGATTCATCTGGCAATGTTACTTCGTGCGATAAGCTGGGTAGGGCTCGGTGTCTAGCCAATATTGGAGAATGTTGAATTTTTCCATAAGTGGGGCACTGCTCTTCGTCCGAACTGCTACTGACCTCCTGTACTTGGGTCGGTTCTCCTGTCTCGCCGTAACTGTTGTATACGGCGACCTATAGACTGTTTGTCGGTAGTCGGTGGTACTTGAGTCCTGAAGTCGGGATCGTCTTTAGATTCCTGTGGGATGAGTGGTAGGCAGACAGACGGAGGGTTGCGCGACAACGCGTCTGCGTTCATGTTCGTTTTCCCACATTTGTGTATAACTTGGTACTCGTATTCCGAAAGTCTTAATTTCCACTTTATTAGCCTGGAGGTCGGGTCCTTGACAAAATGTAGCCAGACTAAAGGACGGTGATCGGTTATGAGGGTGAATTTTGTTCCATAGATGTAGGGTCGGAAATACTTGACTGCGTAAACCATTGCTAGACATTCCTTCTCTGTTGCCGAATAATTCTTTTCAGGTTTGTTGAGGCTGCGTGACGCATATGCTATTGGTAAGTCCTTTCCTATTTCTCCCTGGCTAAGTACAGCTCCTATGGCGTATTCGGATGCGTCTGTAGTCACGATAAAAGGTTTGGTGAAATCCGGGTACTGTAATATAGGTTGTTGACAGAGTTCTTTGCGTAGTTGGTTGAAGCTTTGATCTTGTTCTTCCGTCCATTTGAATTTAATGCCCTTTCCTAGTAAATTGATTAACGGTTTTGACTTCACGGTGAAATCTGGTATAAATCTTCTGTAGTATCATGCTAAGCCCAAAATTGTTGAATGTTTTCTGCGTTTTCGGTGTGGGAAAGTCTTGCACAGCTTTCAATTTCCTTGGATCCGGTCTTACTCCTTTTCGGAAATTATGTGTCCTAAATATGCAACTTCTTTGCGTAGAAATTCGCATTTGTTAGTTTGAAGGGTTACGCCCTGTGCACGCAGGCGGTACACACAGTTTTTCACCTTGATGTTATGTTCTTGTAATGATGAAGCGTAAACGACAATGTCGTCCAGGTAAACGAAGAGGTCTGTTCCTTGTAGTCCGGTGAGAACTTGATCCATGAGGCGTTGAAATGTAGGTGGAGCGTTCTTTAATCCAAAAGGCATTCTTGAAAATTCGTAATGTCCATGCGGTGTGGTGAATGCTGTTTTTTGCTTGTCCTTTGAGTTCATTTCTATCTGATGAAATCCACTGGCGAGATCGAAAACTGAAAAATATTTCGCTCCTCCTAATCGGTCCAAAATTTCTGTGATTTGTGGTAATGGATATTTATCGGAGATTGTCTTTTCATTTAATGCGCGAAAGTCTATTACCATACGCCAGCGTTTGTTTCCTTGCGAGTCAGCTTTCTTCGGTACGATCCATAAAGGTGAATTGTAGGGTGATTTTGACGGAGTAATTATGCCTTGTGATAATAATACGCTAACCTGTTTTTGTATTTCGTCCTGATGTACAGGCGGATATCGATACTGTCTTGTATTTACTGGTATTTCATCTATGGTGTGAATTGAATGATTAAAATCGACTGCTTTTCCTAATTTGTCTCCAAGCAGGAAAAATCGGTCTGGAAATTCTTTTATTAAATCAATGACGGATGCTCGTTCCTCTCTGTTTAGATGGTTGGTATTTAGGTATTTATGAGGTTTTCTATCCTATCTTCTTTTTCCTGAATTTAGTTGGGTGTTCTGCATACGAGCAGAGGTCTTCGTCCGATGTACTCAAAAAATCGTATGGTTCTATTGTCTGTGGTTCTATCTCTATGTCGAGGTCTTCGCTGCTGGTGTTCGTTGCTAGGACGTGCCATTTTCCGCTATTATTGGTTACAGCTGCTTCTCCTATGTAGAGTTGATTGTGTTTTAATACGCGGTAAATATCCTTCTTTTACTGTCGGGTTTGCTATTTTTACCGCGATCTGTTGTATCGTGCGAGCTTCGAGCCGGTGTTTAGTTGAAGGTTGCGGTTTTAAGGATGAAAGTAAATTCTGATAGTTTGAAAAATGCAGTGGTTTAACAGGTTTGTCTTTTAGTACCATGGTTCCATGATAATATGAAATTTCGACTTCTTCCTGCATTAAAAATGGGCTTCCGATGAGTCCATCAGCGTCTATTGCAAGAGTTTTTACGACGTAGAAAAATGCGGGTGTATCATGAATGTGCAATATTGTGGTACCTAACGTGCGAATTGGAGTTGTCGTTAATCCTATTATCTCTATCGACTCGCGAGAATTTATTACTGCTTTTGTTCCTAAGACATTGAGAGGTACTAAATTGATAGCTGCACCACAATCAATTAAAAATGTTCCTTTTCCTGATTCCAATTCTGGGATTTTGGCTTCGAGACGTGGGGCAGGTGTTTCCTTGATGAGAGTCGTTGTCGAAGTGTACTGTTTTTGACGACGGATTTCGTTTCCGCTCATCGTGTCGCCGGTACGGTGAGCGCGATTGTAGTTTAAAGACCCGTTTGATTCAGCCGACGAATCTCGCGAGTCGCGTCGATATTTAGGATGACGCGGATTCTTTCTACAAGATTTCCGTCGTGTCCCGTGGTTTCGCAATGCCAGCAATATAATTCTGGTTCGCGGTATCTTCCGGAGTTTTTAATATGGAATAATGATTTCCCTCATCCTTAGGAAATCGTAAGTGCGCCTCGAAGGGGAAATCGAGGGGCTCCTTTGTCGCACGGACCATGCGGTCGCACGTGGCTGCTCTTCTCGATCCTCTTGAGGTTCGTATGTTCTGGCGTGCAGCCCTCGGTCATAACGACTTGGTGAGCCAGGGTACGACACTTGACTGTCGCGGTGGCGATAATCTTCGGTCTCACGATCCTTTCGTGACCACCTTGCAGGCGATTCGTTCCGGGGCATCTGTCTTCGATTCCTTAGTTTTCTGTCTATGTGCAGCACGGCGTCGTAAGCATCTTCAAGAGTTTGTATATCTCTGAAATGTGCCGACACCTTCCAAGAAATCCGATCCGGCAAGCCTTCGATGAAATTTTCCAAGACATCTTTTTCCATCTCAATGTTACGTTCTGTAGGCACATCTTCTTGTCAAAAGTGACATTGAATTGGCTAGTGACAATGTCAAGTTCATGATATCGTTTGACGAAATATTAGCTGAACTTGTCATTTTAATAATTTATTAATATTTAACTAGAAAACTAGTATATTTAAATCCAATAACTATGTGTATTAACTAGCGAAAACTAGTATATTCTTGACAAAGTTAACTGTTGACTTAACTAGCGAAACTAGTATATTGTCCAAATTCAATAAGAGAACTTTAACTTCTCAAAACCAAAAATTACGTAGGATTCTAAAATAGTTAAATCCACCGCTGTCACCAGTTTCTGTTACGAGCCAGGGCCGTGCAGCATGCCTGCGAGTGCAAAGAGTATGGAATATGGTATCAATGTGTTAGTGAGGTGCACGGACGAACCCGATGCAAGATCGGGAGCCGCTAGGATAGTTGATAACGAGGACGAACCTGATGCGTAATCAGGGGGCCTCTAGGATGGAGTCCTTACGGACGAACCTGGTGCGAAACCAGGGAGCCGTAGGAGGGTGTAATGTCGTGAACGAACCCGATGCGTAATCGGGGAGTCACTAGGATGGTTGATAACGGCGCAGACGAACCCAATGCGAAATCGGGAGCTGCTAGAAGGTTGGATCAAACGCAGACGAACCTGGTTCGTAAGCAGGGAGCTGCTGGGAGGTTGGATAAATCACAGACGAACCTGATGCGTTATCAGGGAGCTGTAGGATGCGGACGAACCTGGTGCGTAAGCAGGGAGCCGCTAGGATGGTATTAGATTGCGTGTATATTATTGTGGGAACGTTTAACTAACAATAATCGCTTTATATAATGATGGGTTTGAGAAGATAAGTAACTCTGATTTAATAATGAAACTAGATATATTCTTAAAACAAACAAGGAAGATACAAGTGTTCTGTGTATGTTTGTCGCTTCCAAAGAATAATTATAAATACCTAAAATGTTGTTGCTCGGTGTTGACGCACTGGCGATGCGGGGGTAAGTCGGTTGAAGCTAAAGGCCGTAATAGAATTTATGCCGGTTCACGGATTCTATATGGTTTAATATTGATACGGAAGGGTACTGTAGCCCGATCTCACTAGATATAACTGACTATCAAAATCGTAGACGCGTAACGAGAGACGTGACGTTGACTCTAAACGTGACGATACGATTATGATCCCCGAGTAATGAAGTCGCGGGGTTTATATATCAAAAATCTGTGGGGCGGATTGAAAAGTACGTTAGAAACTACCGCATTCGGTATTCTCCGAATTGTGTTAATTACCGGGCTACTGTATCTCGACGGAAGTGACCCCATTCCAAAGGTTAGATACGTAGCAGGCGAAAGCGCCCTGTTACTTATTTATGAAAGAAAACAATAACAGTCGCGAAAAGTAAAATAATTGGAAGCTAGACGTGTCGGGGTGTGTAGGTTCGTGTTGGTGTGTACTTATCAATAATGGTGCATTGAAGGTGTCCCATTCCTTGGTGAGGTTGTAGTCCGGGTCCGGCCAGTTATCAGTGGTATCAAGGGTACTCGGATGAAGATCATGTGTTTTTAATTAAGGTGGCCGCAGTAGGCGTTAAGGCTTGATGAATGTAATTGTTGGTCGTCAAAGATCCATTAATTCCATTTTTGGTTTTGTAAATGGTACGTGACGGCAGGAGAAACGGGGGCCTTGGCTTAACGCCTGGGCCAGAGTATGGCGACTCTATAAAATCGCCCTCAATCTAGCTGGTTGCGCGGCGATGGGATGCATGGTTGGGGAGAAGGCCCAATCCCAAGCGACCACCTCCGGGGCACCTGCGAAAGTATTAAATCCCGGTAAGCGCTCTGCCCGTGGATTTATTTCGACCTACACGTGGAATTACATGGATTCAAAATTAAAACGGGGATGGGACGGGTTGTTGGTGGGAGGACGAAGACGGTGTTGTACGGTGACGGCGCTCGCTCGGGTGGCCCGGAATCGTGGAAGGTAGGACGACGAGACTGCGTCGGTCTCGTCCTTCTCCTTGAGGTATTCAAGAGGAAGCGGACGGGGCAGGCCGTCGACGAAGTGGGCGATGAGCCCGGTTGTATTGAGCTGTCTCCACGAGGTAACCAGATATGAGAGTCTCCTCGTCCTGAGGCGTCGAGGGTAAGCCTGCTCTCTAAAGGGCAGAAAAGCAGCGTATAAGGCCCTGCGAGGCTGAAAATATGGGGAGGCGGCGCAGGAGTTGACGGGCGAAATGCCCGGCTACGGCTCCAGGTGGAGGAGCGACAGATGAGCAGAGGCGCGCTGGAACAGGCGCCCTCTCCTCCCTCCTCCTCCACTCCAAACACGACCCACAGTCGTGGAAAAAGTGCGGCGAGTTGCGGGGACCTTCCACCGACTCCGCCGCGCAGGACCCCCATTCTCCTCAGAGGACCTCGAGGAGGATCGAAGATCGACAAGCTGGCCGTTCCGAGCTCCTACATTTGGTCGGCGGAAGGCGATCCTCCCGACCGAGGTCGGTTCGGGCAAGGCGAGTGGGGAGAGGCTCCGCCCACCGTCGCGTTCCGGCCGCGGGTCGCGGCCTCCAGGGGTAGTGTACCGCGGCCCCGGTTTGCGCGTCCTCACCATCCCAATGTCGTGGGCATAAGGGCGGCAGGGCGGAGAAGACCTCGCAGCCGCGACCATACTCGCCGCCCGACCAAGGAAGGCCGCGAAGGTGCGACCAGGGCGTAAAACCCGTTACGCTGACCGTTCCTCAGGGGCGACCTGACACTCGCGGGGCGATGCAGCTCGCCGGGGATAATATATCCCTGGAGGAGCTCGGCATCGCTTCCGTGAGGCGAAGGGCCACGGGTCTCCTGCTGAGATCCCTGGTCGAAGGGCGGCGAGAGCGGACCGACTCGCCCAGAGGCTCCAGGAGCAGCTGGGCGGGCCTCCGTGTCGTCCGGCCCGGCGCACAGAATGCGCATATGTGGGTTGGACGACTCGGTCACACAGGAGGTGTCCTGTGCAGCGAGGGCGGGTGATTGCGAGGAGACGTGCGGGTCAAATCCGCAGTCTCCTCCGGCCTGGGGGTCGTGGGCCCGGTGTCCCTCTCCGCCGCCCGAAGGTGGCGGAATCCGAGTATTGGTGGGGTGGGTTTCGGCGCGGTGGAGATACTCGCGCCGCGGCCAATGTCACCGCTGCCTCGAGCTGGGGCACGTGGGCAGTGGTGCACCTCCTCTGGACCGCAGCGGTCAGTGTTACCGCTGCAGGGCGAATGACCACCGCGCGAGCCAGTGCTCGGCGGCCCCCACTGCCCGCTATGTGCGGACATGGAGGCCAGCCGATCACAGGGTGGGAGCAAAAGTGCTCTCCCTCCCGGAAGGAAGAAGGGCCCACCACGGGTCAAGCACCACGGTTGCTGGCAGCGTCACCCTGGACGGTGCCGCAGGGACGACAGCCGAGGAGGAGGCTGGGACGGCCGTTAAATAACGGCGCCCGCCTCCTCCTCCAGGCCAATCTCAGCCACTGCGCGCGGCACATGATGTCCCAAGTCCTCGCGGAGTGTTACCTGGCGGTCGCCGCCGAGCCGTACCGCGTGCCGGATCACCCACATGGGTGGGCGACGCGGACGTTTTGGCGACTATAGGTGGCGACGGGTCCCGCCGTTCTCCACTGGAGCGCGGTCGGGGTTTCGTCGCCTGGGCTAGTCGCCGTAGTGGTGCACATCTCGCCCCGCAGCGGTCACGCCGCGTTCGAGCTGTACTTGGCCGAGACCGCGCAACGCCGTGCTGCGCTGCGGCCGGTGCTGGTCCTGGGGACTTTAACCGCGCCAAGTCGGTGGCCGGATCCCCTAGGACCACCGTTCGCGGCGGCAGGATCCTGGGCGACCGAGCGGCGGAAGATGCTCGACCTATGGTTACTGAACCGGGGATTGGAGCACGTGCGTGCAGCGATATCGGTCTATCGTGGATGTTGGATTCGCGTTCAACTGCCATGCGCATGCAATCAGTTTGGCAGTTCAGCCACGGAGAGCAGAGACATCTCCGATCACCGGTATATCCGGTTGGAGTCTCTGTGCCGGGGCTGCGTCCCGGCACCGCCGCCCGGATGGCATCCTGCCGCTGTGACGCTTCGGCGCCTGAGACCGAGACGCCCTGATGGCAGCTGCCCTCGCTGCAACTTGTACGCAGGTGGCGGCCGAGTTGCCAAGCATGGAGGAGGAGGCTGCCCGGCTCCGGGGTACTGGTCGCATTATTTGCGACGCGTCGATGCCCCAGGTCGGGCAGAGCTTCTGCTCGCTGGAGCAGTCATGCTGGTGATCAGCCGCGATCGCGGGAGTGCGGGTCGCAATTAATCGCGCCCGACGCCAGTGCGCCCGCTGCGCGCGTCATCTACGACCAGGCGGATGGCGTGGCGAAGAAAGGGCAAATGTTGCCTGTATCATCGAACATCTGGGTGCAGTTGCTCTGCAGGTCGACATCAATAAACGGGCCAAAACTGGCACGGAAGGATCTCCTCCGAACAATCGATGACAGAATCACCAGAACCGTACAGGGTGGTGCTGTAGAAGGCTGGGCGCCAGTGATAGTCTTGACCCCTGCTGAAGGAGAAATTAGGTCCATACTCTTTTCCCAATTCGGGTGAGGGGACCACGATCCGCCGGCGAAGCGACATTCCCAAATGGGTGAGCCGATACAGGGTCACTGGGGAGCTGGCCGTACGGCCATCCAGACGGCTCGAGGCACGTAACACGGCCCCAGGTCCGGATGGTATCACCAAAGCGGTTGGGTCTTGGCCAGGGCGTCCTTGAGGCTGGCTATAAGCGGTTGTTCGACCAGTGCCTGAGGGACGGGCGATTCCTCCCGGTTGGAAAATTGGCGAGGATGGTCCTCCTCCAGGATGGAAGATCAAGCCGCAGGTCTACTCACGCATACCGGCGCTGTCCTCGACGAGAGGTGAGCAAGCTCTTCGAAGCAGTGGATTACTACTATCGTCTGGCACCTGGCGCGAGTGCCCCGGCTTGTGGCTACCGATGCGGTTTCCGGGAGATCGATCGGTATCGACGCGATAGGTCAATGTGAGGCCCTCTGGGGTCGGCCGTCTCCCGGGGAGAGGTGGCAGCAATATCTTGGATATTGCCAGCACTGCTGTTTGCCTGCCCTGGGAGGAGATAGAGGAGGCTCGAATATCATCGGGTCCCACCTTAGTGTCAGGCAGTCATCGAGATTATCTGCGCGGCAAGGTGGATCGAGTATCCGAGCCGGGATGAGCTTATGCGGAGGGAGGTGTGCTGCGGTGTTCCACAGGGTCAGTCCTCAGGCCACTCCTGTGGAACATCAACCACGACTACAGTGTTGCGGCCGACCGCAGACGGCGTCAGCGCCGTGTGTTATGCAGATGACACACTGGTGCTGGCCATCCAGAGCACACTGGGAGGGCCAAGCGTTCTCGGAGGAACGCGGCGCAACCGTCGTCGGTGACCGGATCAGAGGATCGGGGACGATGGTTGTGATCCATAAGACCGATGGTGATAGCGTTCCATTCACCTCGGCTGAATCCGCCCGCCTCCTCTGATCACTGTTAAGGTGAGGCTAATATCGAGGTGAAGCCCCTGATGTGGTATCGGAGTTTGGTCCTCAAATAACCTCTTTGCTGAAGGCAGCTCGCGCAGTCTGGTCCCCCGGCTGCAGAGAGGATGGTCGGGGGCTTTGGGCCGGATTCTGCCCGGCTTTCAGGGGCCAGCAGGGCCGAGTTCTTCGCCGCCTCTATGTGGCAATGGTTCAGTCAGGTGGTCATGCCGGGTGTCTGGGCGGACGACCTGGCGGCCTCCCGGCAGTGATTCATGCTGCGTCGGGTGCTGAAGGCGGATAAGCTGCAGGGTGAATCGCGAATTGCCGGACCGTGTCACATGAGGCGGCGACGGTTCTTGCGGGGATGCCGCCCATGGATCTCCTCGCGCGGTCACTGCGCGATGATGTATCAGTCACCGCGTCGACCGTCAGCGCTGAGAATGAGGCGGTCGGGTGTGCAGGAACATAGCTTGGGGCGAGTTGAAGCGCCAGGCCTGGCAGTCCGTGTTTCACGCATGGCAGAGCGGTTGGCTCTGCCTACCGCAGGGCACCAGACAGTCAGGAGCTGGTGTGCTCTGCGGTGGCTGGACAGAGGCCATGGAAGCCTCACTTACAGGATGGCACCGGTGTTTGCCAGGGCGTGGCAGCTTCCAGAGATACCTGTGCCGGATAGGAAGGAGCCGACGGCGCGTTGCTGCCATTGTGACGCTGAGTGGGCCCGGCGGAACATACCCTCGGTATGGGCCCATGGGAGACCGAACATGGCGTCACAGTGCAACGTCGTCATGGGCGGGATGTCTCGCTGCCGGGTGTGGTGCGCGCCATGCTCGGCAACGAAGAATGGAGGAGCCGTTGCCTCCTTCTGCGAAAACGTAATGTTGCGAAGGAGACCGCGGGAAGGGAGCGCAGGCGTCAGCGGCGATGCTGAGGCTCGCGCTCGTTTGGCGTGGCGAAGGCGTCGCTTTGCGAAACCAGGCGTCTGGGCGAGCCCTCGGCGTGGCGCATGACCCTGGGGCTGGGAGGGGTGCTGATGGGGAGCCCCTCCGCGCTCAGGCTGGGGAGTAGGGTCGGACCAGGATGGGGTGGCTTGATGCCTGTCCGGGTCCAGCTTTTTGCAGCAACCTCGTTGGCCTGGTGCAGCTATGAGCTGCTACGGCCTCCGAGGGGTAGAGAAAGAGGTCTGCAGCGATTGCTGGGTTGGGGCTTCCAGTATATAAATACAAACCCGGGACTGGATGGCGGCTGGACCGATGTGACCTCGTCTCACTGCCGCTATGGACTCAGGGCGATTACCGGGGACCGTTATGTCCCCCGCGGAGTGAGCACCAAAGCGCGGGCTGAGGATACCTGAAGTATCGCCAGGCGATTCCATTGACATCTCTAATCGATGGAAGGTCACCGTAGGGTTTTGTTGGTGGGTAGGTCCGCGCCGTTATAATCTGGGCGCGGGAATCCCACACACCCCTCCGCCTCTCCCCAAGGGGTGGGAGGAGTCTTTCAACAATTTTCCCACGAAAAAAAAGCGCTCGGATGAAGATCATGTGTTTTTAATTAAAAATTGAGCATTAAACAGGTTTTAATTTGTCTTGATGTTTTGTAATTATTTTACTGCCAGTTTGAATTACTGCATTATTGTTCGATCTGTTATGTCTAGAATCTTGTATGATTATTGTAGTTATTGATTGAACTTGTTTGTACTGGTTCCAGAAGTACGTAAACATTTAATCGCTTCTATTTCGAAATCTACTGGTTTTGAACGATAAGTCGTAATAATCTTTTGAACGGAGTTTTGCAGTTATTTAGGTGTTTGTTGTGAGTAATTACCAGTTTTGAATATATGAAATCAAATCTTGTAAATAATCTCCGTATGATTTTAAGTCTTCATCATCAGGGAACGAGCTTGGTTCTCGAAGTATACTTGCCTCCAAGGAGTCTTTCATCTGGTGTGAAATTTGTTTAGCTATTACTTGCCCGGATGTGTTGTATTGTAGAACATTGTTAAAAAGAGATTAATAAATCCCAATCTTGCGTAGTTATCCATGTGGTGCTTGAGGTATTCAGTGAGCACGATGTGACTTCTTTCCAGTGATCAGTTCGTTTGTGGTCTGTATCCGGTTTTGTTGTTGTTTGATTTTAAATCTTGGTGGTCGTCATTAAGTTTCCAGTGATTCTAGTTCCTTTGTCTATCAGTATTGAGCAAAGATGTGTACCGTAGATTGCGGTGATATGTCAGGCACAAAGGCATCTGGTGATTATTGGCTCTGTCTTGATCATCTTTTTCTTGATTATGTATCTTAGTCATGTACCATCTTGATGTGTGCATTATCATAGCCATATCCTTCACAGTAGCATTATACTGGACATTCAGCTAGACTAAACAAACCACGTTGAATGGCCTCAAGTCCAAACCTGGGAGTTGACATCTCAGTAAAATAATAGTGTTTGCCGTTTACCGGCTCATGGTCGTTTCAACCCACTTGATCCATCTCCATGTGGCCTTTGTTTCGGGAGGAGGCTAGAACATGTGCCAGGCCCACCAGCGCCACTTACTAGTGGCGTTATCCCCAGACAATTACATGGCGATCTGCTTGGGATCGTTTTAGATTGTTTCGTGACTGACGAGCCCTTGTGATACTTTGTCTTAGTCAATTAATCTAAGTAGAATAAGCATGGCTGGATACACACCTAAAGGGCAGCACTAGCGGGCACTTGACTAGAGACCAGGAGGGGATGAGGCAGTATCGACGACCTCCGAACACAGCTCAAGGAGTTCGTCCAGCACACCCAGATGACGAACGTATCGCGGGGTGGAAACAGCGAGCCGTCATGGAGGAGGCCACCGAAACACCCCGGCCAGGAGGAAACGCTACCCGGCGAGAAACCTATCGAGAAGATCAAGTGGAACTGCTACTTCACCGGAGCAAACCTGGCTGATTCCCTCGGCAGAATTAGAGGAACTCCGCCGAAGCCTACGGACTGACCGACGGCAAACAGCTGTCGGCGGCCTCCCCGGAACTCTTCCGAGGAGAACCCCTGGGTGAGTGACGGAACAACAAGGTGAGCTGGAACGTCGCTGGAACGCCAATTAAGAACTCAATCAAGCCTCTCCCCGGACGAAGAGAGATGGCTTGCGAAACAGATCCGCGCCCGCAGACAACAACCGGAGAGAGGGAATCCGGGCATACGTCACGGCCACCAGACCCTCCTTCGTCGACAGGGTCAGAGCTGTACGCCTCGACCGCCAGACAAACCTAAAGCGCCGAATATCAGCTTCACCTCTACCGGAGCGACATTGTCCACCGTGACCGAACTCCTCTGCAGGAGAGATTTGAGGAATTACAACTCAGCAAGCGGCATAACAAGAGGCCGTCAGCCCGACCGATTCATTTGCCTTCCGGACGGCCTCATCGCCGGCAGAGCCACTGCTGGAGGTGCAGACCAACCGCGTTTGCCCTCGGGGCTGGCTTTAACCAGCGCCAGTATTCTGTTCCTTCTGTGGGATGGAGGGGTGCGTCTGACCCGGTCACTCCGGCTCCAGACAGGCGGGAAACGACAACCAGATGACGGCAGCACGCCTACCGCTCGGCTCAACTGAAGACAGGCGTATCGCTCTGACTGTCGGGCGGACTGGCGACTCCCGTTTTAGAGGCCCTCATCGACTCGGCACAGCTACACTCCTTCACCAATGCCCGGCCCGCTCACCTCCGCCGACGCGGGTGGAAGCGATTTGCCGAATCACTCAACGCAGTACTCGCCGACGGGGGCGAAGCGGGCATCAAGGAAAGCCTGGAAGGCACCATCTCCCGTACGAGGCATCAGGATACGGCATCGGTTTTCGTGCTACCCTCCCACCCACACGAGATCGACCTCCAGGTTGGACGCCCTCGCGAGAGTGGAATGCGTGGGATCCCTCGCCGGGATGCCCATCCGGCCGACCCCCGCTCGGGCCGACAGCCCAAGGAGGGGTCCCGTCATCTACAGCACTGAAGGATTACGGGACACCACCCCAGAGGAAGACCAGCGCCTTCCGCGGTTTGCCATCGAACGGGAGGTCAGCGAATTTGCCAACAACTCATGGTCCCACACCCTCTTACGACACACCATTACGGCTGCAAACCTTGCAAACTAGTCAAACAGAGGTACCGCCCTCCAGACCCCGCGGTACATAATTGACCATTATCGACCGAAGAAAGTGGAAAAGATGCTGGAAGAAGGCGTCATCGAGCCCGCGCAAAGCCCTTGGTGCTCACCAGTGGTCATTGTTACGAAGAAGGATGGTGGAGCCACGCTTCTACAATGACTGCTGACGGGTGACCCAGGTATGCGAGCGGGACGCCTACCCGCTACCGCAGATAAACGCCACCGTCGACAAGCTACGGGGGGCACGATACCTCTCCAAGAGCGATCTGAAAAACGGGTACTGGCAGGTCGAGCTAACGGAGGCAAGCCGCCCGGTAACAGCATTTTACCATCCCCGGCAGAGAGACTCATGCAGTCCCGTGTCTGTCCCCTTCGGCCTCTACTCGGCCCCAGCCACGTTCCAGCTGACTCCTCGACACGGTGATTTCCGGCCCCGAACTGGAACCCTTCGATTTTTGCGTACCTAGACGACATAATCTGTAATCAGTGGGTCTTTCGAAGAACACCTCCGGGCATCTACAGACCAAGTATTCCGACGACTCCGGCGAGTGCAAACTTGAAAATGAATCTCGCAAAATGCGAGTTCTGCGTGCCTCAGCTGAACCTATTTAGGCCACCTGATCAGCAAGGGGCGACTGGCATACACACCGGAACCGGAGAAAATCCGTGCCATCACAGAACATGCCGGCCCACACGAACATACGGGGGCTACGTCGCTTCCTAGAGCATGGCTGGCCCCTTCCTGAGTATAGGCGATTCATACCGAACGCCGCGTCTCTCCACCGCCTCCCCTGAACCATCTCACTCCAAAAAGCGACCAGGTGGCATTGGGACGAGGAGCAGGAACAAGCGTTTGTAGCGCACCTGTAAGGCCCACCCTGAAGCGACCACCCCAGTCCTCGCCTGCCCAGACTTCACGCAGACGATTCACGCTACGAAAGCAGACGCCAGTAATTCCGGGCATCGGGGCGGTGCCTAACCCAGACGTTACACGGGGTCGAGGCGAGTAATCGCCTACGCCAGTCGCACGCTAAACAGCGCCGAACGGAAACTACAGTGTAACCGAACTGGAGTGCCTAGCGGCTAGTATGGGGGGTCCGCAAGAGGCGAGGATACCTAGAGTGCTACCGTATCACCAGCATCACCGACCCCCAGTCCCTCCAGTGGTGACAGAAGATCGACAACACCCCTCCGGCCGAGCTCCGCGCGCTGGGCACTCGAGCTCCAGCAATACGACTACACCATCCAAATGCCGCCGTCGGGAACGAAAACACGGTCGCGGACACCCCTCTCCTCGACACACCACCGCGCTAGCCACAACCCAAACCAAGCACCAATGGTACTGGCCAGCCGAAGATGCGGGAAACATCGCGAAAGGCCGGAAGATCCACTACCGGACTACTGTATAAAGGAACGGCCAACTGTACGCCACATCCTCCACCGGTTGGACTCATCGCGACGGAGGAGAGAATTGGAAACTGTGCGTCCCGGAGGAAAAACGAAGCGCCGTACTGGCGGAAAAACCGCGACCAGCCAACCGCTGGCCACTCCTAGGCGTCGCCCGGGACAATCGCCAGGCTCGCTCAGAAGTACTACTGGCCGGGTATGTTTGCAGACGCGGCGAAATACGTACGAGCGTGCCCAAACTGTCAGGCGTACAAGGTAACCCAACGACAGCCGCCAGGACGCATGCTCGCCCATGCCGCAACCGGACCGGGCCAGATCGTCAGCATCGACCGTGTCGGACCGCTGCCCTGGTCAAAGAACGGGCATACCACCTTACTCGTAATGCAGGATAAATTTGCAAATGAGCTTGAAGTCGCACCACTAAGGAAAGCCACGGCAGCAAATGTCACCCAGGCGTGCCGGGAACACGTAATCTTAAGACACGGCCGACCCGATACCGTCGTGACCGACAACGGGCGCCAATTCATCAGCACCGAATTCACCCCCTCAGGGGCTGTGTCCGGCAATCGTCGGCCGCAGTACGGGGCGTAGCGACCCCGAGGTACCTGAAGCTAATCCCACCGTAAGCCTCCTGTTGGTCGTCGCGACGAACCCATTCCACAATTCCTTTTTGGTTTTGTGAATGATACGTGACAACAGGTGAAGCGGGGTCCTTCGGCTTAACCGCCTGGGCCAAGAGTAGTGGCGACTTCTATAAAATCGCCCTCCAATCTTAAGCATGGTGCGCGGCGATGGGATGCATGGTTGGGAGGAGCAGGCCCAATCCCCAGAAGCGACCACCTCCGAGGCACCTGCCGAACCCCCAGGAGTATTAGGCTTACCCGGAGTAAGGCGGTTCTGCCAGGTGGACCTTTATTTCCGACCCTACCGCGTGGGAAGTATATGGATTCACAAAATAAAACGAGGATTGGACGGGTTGTTTCGCTTGGGGAGGACCAAGACCGAGCAGTCGTAGGAGTGACGGTGCTCGCGCATCACTCAGCCGCCTGGCCTGCAGCTTCGTCAGGAAGGTGGAGGAGGGACGACGAGACCTGCGTCAGTCGTCCTTCTCCTCCACGAGAGGGATCTCCTCGTCCCTGAAGGCGGGTCGAGAAGGTTGTTGCAACCTGCTCTCCTAAAAAGGGCAGCAGAAAAGCAGCGTGGCTAAGGCCCTGCGAGAGGCTGCGCAAAAATATGGGGAGGCGGCGCAGGAGCTGAGCGGGCGAAATGCCCGGCTACAGCTCCAGGTGGAGGAGGAGCGACGGGGGGAGGATGAGGCAGAGGCGCGCTGGAACAGCGCAGCCCTCCCTCTATCCTCCCTCCTCCTCCACCTCCTCCACCACGACCCACAGTCGTGGAAAAAAGCGAGTGCGGCGGCGGTGTTGCAGGGGACCTTCCACCGCACTCCGCCCGCGCACCAAGCTCCCCATTCTCCTCCAGAGGACGAACTTCTGAGGGAGGATCCAGGGAACTATGATCGACGGCAATGCTGGCCGCCTTTCCGGGAGGAGCTCCTTGGTACAGGAGGTGTGGTCGGCGGGAAGGCGGTGCCTCCCCCGACCGAGGCAGGTTGGTTCGGGCCGTGGGAAGGCAAAGGTGGGGGGAGAGGGAAGGCTCCGCACCGCACCGTGGCCGTTACGGTGCCGCGGGCCGCGGCTCCCCAGGGTGTAGTTTACCCGCGGCCCCGGTGCGCGCGTCCTCCGCGGCACCATCCCAAGGAGGGGGTGTCTGATGGAGCGAGTGTGGTAGGGCGGAAGGCGAAGAGGGCGGCGAGGAAGCGCCTCGCAGCCGCGACCTGCGCCCTACCTCGCCGTCCGCGGCCAGGGAAAGGCCGCGAAAGGTGCGACCAGGGCGCCTCCCTAAAACGGGCAGCAGTGACGCTGACCGTTCCTCAGGGGGCGACTTGACACTCGCGGGGGCGATGCAGCTTGCCGGGGATAATATATCCCCTGGAGGAGCTCACGGGCATCGCTTCCGTGAGGGCGAAGAGGGCCGTGACCGGGGTCTCCTGCTGGAGATCTGGTCCAGAGGGCGGCGAGAGAAGGCGGACCGACTCCGCCCAGAGGTTCCAGGAGGCAGCTGGGCCGAGCCCGGGGTGTCCCGTCGTCCGGCCAACGAAAGCGCACAGAGATGCGGATATGTGTGGGTTGGACTGTGCAGCTCGGTCACCGCGCAGGAGGTGTCCTGTGCCGACTCGCGAGGGCGGGTGATTGCCCCGAGGGAGACGTGCCGGGTCAGGAGAAATCCACAGAGTCTCCTTCTTCGGCCTGGGGTCGGTGTGGGCCCAGTGTCCCCTCTCCGCCGCCCGAAAGGTGGCGGAATCCGGGAGGGTATTGGTGGGAGTGGGTTTCGGCGCGAGTGGAGATACTCGCGCCGCGGCCACTCCAGATGTCAACCGCTGCCTCGAGCTGGGGCACGTGAGGCAGGGGTGCACCTCGCCGGTGGACCGCAGCGGTCAGTGTTACCGCTGCGGGGCGAATGACCACCACGCGAGCCAGTGCTCCAGTTTGCGCCAGTGGGGAGCAAAAAGTGCTCTCCCCCCTCCCGGAAGGGGAAGAAGGGGCCCACCCCGTGTCAAGCACCGCGGTTGCTGGCAGCGTCCACCATGGAGCTGGACTTTGCCACAGGGACGGACAGCCGGGAGGAGGCTGGGACGGCCGTAAAATAACGGCGCCCGCCTCCTTCCACTCAGGCCAATCCTCAGCCACTGCCGCGCGGCACGGGACATGATGTCCCAAGTCGCTCGCGGAGTGGGGGTTGGCTCTGGCGGTCGCCGCCGAGCCGTACCGCGTGCCGGATCACCCATTGAATTGGGTGGGCGACGCGGACGGTTTGGTGGCGACGGTATGAGGAAGAGGTGGCGACGGATCCCCGCCGTTCTCCATTCTGGGAGAGCGCGGTCGGGGTTTCGTCGCCAAATGGACTGGGGGAGTCGCCGTAGTGGGGTGCTACATCTCGCCCCTGCAGCGGGTCAAACTGCCGCGTTCGAGCTGTAACTTGGCCGAGGTCGCGGCATGCGTTACAGCGCTGCGCGGCCGGGCCGGTGCTGGTCCTGGGGACTTTAACGCCAAGTCGGTGGCAGGGATCCCCTAGGACCACCGTTCGCGGCGGGATCCTGGGCGACTGGGCGGCGGGGGCTCGACCTTCGGTTACTGGAACCGGGGTCGGAGCACACGTGCGCGTGCGGCGATATGGGGGTCTATCGTGGATGTTGGATTCGCGACCCCCGTAACGCCGTGCGCATGGTGTCGGGTTGGCAGGTGGCCCCGGAGGCAGAGACACTCTTCCGATCACCGGTATATCCGGATGGAGGTCTCTGCCGCCGGGGCTGCGTCCCGGCACCGCCGCCCGGATGGCACCCCCACCGCGCCGCTGGGCGCTTCGGCGCCTGGACAAGGACGCCCTGATGGCAGCTGCCCTCGCTGCAATCTGGCCAGCAGGTGGCGGCCGAGTTGCCAAGCATGAGAGGAGGAGGCTGCCCGCTCGGGGTACTAGTCGCAACCATTTGCGACGCGTCGATGCCCGGGTCCGGGCGAGCTTCTCCTCGCCAGGGCGGTGTACTGGTGATGTCGCGCCAGCGCATCGCGGAATTGCGGGTCGCGACGCCTGCGACGCCAGTACGCCCGCGCGCGCCGTCGTCTTACGAACCGCAAACAAGATGGCGGCGATGCGAGGGCAGATGACCTGCATTCAGAGGCATACCGGATGGCGCGGGTTGCTCTGCAGGTCGCCAGTCAAACCGGGCCAAGGCCCAGGCATGGACAGATCTCCTCCAGACCCTCAGTTGACAATCTCCCGAGCGCCCATTACAGAGTGGTGCTGAAGAAGCTCCGCCCGTAGGGCGCCCTCCGTCACCGAGGGTCTTACGAACCCCGGCTGCTGGAGGGCAGTGGTCGTACTCTTTCCCAATTCAGCGGGTGAGGGGACCGACGTCCTCCGGCGGAGGCGGCAGTCCCAAAGGTGATAGTGGGCGGCCTGAACTGGGCAAGTCACTCAGAGGTAGCTGGCCGCGGCCATCAGACGGCTCAGTAAGCGC
Organism: Colletes collaris; assembly: GCA_030068185.1. Taxonomy (NCBI): domain Eukaryota; kingdom Metazoa; phylum Arthropoda; class Insecta; order Hymenoptera; family Colletidae; genus Colletes; species Colletes collaris. Next base: position 27,999 of record JASGYR010000274.1, read on the forward strand.
GATTAGATACGGCCCCGGGTCCGGATGGTATGCCCGGCCGGAGTTTGGGTCTTGACCCAGGGCGTCCTTGGGGCTGACCTCAGGCGGTTGATCTGCCCGATGCCTGAGGGACGGGGCGATTGACCCCAGTTGGAAGGTGGCGAGGATGGTTCCTCCTCCGGATGGAGGGTCGGCCCGCGGAGTCTCCCCTCTCGCAGATACCGGCCCATCTGTCTCCATGGACCAGATGTGGCAAGCTCTTCGAGCGGGTGATTGCTGCCCGCCTCAAGTCAGGGAGCACCTGGCGCGGGGTGCTCCTCGGCCTGGCCGGGACCTTTGCCAGTCTACGGTTTCCGGGAGGTCGATCGACAGTCATCGAGCGCGATCCGCGGTCGATGTCAGGGCCCTCTCGGGTCGGCCGTCTCCGGGGAGGGAGTGGCTTTCTGGCAATATCCTTGGATATTGCCAACGCCTTTGAACACCCTGCCCTGGGAGGAGATAAGGAGAGGGGCTCGAATATCATCGGGTCCCCCTTGTCTCCAGGGGCGGTCATCGGGGATTATCTCCGCGGCAGGTGGATCGAGTATCCGGAGCCGGGATGGGCATATGCGGAGGGAGGTGTACTCGCGGTGTTCCGCAGGGGTCGGTCCTCGGGCCACTCCTGCAACGGAACATCGCGCGTCACACTGACGCAGTGTTGCGGGGCCGACTCTCCCCGACGGCGAAAATCAGCGCCAGTGTGTTTATGCAGATGACACACTGGTGCGCTGGCCGTCGGGGAGCGCACTGAGGGGAGGGCCAAGCGTCTCGCGGGAGGAGGGGCGCAACGCGTCGTCGACCGGATCAGAGGGATGGGGATGACGGTGGCGGTCCATAATACCGAGGTGATAGCGTTCCATTCACCTCGGCAGGATTAGCCACCCCCTCTGATCCGCGTGGGTGAGGCTAATATCGAGGTGCAGCCCCAGATGAGGTATCTGGGGCTGACCCTCGATAGCCACTGGCGCTTCGAGGAGCATTTCCGCTGCCTGGTCCCCGGCTGGAAGGATGGTCGGGGCTTTGGGCCGGACTTCTGCCCAATCCTGGGGGCCCGGCGACCAGGAGTTCGCCGGCAATGGTTCAGTCTGTGGTCCTATAATGGGCCCCGTCTGGAGCGGACGACCTGGCGGCCTCCCGGCGCGGCATGAGCTATGCTGCGTCGGGTGCAGAAGCGGATGGCCTTCTAAGGGGTGCAGTCCGCGGGTACCGGACCGTGTCACATGAGGCGGCGACGGTTCTTGCGTGGGATGCCGCGCGGATCTCCTCTGCGCGGTCGCACGCGATGATGTATCGCCACCGCGTCGACCGTCGCGCGGGGTGGGGAGCGGTCCCGGGTGTGCAGGAACCTGCTTGGGGCGAGAGATTGAACGGCGCCAGGGCCCGGCAGTCCGTGGTGCACGCGTGGCAAAGAGCGGTTGGCTCATGCCTACCGCGGGGCACCGGACAGTCGGGGCTGTTCGGCCACTCCTATGTGAGTGGCTGGACAGAAGAGCCATGGAAGCCTCACTTACAGGATGGCACAAGGTGTTCTCGAGGGCATGGCAGCGCTTCGGGAGATACTCTGTGCCGGATAGGAAGGAGCCGACGGCGCGTTGCTGCCATTGTGACGCTGAGCAGGACACGGCGGGCAACATACCCTCGAGGTATGCGTGCTGCATGGGGAGGGTGAACGCCGTGTCCTGATCGGCGTCATTCGGGCGGGATGTCTCGCTGCCGGGCATGGTGCGCTGCCATGCTCGGCAGCGAGGAGAAGTGGAGGGCCGTGGCCTCCTTCCTGCGAAATCGTAAATGTTGCAGAAGCGAGACCCGCGGGCAAGGGGGCGCGAGCGTCAGCGGCGTGCCTGAAAGCTCGCGCCTCGTTTGGTGGCGAGAGAGCGTTCGCCTCGGCGTCAGGCGACGCGGGCGGCCCCCTCGGCGTGGCGGCATGACCCAGGCTGGGAGGTGGGTCCTGATAGGAGTCCCTCCGCCAGGCGGCGTAGGGTCCGGACCGGATGGGGTGGCAGTGCCTCCTGTCCGGGTCCGGCGCACGAGCGGCACCTCAGGTGAAGCCTGGTGCGGCCAACCGCGGGAGCTGCACCGGCCTCCGAGGGGTAGAAAGGGGTCGCGGCGGTTGCGAGTTGGGGCTCACGCAGCCGCCACCTGACGCGGCCCCGGGAAAGGATGGCTGGCCAGGACGATGTAACCTCGTCACTGCCGCTATGAGACAGGGCGATTACCAGGGGACCGTTTGTCCCCCCTGCGGAGTGGGCGCATAAGCGCGGGCTACGGGGAAGATACCGGAAGTATACTTCCAGCGATTCCCGGTATCCTCCCAAATCGTGCCCGGAAGGGTCACGTGTGGGGTTTTAGTGGGTGGTGGTCCCGCGCCCGTTACAAGGGCGCGGGGAATCCCACACACCCCTCCCGCCACTCCCCAAAAAGGTGGGAGGGAGTCTTTCGAAGATTTTCCCCACGAAAGAAAAAAAAAAAAAAGCACCGAGGGTGCCTGACTCCTGGAGCACCAGTCGTGGATCAACCATCTGCCGCACCCCCGTTCACCCCGCAATGCAATCCGAGTGGAGCGAACAGAAACCGGGGCATAAACCATGATCAGCGCAATTCACCCGCGGCCATCACGCCACGTGGGACCACCACCTGTCCTGAGCAGACCTTCGCGTACAAACACCTCCCGTGTCCGGAGACAACAGGCTACACCCCAGCGTACCTCACCTGCGGGAGGGAATTAGCGGTGTGCCAGGGAGTCAGGACACCCGCTCGGGCTCTGATGCACCTGGAAGTCCGCCAGCGGCGGCTGGACAAGCCTGCAGTAGTGCGAGATACACCAAGCCCGGAGCCTTCCAGAAGCAGGCGCGACACTACAATCTCAGCGGCGACGACAGTGGGGAACTCCGGGTGGGGACAAGGATATGGCGGAGAACACACGTGCCTTCTCGGACGAGAACTGAAGCTAAATTAGCGCCAAACTAGGAGCCCAAATACACCGGGCCACTAACCGTGCGCAAGAAACATTCCCGCGGCATCAAGTGTATGACCTGCACCGACACCCGGGGCAAAAACAATCACAAGAATTCACATCAGCGACGCTGAAATCGGACCGAGGAGCATGCTAACGGCGAGGACCATATGCGTAGATAGTTGCGATCGGCTGGGTTAACAGCAGGCTACGCAACGAAGAACGACGCGAGGCCCTCAGCTTATCGTGCCGAAGACACGCAGGAGCCTCGGCTACAGGTGAGCGGGCGGCCCTACGTCGCGGAGCGACGCAACGCCGCGACTCCACACCAGCGACACCCGGACCCAGGACCGCCACTCCGACAACCGGCAGCGATGCTGCGCTGACCATCCGCAGCACCCCACCGGCGGCCAGCGAGGGAGGAGCCGGAGGCCTGGGGTCGCCAAGGACATGGCTACCGGACAGGACCACCACGCCATCATCCAGGCCAGTCCGGAGCGTCCAGCTCCCCGACAGGGCGGAGCCGTCTATTGCCAGTAGGGGCCCGGAAGTGGAGGCTCCGGCGCCACGCCCAACACTCGAATCCCTCCGGTTCCGGCCCAACGGGGACCTCCACTACGCCGGACCATGGGAAGACGATAGGTACGCTGACAACCCCCAAAGAAGAGGGTGTATGTGACGAAAGTCACTCAGCAACGCCGCGACTCCGGCAACCCGCCATCCACCGGCCTCGCGCGGACAACCTCCGAGGGTGGCCGCGACGCGGCGCCGCGCCGCTAACCACTCTCGCAGCCAAAGGCGCACGTAGCTGAGCATATAAGGAGAGCCCCGGTACTCTCCCATCGAGTTCTCTCGAAGCTGGAACAACCTAGTTCGTGCGAAAACAGAGAACGCCCAACCGCAGGGAAGAGACCCACGGTTGTGACACGTAGGATTCGCCGAAACGATCAGACCGCGGGCCGATACCCCCGTTGCGCCGCGCCGCGAAATCAGATTGTTGCAGCGCCCGCGTGCGCTTACATACCGAGCCTAATCGTACTTTGTCTTAGTCATACTTTATCTTAGTCATACTTTTTCTTAGTCATACTTTATCTTAGTCATACTTTGTCTTAGTCATACATTGTCATAGCCATATCTTATAAGCGCGCGTACTCACACCGGCCCGGTTACTTCCAGACTGACGAAACCGCGGCAGGACCAAGCGCCGTCCACCCAGCGACCTCCAGAGTCCGGAACCACCGAGGAGTTGTTCTCAATAAATAATAGTGTTTACCGTTACCGACTCATAGTCATTTATACCCGCCCGATCCCGCTCCTCCGCGTGGCCGCTGCTTCGGGAGGAGGCCCGAACGCGGTACCGCGACCCACCGGCGCCACCTAACCGGCGTGTCCCGGAACCCGCGTTACAAGGTATTGCAAGTGCCACGCAGTATTTCGTCAGGTTGTCTTGTATGGTAAGGATATCTCTATTTCCATTCGGCGTGATCGGAAGGGGTCCCACGGTGTCCAGTGATATTTTGTCGAATGCATCCAGCGGCGTGTCGGTAATTAGCATGGGTTGGCGAGTCTTTGCTCGAACTAATTTTTGTTCTTGGCAACTTTGGCATGTCCTAATGTACTCCTGAATTTCGTTGCGCATTTTTGGCCATTGGAATTTTGATCGGACGCGTTTGTATGTTTTCGTTACCCCTTTATGTCCTCCAATTAAACTATCGTGAGCTTCACGGATTATGTTTAGTCTGTCCGTTTCGGATGGTGTGGTGATGGTACAATTGCATAAAGTAATTTGCTGATCTGTTCCGGTAAAAACTTCTTCCAATATCTTGTAAAATTTGTCGGCCGGCAATTTGTGTAAATCTCCTATTGCAGATATTCGAAAAGAGTTTATTTGAATCTGTTCTAGAGTATGTTTAAGAGTCTTTAATCCATGGAATACGTCTTCTGCCGTAATGTTGTCGTAAAAATTGTTAGAAATTACCATACTGAAGATTTTAAACAATCCGTTGTCTGAAGTCGATACGTGACCTTTTTCTGTTGTGCAGCCAATAAATCCGATTTATTAATTATTTCGGTGTCCAGTAATACTTTTCCTACGGTCGATATTAAATTGCAATCAGCTGATATGAAGTGTGCGTAATGTCCGTTTTCGGCAGTGCGGGTGTTCGACGAAATTTTTATTTTGTAAGATTGTTTTGACGCAGTGTCTTGGTGCTCGTTTTCGTCGGTTAAAACATCCGTGTCGAATGCATGCAGTAGGTAAGGGTCAGGCGTGCGGTCGAAGGCGTCAGGTAGCCGTTCTGCACTTGTGTCGGTTACAACCCTGCAGGTGGATGAATTATGGCTGGTTGTAAAATTTCGTCTGTAACCTGCGGTATTACTCTTGTGGAGTACTGAATAAATCCTTTCGAGGATTTTCCATAATTGTATTTTCATTATTGGTAATTTCAAGTGGTTCTTCGAAAGACATTAGGTCATCAGGTGGACTGTTATCTTCCTCCGGTGGTGTGTTCCTTTTTTTTTTTTTTTTTTGTCGTGCGGAAAATCTTTCGAAAGACTCCTCCCAACTCTTTGGGGAGAGGCGGGAGGGTGTGTGGGATTCCCGCACCCATTACTTTTATAACGGGCGCGGACCTACCCACTAAAAACCCCACGGTGTACCTTCCGCACGATTTGGGAGGATACCGGGAATCGCTCGAAGCATACTTCCGGTAACCTCCCCGTGCCCGCGCCTTGCGCCCGCGCGCGGGGGGACAAACGGTCCCCCCGGTAATCGCCCTGTCTCATAGCGGCAGGACGAGGCCACATCGTCCTGCCGCCATCCGTCCCGGGGCCGCGTCTACTGGCGGCTGCGAGCCCCAACTCGCAACCGCCGCGACCCCGTTTCTACCCCTCGGAGGCCGGCAGCTCATGGCCGCACCAGGCCACCGAGGGTGCCGCTCCGTGCGCCGGACCCGGACAGGAGGCACTGACAACCCATCCGGTCCGACCCTACGCCGCCTGGCGGGAGGGCTCCTATCAGGACCCCCTCCCAGCCTGGGTCATGCGCCACGCCGAGGGCTGCCCGCGTCGCCTGACGCCCAGGCGACGCTCTCGCCACCAAACGAGCGCGAGCCTCAGCGCGCCGCCTGACGCAGTTGCGCGCGGGAGTTCCATTCGACTAATAACCTCTCTCGCTGCTCTGTATGATTTGGATATTTCGCGGTTCGATGTGAAACTGCCTACCTGAATGGCGAATTGGAAGAAGAAGTCCTGATGGAGGTTCCCGATTTCGCAGAAGACGTTTTGGAGGAAATAAACCGAACCAATAGCGAAACAGATACATCCTGAGAAAATCGAAGCAACTGTTGAGCGATCTGGCGAGCGGAGACAAGGTGTGCTCGCTTAAAAAATCCATTTATGTGTTGAAACAAGCGGGACGTCGATGGCACATAAAGCTGAGCTTAAAACTGAAACATTATGGGCTTTCTCAGTCATCAGCAGATTCCTGTGTATTTTTTCAGGAAAAGGAGAGGACATTTTCATCATTGTTGTTTGTGTTGACGATATTTTAATTGTTACTCAAGATGAAAAGAAAGTAAACGATTTTGAAATTTATTTGTCAAAGTGTTTTAGGATGAAGAAACTGGGAAAGGTGAAATACTTCTTAGGAATGGAATTTTGCAAAAACCAGGATGGGATAAGTATCAGTCAAGTGATACATTAATGATTTGCTATCCAGATTCGGCATGATGGACTGCAATCCCGTGAAAACTCCCATCGACCTGGGGACCAAATTGAAGAAAATCGAGGGGGAACCTTCACCTGGATCATCGAAACACCCGTATCGAGAGCTAGTGGGCTCATTGATGTATCTGGCCGTTTGTTCAAGGCCAGACATTGCTTATGCTGTGAGTTATCTGAGCCAGTTTAACTCTGGAGCCAGTTTAACGCATGCTGCGGTACCTGAAGGGTACGTCCGACGTGGGACTCCGATATTCAAAGAAGCTCGAACCTTTGACTGGTTTCGTCGATGCAGATTGGGCGAACGATTTACAGGATAGGAGATCTTATTCCGGATTTGTTTTTGTGTTAGGCGGATCACCAATATCCTGGGAATCAAAGAAACATAGAACGGTGGCTCTTTCTACAACAGAAGCTGAGTACATGGCTTTGGCGGAGGCAACCAAGGAGGCTGTTCATCTTCGACGTTTCCTGTTCGAATTAGGATTCGACGAACTTGCATCCGTACGAATGTTTGATGACAACTGTGGGACCATAAAATTGGCGGAAAATCCTGTTTTCCACAACAGGAGGAAGCACATAGATGTCAAACATCATTTCGTGCGAGAAGTCCTGGCAGAAGGATGGATGAAACTTCAACATCTGTCATCCCAAGACATGGCCGCCGATGTACTTACTAAAGGGATCTCAGGACCAAAACACTGGGCTTGTTTGAAAAAGCTTGGGTTGAATTTATGCTGTCGATAGGAGTGCTGACGAGTGCACGTCGAGGGGAAGTGTAAGATTTTATATCGGGGTGACTCGCATTCGTCATGCGTTCCTGCCGTTGCTACAACAGGACTATCTTGTTTTGCGACTGGGCGCTGTCGGTTCTTCTAGTTACATCATTATGTGTTTATCTTTCTCTGCGCTTCTACGACATTTTGGCTCTTTTGTGTTATTAATAAATACACTTTTATTTTCCGAGTCTTCTAATTAAAACTGCCCCTCCAAACAAATAGATATAATTATTCTTATAAATCTGTAGCGGTTAAGCATCGCGCCAATGGGCCGCGACCATCGCGCTACCTCGCGCCAATTTAGCCACCTCGAGACCGCTAACGAGGTGCGCACGCTTTGAATTTACTTACCGTGTCGCAACCAAACCGACAACACGTGCTTATAACCAACCAAGTGATTCTCAACGCCTTAAACCGAGTTTAATTAAAACCAGTGTATTGTGTTTTAAGTTATCTGTTTATTACGCACTAATTTCTTGTGACTATTGTATAGAAATACAAGATAATTGACGTGATTTGTTCTCTTTCGATTTCCGCCAATTTTCCGATTTCTCCTCGGAGCGTCAACTTCCTTTTTGTTGGAAGAAATCCCAGCCTCTCCCTTTAACCTTCTTTACCAAACCGAATCATTGGTCCTTCGAGCCGGATTGACGTCGAGGAAAAGGAATCGAACGACCGTTTTCATCTGAAAGAGAATCCAACCGTTAACGACCATGAGTTCGCTTGAAGAACTATTTTATAAACAAACACAAGCAATGCGGTCAGTCGAACGAGCGCTTGCCAATTTCAAAAACTGGGTCACTCCAAAATGACCGCTACCGTTATACAAAATCGAATCGGACTGCTGAAGGAAGCCTTTCATCAGTGTCAAGACTGGGAAGCAAACTCGCAGCCAGTGTCGATCCGAAGACGAAAGCCACCATTCCGTATTTCGCCGAAGACCATTTCTCCAGATGCGAGGACAACTTCCAGGAAGCCCTCGACTTCATGGCCGAAATGCTCTCAAGAGTCGCACCTCCACCCGAGACGCCAGCTGCAAACGGATATTCTTCAAATTCCGTGACGTCACGACCAACGGTTCACCTTCCCAGGATCAGTCTTCCAACGTTCGAAGGAGAGTTCGGGGAGTGGGAGAGCTTCCGGGACAGGTTCACCTCTATGGTCATAAACAACGAGGCGTTGTCGAACGTGGAGCGCCTACACTTCTTATGCTCGTCGCTCAAGGGCGTAGCCAACCGAACCGTGAGCCATTTACCTATAACCGATAATAATTTTACTGTCGCGTGGAAAACAATCACATCGCGTTACGAAAATAAGCGACGTCTTATAACCACTCATTTGAATACGTTGTTTTCTCTACCGTCAATTTCGTCCGAAACGTCAACAGAACTTCGACCGTTGCGTGACCAAATCAATATCACCGTTCAAATGCTCCGTAACCTTGGTCGGCCAGTCGACTCGTGGAGTGATATAATAGTTTATATCGGTGTACAAAAATTAGATCGCGCAACCCGTAAAGCGTGGGAGTTTAATTTAGGTGACACTTCCGAGTATCCGACTTATCACGAATTTGATGCGTTTCTGGAAAAAAGAATTCACGCGCTAGAAGCAATGCCGTCTATAAAACGCGAAAAACAACCCGAATATGACAGAACAAAATTGATTCGCTCCAAACCAGTTACAGCACTCGCTACAACAACAAATCCATTATCATGCGCGGTCTGTAAACAGCACCATCTCATTTACCAATGCCCTAGTTTTTAGCAAAACTCCACAGGAGCGATACACGATTATCCGAAAGCAAGAACGATGCATTAATTGTTTTTCATCGACACACTCGACTATACAATGCAAGAGCGCTCATTGTTGCAAGGAGTGCCAATCGAAACATCATACCCTGTTACATTTTCGCAATACCAATGACGCCTCCAATGTCGCACAAAGGACGAGTCCCGCCGCCTCCGATCACGAAGTAACGAACGTTTTAAATCTAGCCTCTAATAAACCGATCAAAACAAACATTCTCCTTTCTACAGCTAGAGTTTGAGTGCGCTCACGGAATGGCCGGTGCATTGTTGTAAGAGCGCTACTCGATCAAGGCTCAGCAGCGACACTCATTACCGAGTCCTTAGCTCAACTACTTCGTCTTGATAAATCGACACAATTTACCAAGATTAGTGGCATCGGAGAGACTCAGTCCTTTGCACATTACGTCGCACCAATCGTTCTCACACTGCTAGAGAGATCCGAACCGGCATATACAGCGCACGCGATCATAATTGAAAAACTCACGAGGTATGTACCACCGCGTTCGAACTTATCAACTAAATGGTCCCACCTTTCAGGGCTCAATCTAGCGGATAAGGATCCCATGAGCTCCGAACCAATCAGTTTAATAATTGGAGCCGATATCTACGGACAGCTTCTTCTGCAGGGTGAGGAAAGGCCCAGCGTGCGCACCCACAGCCCAAAACACCACGCTCGGCTGGATTCTGTCCGGTCCTCTTTCTTCGACAAGTGAGTCCTCAATCCATCTTCACCATCTTACTATCCTTGACCGCCTAGATCAGAACCTCAGAAAGTTCTGGGAGCTTGAGGATATTCCAGTCTCGACCCTGTTAACACCGGATGAGAAAATTTGTGAAACCCATTTTCGAAAAACACATTCGCGAAACATCACGGGTCAGTACATAGTCCGTTTGCCATTTACTTGCGAGCCTCCAATTCCATTAGGCGAATCCCGGCCCGGAGCCTTAAGCAGCCTCCGCGTTTTAGAGAATCGTTTTCACCGAAACCATACTCTCCAAACCGAATATCGTGCGTTTCTCAAGGAATATCAATCTCTTGGGCATATGAGAAAAGTCGAATCTCCACAACAACCGAGTAACCAAATTTATTACATCCCCCATCCCGCCGTCTTCCGCCAAACCAGTAAAACAACACGTCTTCGTGTCGTGTTCAATGCCTCCAGGAGGACTTCCAATGGTCAATCACTCAATGACCACTTATATAGTGGTCCCAAATTACAGCAAGACCTAGCATCAATTCTTTTGCGATGGCGCCAATTCCAATTTGTATATTCCGCCGACATAGCAAAAATGTACAGACAAATCCGCGTCGATGACCACGATGTAAATTTCCAAAGAATTCTCTGGCGTGAATCTCCATCAGATCCTGTCGACGAATATCAACTCCTTACCGTAACCTATGGCACAACTCCAGCACCTTATTTGGCCCTTCGTGTCCTCAAACAGCTGATCGAGGACGAGGGATCAAAGTACCCTCATGCAGTTCCAGTCCTAAACGATCAGGTGTACGTTGACGATTTTCTTTTCGGAAGTGACAGCATAGCTTCGCTCCTCCAAATTCGAAACCAAACGACGGCCCTGTTAGCTCAAGGTGGGTTTTCGTTGAGGAAATGGGCAAGTAACCACTCCGAACTCCTTTCTGACATCGATCCTTCGGAGCACGGCCTTGCGTTAGGCAAATCCCTGAACGACCACGAAAGCACGTCCGTCCTCGGTTTGATTTGGAATCCCGGGCTTGATCAATTTCAATTCCAAGTTCAAGTCGAACCTTGTCGCAAACAGCCCTATGACCAAACGCATGATCCTTTCATCAGTAGCCAAAATTTTTGACCCCCTGGGATGGATCACCCCTTTCGTAATTTCCGGAAAGATTCTTATTCAAAGACTATGGTCGTTGAAGTCCGATTGGGATGATTATGTCCCACAAGAAATCCAAACCGAATGGCAATTTCTTTGTCGCCAGTTATCGGAGCTGAAACACTTGTCAATCCCACGAAAATTGTCGACGAGCATCCAAACCAATCAAAGCCTCCATGGCTTTGCCGTTATGCTGCCGTTGTTTATGTACGTAATGTTCTTCAAGATGGCTCTGTCTGTATCAGGCTCGCCATGGCCAAATCTCGCGTGGCCCCTGTGAAAACAGTTAGCGTTCCTCGCTTAGAGTTATGCGCTGCACTTCTGCTCGCACGCCTGTTAAAGTTTGTCCAAACCGCACTGAAATGTCAGGTGGAATGCCACTGTTGGACAGATTCGAGCATAACGCTCACCTGGGTGAACCAACCACCATCACGTTGGAAAACGTTCATAGCAAACCGGGTCGCCAAGATCCAAACTCTGATTCCAACCGCACACTGGCATCACGTTCCAACAGAAGACAATCCCGCTGACTGCGCTTCCCGTGGAATACCGCTAACAAAATTAATTCCTCATCCATTATGGTGGTCAGGGCCTTGTTGGCTGCGTGAAACTTCCAACTCTTGGCCGAAATCAGAGCCAAGACCATTCCGAGAAGCCTCACTCGAGGAAACCACGCACGAAATTCCTAGCATGTCAACAACCCTAAATACATGGGAATTGGAGACTCGGTATTCGTCCTGGCCGAAATTGCTTCGGATAACCGCGTACTTGAAACGTGTCGTACAAAACCTCCGAAGAAAATCGGGAAAAGCGGAATTTACCAGAATGGAGTCTCCGAGTAATAACGTTATCCTAGTGCTGACCCCTGATGAGATTAGTCAATCAAAACTGTTCTGGTTGAAAAAGATCCAGAGCGATGTATTTCAACCCGAGCTAGAGCGGTTGAAGGCATCGAGACGGGTCTCAACATCAAGCTCTCTGATTTCTCTAAACCCGTACATCGACGCAAACGGGCTAATACGCGCCAAAGGGCGACTGATGAACTCGATCTTTCTGAAAGGCAAAAAATCCAATCATCCTCAAAACACACCCACTCCTAACCCTTTAATTAACCATACTCACCGAACTTTGTTGCATGCCGGTCCTCAACTCCTTCTCGCTCACCTCCGAAGTGAATACTGGATCCTTAGAGCAAGAACGACAATCCGGGCAGTCCTGTACCAGTGCGTGGAGTGCGCACGTGAAAGGGCTACCTCACCTCATGAGCTCATGGGAGATTTACCCGCGCCCCGCGTAACCAGAGTCGAGCGTCCGTTCGTACATACCGGCGTGGATTATGCGGGTCCGGTTCTCATCCGAACTGCTCCTGGGCGCGGACACAAATCAATGAAGGCATACATCGCAGTCTTCGTATGTCTGACATTAAAAGCTATCCACCTCGAGTTAGTAAGCAATTACAGTTCCGCAGCATTCATAGCAGCCTACCATAGATTTGTGTCCCGGCGTGGTCTTCCAACCAAACTTTATTCCGACAACGGCACAACATTCCAAGGCGCCAATCGCGAACTAGCCTCGGCTTTCCAGTCTGCACAAAAGGACTCCAACCTCAGAAACGCACTGGCCTCTTTCGGAGTCGCTTGGGTATTCTTGCCCCCAAATGCACCTCATTTCGGGGGCCTATGGAAGCAGCCGTGAAAATTACCAAGCACCACCTTAAACGCGTAATAGGGTCCCATACACTTACCTTTGAAGAAATGACAACGATGTTGTGCCGGGTTGAAGCATGTCTCAATTCAAGACCCCTCGGAGCAATGTCGGACTGCTTAGACGATTTTTCCGTACTAACACCAGGCCACTTCTTAATTGGCACTCCTCTCGTATCAAACCCGGAACCGAGCGTACTAGGAAATTAAAGAAAATCGCCTGTCGCGTTGGCAGCTCCTGCAAAAACTAACCGAAACCTTTTGGAAAGCCTGGCAAAATGATTACCTTCATACTCTCCATCAACGCCCAAAATGGCGAACCATCCAAAACCTGATCAAGGTCGGTCAACTCGTCCTAATCCGCAATCCGAATTTACCACCCTGCAGCTGGGAACGAGGACGAATAATCGAGTGCCACCCCGGCGATGACGGATTAATTCGGGTAGTAACGGTCAAAACCGCACAATCCAAATTTAAGCGGCCCCTCTCCAAAATATCCCTTCTTCCCATTACAATACATGCCAACGACGAAGCGCGTAATTAATTTGTAACTCGCGTAGGTTATGTTCGACCGCGTGGTCACGATCGTAATTAAATTAAGTTAATTTTAAATAGCATGTAAGTAGAATAAGGTCAATCATTGTACTTACGTATTTGCGTCCTTTTGTTCCAATGTAAATGCCATCTTTTACCTAGCACCTACGTAATCACATCACTATACAACAACTACGCATTAATGAATGAATCCGATCATTCATGGCTGCGGTTAACTTTCCGGGGGGGAGTGTGTAGCGGTTAAGCATCGCGCCAATGGGCCGCGACCATCGCGCTACCTCGCGCCGATTTAGCCACCTCGAGACCGCTAACGAGGTGCGCACGCCTTTTTGAATTTAATTACCGTGTCGCAACCAAACCGACAACACGTGCTTAACCAACCAAGTGATTCTCAACGCCTTTAAACCGAGTTTAATTAAAACCAGTGTATTGTGTTTTAAGTTATCTGTTTATTACGCAGTAATTCCTTGTGACTATTGTATAGAAATACAAGATAATTGACGTGATTTGGTCTCTTTCGATTTCCGCCAATTTTCCGATTTCTCCTCGAAGCGTCAACTTTCTTTTTGTTGGAAGAAATCCCAGCCTCTCCCTTTAACCTTCTTTACCAAACCGAAACATATAGAAAAAAGGGGACAATTCTTATACGGTGTTATCCTCAGTTTACGCGACGTTCTAGAGCCTTCTCTGCGGCGTAATAGGTTTCGGGAGCAATACCGTGTAGAAAAAATTAAAATTTACAGTCGATCATAGTCATGCGATCGGCCCAGTAATGGTTCCATGAGAACAGGTGTTACTACGTCGGAATAACAGAGAGGATACAAAGTTAATACGAGACAGACAATTTCCCTCTCGCGACCGCGGAGAAGAGGGTCTGTCTCTGCGATCACTTGCTATCTGGTTCTCGACGAGTACGCATCGTCTAAGCCGACCTCGTCCAACACCGCGATCACCACATTCGATCAATTGAATCCGTTTAATTGTACCGTTGCACCACACAACCGAAGCGGAATGAAATTAAGACTGTGGTAAATTCAGAAAGAATTAGACCTAGTCGAATTTCGTACCTCACGGTTTCGTGAGTTTAGTGTGATCGTTGTGTTAACAGAACCATTCTGGAAGCGAACTGTATTAGCATTGAAACAATTTACAATTAACAATCGGTGGCTGACAATAATCGTTTTTGCACTTCGATAGTGTTCGATTATCGCCACCGTTGCTTCAAATTGTTTGAAACCATGAGCGATTTCCCCACATAACAACCGATGGCTGATAACAATCATCGTAACACTTTAAATAGTAGTAGTTAAAACTTCTCGGTTTTCCTTGAGTTTTTGTACGATCTCGAACATTCATATAGGGGCCTTTTGGCGCATACCCTGAGTGGAATCGTCGTTTCCCAAAGTCGCATATTCATTTTGAGACCCACCCCCATAGGGGCCTTATTTGGCGCATTCCTGGGTGCTTTCGGCTGAATTCGACTGGCTCGAACGTCGGTTGTGGGATCACCAATTGTGTACGGACACTCGGTGTAGAGCGACGTTCAATGGGCACCGTGGTGTAAGCACCTTAACCTTCGGACGCTTCTAGCGCAGTTTAGGACTTGCATCACACCGGTCCCGTACGGACCAGGAAACGACGCGGAATCACGGAGTGGACAATTTTTGGAGCCTTACAACCTCCACCTGTTGTCCCCTCCTGCAAAAATCAAGCCCGCAGCAGTGGGAAGATCCAGATTCAAATCTTGTCTTCCCCATCTGCAATTAAAAGTTTCCAGAACTGCAGTCGAACGTTTCTCGATCACACGAGAAACGTTCAATCATACAGTCCACTAGAACAGTTGCTTATCGCTGTGTAAGAATCTCGCTCCTGTTTATCATAAACAGAGTAAGGAGCGTGTGGATTGCAGCGAGTCGAGACAACGCGACGAGCGATCAAAACTTCAATGGTTTGATCAGACGCGGGGTCGTGGTCGGCGAGCGGTAGGTCATGGAACGCTTTGTAACCGAGCGTTAATACCGGATGGGGTCGCGTAAGTCGTGATTTGAAACACGACATATGCATCTACCACACACATCGGTTTCCTACCTTCTTTTGCGCCTAAACTCATTCCGACACTGTATTTGATTGATTGGGTTCGGTCACCCCCTAAGCCCGTTAGCGTGGCTGGGGGTTTCCTCCGCGCGAGCTTAAGGTCATTGACCAAGTTCGCGGATATGAAGGAAGTTTCCGATCCTTGATCAAGTAACGCGCGCGCGATTCGCGACGCACCGTTTTTGCCGAATACTCGTACTCGAGCTGTCGCTAAAAGCACTGGCCTCGGTGCGCGTGTACCGAGAGCGGTACAGTGCGATGTCGAGGCGGGTGTCGTTTTAGCACTCGCCGAGGTATTGGCTTTCGGCCTCGGTTTCGTAGGCCGGCGGGATTGGGCGTTTGAACGCCTCTCCTCACGGTTGCCGAACTCAGGTTTTGGTAACGGCTTATTCCGTTGAGGTTCCCGCTCTAATTCGAAATGCAGCAGGGATGATGCATCCCTCCGCTCTTCGCACATGCCGTGGAGCTCCTGCATTTCGTAACCGTGTGGGTGGTGCCCAAGCATTGTAAGCGCATTTTTGCTGTCAATAGCCCGAAATTGTTACAGTTCGTCAAACTGTGCGGCCCATTACAGAATCCGCACGATTTCGTGGACGGTTTTCCAACATGCCTAACGTTATCTGAATCCGCTTCCCTGGGCTGTCCAGCCTGGACGTGTTCCATGACAACGTTGTGGCTTCTCACGTGTTTCGAAGCGGTGCTGGTATCTCGCACCGAGCTTCGATTGTGCGTGGTTTTTATTGGAAGCCCCAGCGCGGCTTTTCTGCGCTCCTCGTTCATGGAGAGCAAGGCACGTGACCGTTTATAAACGAACTTCCTTACGTCCTCGAACGTAGGATATTCGGACGAGAGGTCTAACGTTTTTTGCCATTCCATCTCCATTTCGGGGGTGAAGTGTTGCTTCACCCAATGAGCGAGGAGCCAATCTCGTTCCTGTTCCGGTCTACCCTTGGTATCCAGAACAGCAATGGCTTGGGTGCAACCCACGGTCACTTGTTGCGTGCTGGTAAAGTCATTCATATCTATAGGCTTCAGATATAAAAGCTTGTCCAACAGCTTTCCAGTGACTAAGCGTGGGAGGCCGAATTCGTTCTTCAGCCTCGACCACGCTTCAGTGAAATTGGGACCCACGACTGGAAGCGAAGAAACGATTGCAGCAGCCGGCCCCTCAAGGCAGGCGTTTAAAAAATACAATCGTTGGATGTCTCCCAGAGCAGCATTATTAATTACCCTGGTGGTAAACAGATCCTCGAAATGTTCCCATTCTCGAGGATCACCACCGAATTTGGGCATTCGCTGCTTGGGGAGCTCGATCGGTACGTTGCAATGCTCGACCGACACCGCTGCTGCTTTGTCAGCGGTAAGTCGGTCGATTTCCGTGCTTACGCGATCCACGTATTCTTGGAAATCGTTCTCGGCAGTCACGATAACATTCTGTTTGAAGAAATCGTGAGTCTGCCTTTGCGCCGGTTTTAGCAGCTTGCGGGCCTCTGAATACCGATCGTTCATCTCCTTCCATAGAGTTTTGGCATATTCGAGCTTTTCCTCGAGAAGCCTCACCGAGTAATTCGCTCTGCCTGTTTTTTTCAGGTTAGTACCCAACTTGCTAAGGCGGTGGTGAAGTTCGCACATAGTTTGTATGTGCTCATCAACCTCCGTCCACGTGGATTCTTTAGCCACGGCCATTGTTGGGTTTATCGAGGATTAATCAGCTCGAACTCACCTCTTACGTGGATATTCGACACGTGTAAGATAGTGTACCTTTCCTATTCCACTCAACCTCGTGTATATCCGGCTCGAAGGACCTTTGTTAAAATAGGTGCGAGTTGTCGCTCTCGCCCTTTAACGAGGAGTCCGAATTACGAGGGAATGGGAATGTGGGGGAAAGTGAATCGGTACACTTATAAATTTCTTTCGCCTAGTCAATCGACTAGGCCGTTTATTTAAAATTTGAAAATTTAAAAAAAAAAAAACAAAATTAAATAAAACAAAGTAAAGAAATTTAAATTTAAGATTAAAAATTGCCAGGAAAACCCCGAGCCTGGCGGCTGGCTCGTGAACATAAACCTGGCATTGGTTTATGGCAACTATGGCTTTATTCTGGTTCGTCTGTATAAAAATTATACCTAATTTCGGCTGTAAATACTTGACAACGCTCGTCGCGTTGTCTGACTCGCTGCAATCCACACGCTCCTTACTCTGTTTATGATAAACAGGAGCGAGATTCTTACACAGCGATAAGCAACTGTTCTAGTGGACTGTATGATTGAACGTTTCTCGTGTGATCGAGAAACGTTCGACTGCAGTTCTGGAAACTTTTAATTGCAGATGGGGAAGACAAGATTTGAATCTCGATCTTCCCACTGCTGCGGGCTTGATTTTTGCAGGAGGGGATAACAGGTGGAGGTTGTAAGGCTCCAAAAATTGTCCACTCCGTGATTCCGCGTCGTTTCCTGGTCCGTACGGGACCGGTGTGATGCAAGCCCTAAACTGCGCTAGAAGCGTCCGAAGGAAATCGCTCACGGTTTGAAACAATTTGACGCAACGGTGGCGATAATCGAACACTATCGAAGTGCAAAAACGATTATTGTCAGCCACCGATTGTTAATTGTAAATTGTTTCAATGCTAATACAGTTCGCTTCCAGAATGGTTCTGTTAACACAACGATCACACTAAACTCACGAAACCGTGAGGTACGAAATTCGACTAGGTCTAATTCTTTTCGAATTTACCACAGTCTTAATTTCATTCCGTTTCGGTTGTGTGGGCAACGGTACAATTAAACGGATTCAATTGATCGAATGTGGTGATCGCGGTGTTGGACGAGGTCGGCTTAAACGATGCGAACTCGTCGAGAACCAGATAGCAAGTGATCGCAGAGACAGACCCTCTTCTCCGCTGTCGCGAGAGGGGAAATTGTCTGTCTCGTATTAACTTTGTATCCTCTCTGTTATTTCGACGTAGTAACACCCGTTCTCATGGAACTGTTACTGGGCCGATCGCGTGACTATGATCGAATGTAGATTTTGATTTTTTCTACACGGTATTGCTCCCGAGAACATATTACGCCGCAGAGAAGGCTCCTAGAACGTCGCATAAACTGAGGATAACACCGTATAAGAATTGTCCCCTTTTTCTATAGATCACGCGAGGAATTTAACCGCCGTTTCTTACTAACGAATTAACGCGTCATTTAAACATAATCTGAAATGGTTTAAAAATCCTATTTGATAATAGAGATATTTTCATATATCCAGTGAAAATGATCAATAATTGAATATGATTTTTAATTAAATATTATAAATTGACTATAGCAATATTTTGAAATGTTATACAATAAAATTCTTATGAAATAATCTGATATGGTTTAAAAATCCTATTTAATAATAGAGAAATTTTCATATATCCAGTGAAAATTATCAATAATTGAATATGATTTTTAATTAAAAATCTTATTTAATAATTAATTATTAATAAAATTTTAGTTTAATATATAAAATTATTCTATTACAAACAAAAGATTTAATTAAAATTAAAAATTTTATTGTTTAAATTTAATTTTAGTTTAATTATTAATTATAAATTTTAATCTTTATATAAAAATTTATGTTATAATTTATTTTAAATAAATAAGTATTTATTGTATTTAAATTTTATATTTAAAAATAAATGAAAATTTTATTTAGGAATAATATAATATTAGAAGACAATTTAGTGCCAGCATCTGCGGTTATACTACTTCTAAAAGTTAAAAATAACTATTTAAAATTTATTTAATATTTAATAAAAAATATAAAATTAATTATAATTTTGGTGAAATAATGTTATAATTTAAATTAATTTCTATTATATTTTAATTATTTAATAAATTTTATAAAAAACTGGGATTAGATACCCTATTATTAAAATTAAAGGATAGATTTAATTATTAAATGTTAATCATTAAAATTAAAATATTTGGCGGTTAAATATTACCTTAGAGGTTGTTAGGGGGAGTAGGTTTGAAAAACCTCGCCTAACGGTGGTCCGGATCGTGAGGGAAGGAACGTCGAGAAAGGAATACAAATTTTAATTTAATGTTCGCTTAGTCGAACGACTCGACTAAGCCTTTTATTTTGAATGTTTGACAATAGAGATTATATAATGCTTAGCCCGGCCAGACGCCGCTGCATTTAATCCTGTTTGGTAAACCTGTAACAGAAAGAGACACGAATAGGCGTTAAATTCCTGTGAACGTGAATCACGCTGTGTGTCTTACTTTCTTCCGCGCTCGTCTGGTCTGTGCTTGTCGCACCCAGGAGCGGGGATCTCAGCCGCCGCGATGCGCAGCTAAGCTAGTGGACTGTATATGTGAGCGTTCCAGTTAAATCGGGAATCGCTTGCTTATTATTGTCGTGTACGAGATTTTTGCTCGTCACGACTGCAATTCTGACTGCAACTTAAGACTTTGTTTTTATGACTGTCGCAGGAAAAGTGATCGGAGGGAGGTTGTAAGGCTCCAACCTTTCAGCCGGTCCCCGGCCCTTCACCGCCTTCGTAAGTGCGTACGGCACTGTGTGTGGTGCAGGCTTGTCAACGGCGCCCTTAGGTCGACTTTACGGTTGTGCCTGAGACCACGTTGCTTTGTCGGATGCTCCGTCCTACGCACAGGGACCGTACTCCCTGGAGATGTTTGAACGTGTCCTAGCTTTCGCCGATAGCTGGGGTTTAAAAAGTGTCCCGCTTCAACTGGAAGACGGCAAATCCACCCAGGGTATTATTCACTCCTGTATGGTGGGTTCAAGCCGTTTCTGACAGCCAATTGGAGGACGAATTTTGTATCTCGTTCCTCTAGTGCACGATGATTCCACCTCAGGGTTTCTTCCCCACACCTGGATTATGGAGTCGTGCACTAAGAAAGGTGCGAAAAACCTCGCACCTATAAGTTGGGATGAGCTAATCCCTCTATCCCTGGGGAAACGATTGAGTCCACTCAGGTTTTCTTCCCACACCTGTTTATGGATCGATTCCCCGGAAGCACTCGAATTACTTCAAGCCTATTCCGAATTTGTAAGTCTTTCTACAGAGCTCGGTCGGGTACCGACTGGCTCGATACGCTAACTTGTGAATACTTCTTTCACAACTCCGAGGGTAGTCGAGGAACTCGACTCGGATCGGGTTGCTCGAATTATTCGTTTGTTCGACTGCTGAGCGTGTTCGGTTACCGAAGTGCTCGTGGCAGTGGTTTGATAGCGAGTGACGGACGAGCACGAGCTGCCAAAGTGAGCGCGTGAGTGGGGAGAGTCTTCCGTCACGCCGGCGCTGTCGCCGTGTCTCTCGTCCGTCTCTGTCTATTATAGAATTTTCGTACCTTCTCTAAACTCGGGCGTTTGAACCGTTTGTTTCCAAAATTGAACGTTAATTAATCGTTCGCGTGACTTTGCAGAAAACCTCGAGAACCGTGTTTTTCTGTCCTCTTAACATTTTGAATAGCGGACGCGTCGACTCTAGAATCTTCCTGGTCGGTCGCGTAACCGAAAACAAACCGGGTAACGAATTGTTTCGGATTTAAATTAAATTTCGCATTTTAAGCGATATTTAAACATACCGCCCCCCTTGCACGGTCCGTGCAACAAGAATAGGAGGCGTAGGTCGCGGTCACGTCGCGTAAAGCCCGTAGAGAAGGTAGAAGTACACTTTCAACAACTTTCTATTGTAAAAGTTTAACTGTACTTACTCGTGGCGGAATTCGGGTCTTCGTTTATCCCGTGTGCGTCTTCGCCGGCCGTTGTCGATGTTGTCTCATCGACGGGCAGTTTAAACAACCGTGTAATAGGACGTGTGTATGTAGACGTAACTGTACGTACTTTAACTACACGCACGCACCTGTCTCGGCCCGGTAATACTTCCTCGATTCGTCCCATTTCCCATTGATTCGGGGGGGAGAAGAGGGTTTTGCACTAAAACCAAGTCATTCGGTTTTAACTGCACTTGGGTGGTGCGCCACTTATAGCGTTTCTGGAGGTGCGTGAGATAATCTCGCGTCCAATGTTTCCAGAGCTGCTCGTGGAATTTCTGGATTGCTCTCCATCGCGTAAGCCGCGAGAGATTTTCCTTTTTCCACCGACTCGACCGGAAGTGCATTCATCGGTCTGCCTATTAGGAAGTGGCCCGGCGTGAGAGGGGCATAATCCTCAGGACAATCACTCAAAGCGGCGATCGGTCGCGAATTCAGACTCGCTCTCGATTTTGCAGAGGAGGGTCTGCATTTCCTCGCTTGTGGGTGTAAAGTCGCCGATGATGCGTTTCAGGTGATGTTTCACCGATTTCACGCCGGCTTCTTGCATACCACCAAAGTGGGGGGGCACTGGGTGGATTAAACCTCCACTTAATGCCCTTTTGACCGCACTTCGTTCGCATTTCTGGAGTTTGATACACCGTATTGAAGTGTTCCTTCAATTCCCGATCTGCTCCGACGAAGTTCGTTCCGTTATCACTGAACATACAGGACGGAACTCCTCGGCGGGCGATAAATCGGTCTAATGCGGCCAGAAATGCACTCGTCGTATAATCATGGACGAGTTCGATGTGCACGGCTCTCGTAGCGAAGCAGATGAACACTGCTATGTATGCTTTATGAGCCGTTTTCCACGACCGGCGGAGTCGCGGACCCGATACGGTCCCGCGTAGTCGACTCCGCAGTTTGAGAAAGGTCGTGCCGCGCGACTGCGCTCCGGTATTAAATCATGTATGATTTGAGTGGAGGTATTTGCTTGCCATCTCACGCATCGTATGCATTGGTGGATAAACCGTGCGTGCCGCGTTTCGGCAGCCGATGATCCAGAATTTCTGTCTCACCGTGTACATGGTCAATTGTAAACCCCCGTGCAACGTATCCACGTGGCATTGCCTGATTATCATGTTAGATACATGATGTTTCGGCAGGATAATCGGGTGTTTGGTTTCCCATGCAAGCGTCGCATTCTCCAACCTTCCACCCACTCGTAAGACTTCCTTATCGTCGAGAAAAGGGTTTAGGCTCTTTAGAGGAGATGTCGCAGGGATTCCCTTGCGCTTTTTCAAGCACCGGTACTCTTCTGCGAAATGCGTACGCTGTAAGTAGCGTGCAATTCTTTCCGTTGCACGCTGCATTTCCGCTGCTTCGACAACTTTTGCATCGAATGACCTTCGTTCTCCGACCGCCGGCCTCCGGAATCGGAGGCAATAGGCAGTCACACGTTGTAGCTTGCTCCATTGGGAAAATCGGAAAACTAAGTTCCATTCCTTTTCCGGAGTGGCCACGAGGGTATGCGATACGCGTTTACCCTCCTCGGTCTCGGAGCGAGGCTGGCGATTTCGGCCAATTTTCCTCTGATTGTCGAAGCCATTTTCGGCCCGGAAATCCATAATTCGGACTGAATGAGTTCTGCGGCATCTACACCTCGCGAATTCAGATCCGCTGGGTTGAAACGCGTGGGAACGTGCCGCCATTCAGCTTTTGGGAGCATGGTCTGAATTTTTGACACACGGTTGGCTATCACAACCTTCCATGTCGACGCATGCTTTTTCAACCAAGCGAGTGCAATCGTGGAATCTGTCCAGCAGATTATGCGGCTCATTTCCTATGGGGAATGATCGTTTCACGTGCACTATGAGCTCGGAAAGTAACACAGCCCCATCTCAATTCCAGGACGGGGATAGACTGTGTTTTTATCGGAGCCACTCGTGTCTTTGCCATGATTAATGTCGTAAACACGTCATTATTTTTCGTCGTCACACGTAAGTAAGTGACGGCCGAATAGGCAGCGAGTGATGCATCGCAGAATCCGTGTAGTTCCACAGTAACTGCGTCTGCTCCGTATTGGATCCATCTCGGGAATTTTAGTTCTTTGAGACTGCTCCAATCCCTGCAAAACGTGTTCCACGTTTTTTGCGTGTCCGTGGAAATTTGGTCGTCCCACTGGATTTTCTCCAGCCATTGGGACTGCATCAGAATTTTTGCACGGATTACGACTGGTGATAACCAGCCGAGGGGATCGAAGAGCTTCGCGATCTCCGAGAACAAATTTATATATGTCATCGGTAACGCAGACGGTTGAAACCGTTGCAGATCGAAATAGAAGTAGTCTCCGGATGGGATCCATCGTAGACCAAGCACATTTAGTTCGGAATCGTCGAACAGAGTGAGGTCTACGGCGTGGGAGTGAGCACTTTGGGGGATGTTCCGCAATAATTTCGCGGAGTTTCCAGCCCATTTTCTCAACTTGAACCCTGCGACCTGCAGGAGTTCGCAGACTTGCTTGCGAATTTTCTCTAGCAGAGTTTTGTTGGACGCTCCCATAAATACGTCGTCGACGTATATGTCCCTCTCGAGGATCGGAGCGGCGAGAGGATATCTCTCTCCATCCTGTTCCTTTAATTCGAGGAGGGTTCGCATCGCTAAATATGGGGCGCACGCCGTACCGTATGTTACGGTATTCAATTCGTAAGCTTTGAGCTTTTCGTCGTTTGACGCGCGCCATACGATGCATTGGAAACGACGGTCCTGTGGGGCGACGAGGATTTGTCGAAACATCTTCTCGATATCTGCCACCAGAACGTACTCATACAGTCGCCACCTCGTTAAAACCGAGGTGATATCGTTCTGTAATTTTGGTCCGACATGCAGGACGTCGTTTAGGATCGCCCTCCGACCGTTCTGCTGGTTGCATTGAACACAACGCGCAGTTTGGTCGTTGCACTTTCCGTGCGTACGACCGCTCGATGCGGAATGTACAGTCGATTCTGGTCAATCGGCTCAAGCCGAGTCATGTGACCCACGGTCTCGTACTCCGCGAGGCACTCAGAGTATTGTCTGTCGAGGGGCGCCTCCCCGGCCAAATTACGCCACATCCTCGCGCGGGCGGACAGCGCTCTGTGGAACGATTGTCCTAACGCTTCGTCCGGTCTCGGTGATTCAAAGGGCAATCGGACTATAAACCGTCCGGTTTTGTCCCGTTTGACGGTTCGTCGGAAGAGTGCTTCGCACTCTTCTTCCGCCTTGGACCGCACCGAGGTCGCGGGGATTTCTTCGGTTTCCCCAGAATCGTCGAATCGCATAATCCAGCGATTCGAGAACGGTGCAATGCAGCGTTCTTACCGTATTCTGGCCGTCGCCTTCAGCGTGTATAGGGCCGGATATAACCCAGCCAAACGCCGTTTCTTGAGCGATCGGACCTTCATTCGCCCCTCGTCGGAAGCCCGAACGAATCACCTGAGCGTATAAATCCGCTCCGATCAGAATTTCGATCGTAGGATCGGCCCTGGCTTCTGGATCGGCTAACGGTAAACCTCGGAACGCACTGTAAACACTCGCGTTCGCCGGGACGTGTTGCGGTAGGTCGTGATTTTCGGCACGACGTACGCGTGAGCGACACATATCGGTTTCGACTCGTTTATCGAGCCGAGGTTTAAACCGACGCTATATTTTATTTGCTGCGTCTGGCCGCCCCCCAAGCCCGATACCGTGGCTGGGGTACGTACGCGTTTCAATCGGAGGTCGTTTGCCAGACCTGCGGAAACGAATGACGTCTCCGATCCTTGGTCTAACAGTGCTCGCGCTATTCACGATGCACCGTTCTCTCCGAACACGCGTACTCGTGCCGTGGCTAGCAGCACGGTCCTCGGTGCGCCTGTACCGAGCGCGGTACAGTGTGATGTCGAGGCCGGTTTCTTGTAGGCCTTCGAAGTCGAAGGTTTTCCTTTCGGCTTCGACACGGCCATCCTTCGTGGATGAGCGTTGTAATCGCTCTCGTCACGTTGGCCGTATGTATTTTGTGCCTGCGGCCTCGTATAACCTTGATCCTGCAGTCCATCATAGTGCAGGAGGGTATGATGCTTCCCCCTACACCGATGGCATTCCTGGGGTCTCTGACATTGTGATGCCGTATGAGAAAGGTCGAGGCACAACACGCAGGCCATGCGGTTCTGCACGTAGTGGTGACGCATTTTTGGCGTCAGCACTTGAAAGTTGGTGCATTGAGGCAGATTGTGTGCCCCAGTGCAGAATCCGCATACTGGCATCCGCATTGATTTGGTTCGCCCGTCGTTTGCGGAACTTGAGCGTCTCGGGTTTGGGGCCGAGTCGGTTCCCATAACGACGTTATGGCTTGCCAGAGGCTTCGAAGCGACGCTTTTTGGTCGAGCGTCGATGGGCTTCGGCATGCGGGATTTTGTTTCCGGGGCGAGAGCTGCCTCTCGACGGTCCTCTTTCATCGAAAGCAACGCTTGCGCGTGATGATCGATGAAGGTTCGGACATCCTCGAACATCGGGTAGTTAGTCGAGAGGCCGAGCGATCTCTGCCATTCCAGCTCCAATTTCGGAGTGAAATGTTGTGTCGTCCAGTACGCTAGCATCCATTCTACAAGCTGTTCGGACGTGCCCCTTTTTCTTAATGCAGCGAGAGTCTCTGTGCATTCCCACAGTGACCTGCTGCATGCTGGCTAGATCGTTGAATTCAATCTGCTTCAGCTGAAAATAGTTTGTCGAGCAACCTTCCCGTGACCATGCGTGGAAGCCCGTATTTCTCCTTGAGCATTCTCCACGCTTCGGGGAAGTTGCGCCCGACAATCTCGAGCGGCGAAATCGTCGCGAGCTGGTCCTTCAAGCGCGCGTTCAGATGGTACAATTTCTGTACGTCTGATAACTGCGCATTATTCATTACCCCGGTGGTAAATAGATCCTCGAAATGTTCCCATTCCCGAGGATCCCCTCCGAATTTAGGCAATCTTTGCTTGGGGAGCTCAATGGGCATGCTGAATTGCTGGACCTCCGGTGCCGGTGGTCTCGATTCAGCAGCGATTCGTGTCAGTTCGGCGGTTACGAAATCCTGGAATTCCTGGAATTCGTTTTCCACGCCGAGGAGGTAGCCTGGCTAAAAAAGCGTATAGGCTTGTCTTTTTGCGGCGGGAATCATCTTCCGCACGTTCGCATACATGGTGCGGACATCCCGCCAGGTTCGTCCGGCGTAGTCGAGCTTTTCTTGGAGAAGTTTCTCCGTGAATTTAGCTCTGCCCATTTTTTTGAGGTTTATGCTCACGGATCTAAGACGATCGAACTCGTCTGTTAACTCCATGAGCTGATCCTCAATGTCGGCACGCGACATGGACTCGTTTAACGCCATAGCGAGTTTGTCGAGGATTAATCAACTCGATTCAACTCTTACGTGGTAATTTCGTCACGTGCAAAGGCAGTCACCTTTTCCCGTTCCAATCAACCTCGTTTAATCCGGCTCGAAGGACCTTATGTTAGGGGGAGTAGGTTTGAAAAAACCTCGCCTAACGGTGGTCCGGATCGTGAGGGAAGGAACGTCGAGAAAGGAATACAAATTTTAATTTAATGTTCGCTTAGTCGAACGACTCGACTAAGCCTTTTATTTTGAATGTTTGACAATAGAGATTATATAATGCTTAGCCCGGCCAGACGCCGCTGCATTTAATCCTGTTTGGTAAACCTGTAACAGAAAGAGACACGAATAGGCGTTAAATTCCTGTGAACGTGAATCACGCTGTGTGTCTTACTTTCTTCCGCGCTCGTCTGGTCTGTGCTTGTCGCACCCAGGAGCGGGGATCTCAGCCGCCGCGATGCGCAGCTAAGCTAGTGGACTGGATATGTGAGCGTTCCCGTTAAATCGGGAATCGCTTGCTTATTATTGTCGTGTACGAGATTTCTGCTCGTCACGACTGCAATTCTGACTGCAACTTAAGACTTTGATTTATGACTGTCGCAGGAAAGGATATCGGATGGAGGTTGTAAGGCTCCAACCTTTCAGCCGGTCCCCGGCCCTTCACCGCCTTCGAAAGTGCGTACGGCACTGTGTGGTGCAGGCTTGTCAACGGCGCCCTTAGGTCGACTTACGGTTGTGCCTGAGACCACGTTGCTTTGTCGGATGCTCCGTCCTACGCACAGGGACCGTACTCCCTGGAGATGTTTGAACGTGTCCTAGCTTTCGCCGATAGCTGGGGTTTAAAAGTGTCCCGCTTCGACTGGAAGACGGCAAATCCACACAGGGTATTATTCAATCCTGTATGGTGGGTTCGAAGCAGTTTCTGACAGCCAATTGGATGACGAATTTTGTATCTAGTTCCTCTAGTGCACGATGATTCCACTCAGGGTTTCTTCCCACACCTGGATTATGGAGTCGTGCACTAAGAAAGGTGCGAAAAACCTCGCACCTATAAGTTGGGATGAGCTAATCCCTCTATCCCTGGGGAAACGATTGAGTCCACTCAGGGTTTCTTCCCACACCTGTTTATGGATCGATTCCCCGGAAGCACTCAGATTACTTCAAGCCTATTCCGAATTTGTAAGTCTTTCTACAGAGCTCGGTCGGGTACCGACTGGCTCGATACGCTAACTTGTGAATACTTCTTTCACAACTCCGAGGGTAGTCCAGGAACTCGACTCGTATCTTGTTGCTAGAATTATTCGTTTGTTCGACTGATGAGCTTGTTCGGAAACCGAAGAGCTAGGGGCATTGGTTTGATAGCTAGTTACGGACGAGCACGAGCTGCCAAAGTGAGCGCGTGAGTGGGAGAGTCTTCCGTCACGCGGCGCTGTCGCCGTGTCTCTCGTCCGTCTCTGTCTGTTATAGAATTTTCGTACCTTCTCTAAACTCCGGGCGTTTGAACCGTTTGTTTCAAAATTGAACGTTAATTAATCGTTCGCGTGACTTTGCAGAAAACCTCGAGAACCGTGTTTTTCTGTCCTCTAACATTTTGAATAGCGGACGCGTCGACCTAGAATCTTCCTGGTCGGTCGCGTAACCGAAAACAAACCGGGTAACGAATTGTTTCGGATTTAAATTAAATTTCGCATTTTAAGCGATATTTAAACAGAGGTACTTGTGAATTAATTTGATTATCCACGATAAGATCTACTTAATTTAATTTTTATGTATTGTTGTTTGTAGAGATTTTAATAAAAATATTTTTATTAAATTTTATATAAATTATAATTCAAATCAAAATGTAGAATAATTAAGATTTAATGAGTTACAATAAAATTTATATTTGAGGATAATTTATTTTAAAATAAATTTTAAAGAGGATTTAATAGTAAGTAATTTTAAATTAAAATTATTGAGAATTACAAATTTCATGTACAAATTGCCCGTCACTCTCACACAAAAATTGAAAGAAGTCGTAACAAAGTAAAAGTATTGGAAAATGTTTGTAGTTTAAAATGAAAAATTAATTTAATAATTTTTATAAAAAAATATAAGTTATATGAATAAATTTTATTTAAAATATATTTATATTAATTATTATTCATTATTTTTTAAATAAATAATTTTGTTAATTTTAATTAATATTAATTAAAATAATTTAAAATCAATAAGTTTAAGTAAATATTTAAAATTAATTCTTTAAATTAAAATGTATTGCAAAAGTATTAATAAATTTTTAAAAAATAAAAATTTATTTTGTTCCTTTGCATCAGGTTTATTAATTATATTTATATATATACAGGGTGTTCGGCTACCTCTAGCAAAAATTTTAATGAGCGATAGTAGAGGCCAAAATAAGACTAAAATCAAGAATACTAATATGTTGATGGAGGCTTCGTTGCAAAGTTATTAACATTTAAAGTTCCGCCTGTAGAATGACAATCCGCTAAACAGCTGCGTTCGCGCGGACGGTTGCGGCAGGCGAGTGCTAGTGGTTCTCACGCAGCATGAAAAATTCTGCTTACCGACATTATCGACAGCCTTAGATTTTTGTCCACTTATGGAATGCGAACACCTTACGTTGAATAAAGATTCAGCCTGTCTTATGAAAATCCAGAAAGGGCATATCAAAACTCGCCCGACGAGATTTTCACAGAGAAAGGGTGAATGCCAGTTCCAATAGCACAATGTTGTGAATAAAAATCACCCACAATCGATTATACGCGCCCCACGATTGTCCACAGTGTCCACAAGTATCCACAAATAATCGCTTTCAGGCACTAACCACTATGCAATTAAATAAACACGTACCGCGATTATGTTATTCGTGAATGGCTACGTGTACGTGTATCACAATTCTTCCGAGTTACTTACGAATAAAACTGTTATTAATTTTTTCAAATACACTTCCAATTTAATAATGTAAACTAAATGTGTATTGTTTATATCACTGTATTTCTTACATGCTACTTAATACATAACTGAATCAAATATGTCTAAAATGTGTCGCATGAACTAGCTTGACTGATTCTGTTTTACGACTGACTAGCTGGCCGAACACGTGCCGATGCTGCCCTTTGTCTCCGCTGTGTGTGAGAGTGATAAGCGAGGCGAGTGACGTAGAGATCGGGGCCTGTTCGGCATATGTTTCTCTGAACCTCGTCGATCGATGGCACAGTCAGCTGCTAGTATTGTTACATTCTTCGCCGTGAACGTAAATCGATGAGAAAATTTCATTTATCCTGCGATTCTTTTTTACATTTTTAAATTGAAGTGTATTTGAAAAATTAATAACAGTTTTATTCGTAAGTAACTCGGAAGAATCGTGATACACGTACACGTAGACATTCACGAATAACATAATCGCTGTACGTGTTTATTTAATTGCATAGTGGGTAGTGCCTGAAAGGATTATTTGTGGATACTTGTGGGCAATGTGGGCAATCGTGGGGCGTGTATAATCGCATGTGGAGTGATTTTGTTCACAACATTGTGTATTGAACTGGCATTCACCTTTTCTCTGTGAAAATCTCGTCGGGCGAGTTTTGATATGCCCTTCTGGATTTTCATAAGACAGGTTGAATCTTATTCAACGTAAGGTGTTCGCATTCCCATAAGTAGACAAAAATCTAAGGCTGTCGATAATGTCGGTAAGCAGAATTTTTCATGCTGCGTGAGAACCATTAGCACTCGCCTGCTGCAACCGTCCGCGCGAACGCAGCTGTTTAGCGGATTGTCATTCTACAGGCGGAACTTTAAATGTTAATAACTTTGCAACGAAGCCTCCATCAACAAATTAGTATTCTTGATTTTCGTCTTATTTTGGCCTCTACTATCGCTCATTAAAATTTTTGCTAGAGGTAGCCGAACACCCTGTATATATTTCTCGAAATTAAAAGAGTTAATTAAATATTATTTTTTATGTTGAATAATTAATTATTAATATTTAATTGGAAATGATAAGTTATTCGAATTTATTGATATGTAGTTTTTTTTAAATGAATTTAATTCATATATATAATATAAATTTATTTTTTTAATAAAATTAATTTTATTAAATATTAATAAAATTATGGGATAAAATTTAATTTTAATTTTATTATTTAAATTTATTATTTTTATTTATTTATATTCATAAAATTTGTTTATATTAAAAAAAATTTAATAATTTATAATATTTTTTATTAATAATTTAATTTTTAAATATAAAATAATAAAAAAAAATTACTTTTCATTATAATTTATTTATTTATAATGATAAAATTAGTAAATTTAAAAATATTAATATATTAAATAATTTGAAATATAATATAGGAATTAGGCAAAAATTATATTCACTCTGTTTATCAAAAACATGTCTTTTGTTTATAATTTAAAATCAGTTCTGCTCAATGAATTAAATTTTAAATAGCTGCAGTATTTTAACTGTACAAAGGTAGCATAATCAATAGGTTTTTTAATTGAAATCTGGAATGATGGAGCTAATGAAATATAAACTATCTTTATTACATGTATATTTGAATTTTAATTTTAAGTAAAAATGCTTAAATATAATTAAGGGACGATAAGACTCTATAGAATTTTATATAATTATATTAATATTGATACTTTAAATTAATATTTAAATAAATATATTTTATTGGGAGGATATTTAAATTTATTAAACTTTAAAATTATTTAATCAATAATTATTGTTTGATTAAAATGAACTTTATTAAAAATTAATAGATAAATTACCTTAGGGATAACAGTGTAATATCTTTGGAAAGATCAAATTTATAAATATGATTGCAACCTCGATGTTGAATTAAGATAAATTTTAAATGCAGTGGTTTAAAAATTAAGTCTGTTCGACTTTTAAAATCTTACATGATTTGAGGTTCAGATCGGCGTAAGCCACATCAGTTTCTATCTTTAATAAAATTAAATATTTTTGTACGAAAGGAGTTTATTTTTAAAATAATTTTTAATTCAAATTAATAAATATATTTTATATTATATTGTTTTAGCAAGTAAGTGCAATTAAATTTAGAATTTAATATATATATATATATATATATATTGTTTAAATATCGAGTAAAATCCGAAATTTAATTTAAATCCGAAACAATCCGTCACCCGGTTTGTTTTCGGTTACGCGACCGACCAGCAAGATTCTAGGTCGACGCGTCCGCTATTCGAAACATTAGAGGACAGAAAAACACGGTTCTCGAGGTTTTCTGTAAAGTCACGCGAACGATAAAGTAACGCTCGAGTTCGAACAAGCCAAGTTCAACGCCCAGGCCTAGAGAAGGTACGACAATTACAAATTAAACAAAGACGGACGAGAGACACGGCGGCAGCGCCACGCGACGAAGGATTCCCCCTCTCACGCGCACACTTTTGGCAGCTCGTGCTCGTCCGTCACTTGCTATCGAGCCACTGAACTGAGCATATCTTCGACTGTTCGTTGAGAGACTTCTCAAAAATTAGCCTGCTTTGTCGCGAGCTCCTAGATCAACGATCTAGCTCAGTGCGACCCAATATAACATAAAATTAAAGCGTCGAGTTATTCGAGCTTCCAAGGGCTAGACGGCTCCACAGTCCAGGGCTTACTGAAAATCCCCTGGGTGGACCCACTGTTTCTCCCCACGGATCGAGTACTAAACTCGATCCTTCCTTGTTTTCGAACGGTTACAAACCCACAGACCAAGGGTAGAAATAAAATACCCTTGGGTGGATTTGCCGTCTTCTAGCCGAAGCGCGGGACCCGTAGGATCTCCCAGCTTACGGCAAAATTATCAGATCACGTCCCAAAATCGCTCGCCTGGTACAGCGCCAGTGAGTAGGACGTCGATTCAAAAAAGAACGTGGTATCAGGAGGAACTGTAAGTCGCTCAAGGGCGCCGTTGGCAAACCGGTACCGCACCGTGCCCGTACGCACATAACAAGACGGTGAAGGGCCGAGGATAAGGGTGACGGTTGGAATCTTACAACCTCCCTCTGATCGCCCCTCCTGCGACAACAAAGAATTGCAGGCTTGAAAGATAGCGGAATTAGAATCTTGAATAAAGAAAGAATAAGCGAGCGATTCCAGATTTAAAGGGAACGCTCACACACACATACAGTCCACTAATATAGCCGCGTATCGCGGCGACTGAGATTCCCGCTCCTGGGTGCGACAAGCACAAACCAGGCGCGAGCGCGAAAGAGAAAGACATCCGACGTGAATCACGTTGTCAGGTATTTAACGCCTATTCTTGTCTCTTTCTGTTACAGATCATCGAAGCTAGACAGCCTGTAGCGGGTCTAGACAGGCAGACTTGTTTTTGCTTACTAATTTACGACGATTCAATAAACGGCGTAGTCGAATTTATCGGCTACGTGAAAATTAAAAACCGCTTGTGATTCTTTTCCCCGACGTTCTTTCCCTCGAGATCCGGACCGCCGTTAGGTGAGGTTTTCTAACCTCCTCCCCCTAACATATATAATTATATAAATAATAATTTATTCATTATTAAATTATATATTCATAGGTTTAATTTATTTATTTTTATTAATTTTAATAAATTTAATGGCAATTGCATTTTTAACATTATATGAACGAAAATTTTATTTTATGATATATTCAAGATCGAAAAGGACCTAATAAATCTTTATTTATAGGTTTTAATTCAACCAATTATAGATGCTATAAAATTATTATTTAAAGAGTATTTTATTTTAAAAGATACTAATTTTTATCATTATATATTTTGTCCTATTTTAATTTTAATCTTATCATTTATGTTATGATTTGCTTCACCTTTTTATTTTAATTTATATAATAATAGTTATTCTATTTTATTTATATTAAGTATTATAAGAGCAACTGTATTTCCTATAATAATTAGAGGATGAGCTTCTAATTCTCATTATTCAATATTAGGTTCAATTCGATCTATTGCACAATCAATTGCATATGAAATTAGTTTATTTTTAATATTATTAATTTTAATAATTTTAACAGAAGGTTTTTCATTTTATAATTTTATTATATTTCAAAAATATATTAAATTTTTAATTTTTTTATTTCCTTTATATTATTTATTTATTTTAAGAATATTAATTGAATTAAATTATACACCATTTGATTTAATTGAAGGAGAATCAGAATTAATTTCAGGATTTAATACTGAATATTTTAGAAGACAATTTACAATAATTTTTATAGCTGAATATTTATCAATTAGATTTATAAGAATAATTATATCTATTTGTTTGGAGGGCAGTTTTAATTAGAAGACTCGGAAAATAAAAGTGTATTTATTAATAACACAAAAGAGCCAAAATGTCGTAGAAGCGCAGAGAAAGATAAACACATAACGATGTAACTAGAAGAACCGACAGCGCCCAGTCGCAAAACAAGATAGTCCTGTTGTAGCAACGGCAGGAACGCATGACCAATGCGAGTCACCCCGATATAAAATCTTACACTATTATATTTTTTGGGTATAGTTTATATTCAACTAAATTTTTATGAATTTATTATTTTCATTTATTATTAATTATTTGAATACGTGGAGTTTTTCGTCGAATACTATATGATGAATTAATAGTATTATGTTGAAAAATTTGTTTACCTTTGTACTTTTGTTTATTTAAATTTTATATTTTTTATTTAAACAATTTTCTAATATAATAATATAATTTAAATAATTTTTATATTATACATAATTTATATAAATATAATAAATTAAATTAAAATAAATATTAGATTTATAATTTAAAAATATTATTAATTTAATATATCTATATAAAGAATTTTAATTATTCATAGAAAAAATTATAAAAAAACTAAAAATCTATTAGATTTATATTAGTATGCCGGAGAAGCGGAATCATGAACCACTTCCCTAGGGCGGTTAGCATTTGGTCTTCTCGGGCGACCAAGCCTTTGTCTTGCGGTCACGCCGCGTTCGAGCTGTACTTGGCCGAGGTCGCGGCATGCGTGCAGTGCTGCGCGGCCCGGCCGGTGCTGGCCCTGGGGGACTTTAACGCCAAGTCGGTGGCTTGGGGATCCCCTAGGACCACCGTTCGCGGCGGGATCCTGGGCGACTGGGCGGCGGGGCTCGACCTTAGGTTACTGAACCGGGGGTCGGAGCACAAGTGCGTGCGGCGATATGGGGGGTCTATCGTGGATGTTGGATTCGCGACACCCAACGCCGTGCGCATGGTGTCTGGTTGGTGGTCCCGGAGGCAGAGACACTCTCCGATCACCGGTATATCCGGATGGATGTCTCTGCCGCCGGGGCTGCATCCCGGCACCACCGCCCGGATGGCACCCCACCGCGCCGCTGGGCGCTTCGGCGCCTGGACAAGGACGCCCTGATGGCAGCTGCCCTCGCTGCAACTTGGCCGCAGGTGGCGGCCGAGTTGCCGAGCATGGAGGAGGAGGCTGCCCGGCTCGGGGTACTAGTCGCAAACATTTGCGACGCGTCGATGCCCCGGGTCGGGCGAGTTTCTCCTCGCCGGGCGGTGTACTGGTGGTCGGCCGCGATAGCGGAATTGCGGCTCGCGAGTGTCCACGCCCGACGCCAGTACGCCCGCGCGCGCCGTCCTCTACGACCGGACGATGGCGTGGCGCGAGCGAGGGCAGATGACCTGTATGAGGCATACCGGATCGCGCGGGTTGCTCTGCAGGTCGCCATCAAACGGGCCAAGACCCGGGCATGGAAGGATCTCCTCCAGACCCTCGATGACGATCCTTGGGGCGCCCGTACAGGGTGGTGCTGAAGAAGCTCCGCCCATGGGCGCCCCCGTCACCGAGGGTCTTGACCCCCGGCTGCTGCAGGAAGTGGTCAATACTCTTTTCCCAATTCGGGTGAGGGGACCACGTCCTCCGGTGGAGGCAGCAGTCTCTAGGGGTTGGGCGGCCGAACTGGGGGTCACTCAGGGGGAGCTGGCCGCGTCCATCAGACGGCTCGGGGCGCGTAACACGGCCCCGGGTCCGGATGGTGTGCCCGGCCGGGTTTGGGTCTTGACCCAGGGCGTCCTTGGGGCCGACCTCAGGCGGTTGTTCGACCGATGCCTGAGGGACGGGCGATTCCCCCCCCCAGTTGGAAGGTGGTGAGGATGGTCCTCCTCCGGCAGGAGGGTCGGCCCGCGGAGTCTCCCTCCGCATACCGGCCCATCTGTCTCATCGACGAGGTGTTCAAGCTGTTCGAGCGGGTGATTGCTGCCCGCCTCGTCGAGCACCTGTCGCGGGGTGCTCCCGGCCTGGCCGACTGCCAGTACGGCTTCCGGGAGGGTCGATCGACCATCGACGCGATAGGTCGGGTCAAGGCCCTCTCGGGGTCGGCCGTCTCCCGGGGAGGGGTGGCTTTGACAATATCCTTGGATATTGCCAACGCCTTAAACACCCTGCCCTGGGAGGAGATAAGGAGGGGACTCGAATATCATCGGGTCCCCCCCTTGTCTCAAGGGCGGTCATCGGGGATTATCTCCGCGGCAGGTGGATCGAGTATCCGGGCCGGTATTGGCATATGCGGAGGGAGGTGTACTGCGGGGTTCCGCAGGGGTCGGTCCTCGGTCCACTCCTGTGTAACATCGCATACGACGCAGTGTTGCGGGCCGACCTCCCCGACGGCGTCAGCGCCGTGTGTTATGCAGATGACACACTGGTGCTGGCCGCCGGGGCGCACTGGGGGAGGGCCAAGCGTCTCGCGGAGGAGGGGGCGCAACGCGTCGTCGACCGGATCAGAGGGATGGGGATGACGGTGGCGGTCCATAAGACCGAGGTGATAGCGTTCCATTCACCTCGGCAGGATCCGCCACCCCCTCTGATCCGCGTGGGTGAGGCTAATATCGAGGTGAAGCCCCAGATGAGGTATCTGGGGCTGATCCTCTATAGCCACTGGCGCTTCGAGGAGCACTTCCGCTGCCTGGTCCCCCGGTTGGACAGGATGGTCGGGGCTTTGGGCCGGATTCTGCCCAACCTGGGGGGCCCGGCGGGCCTAGTTCGCCGCCTCTATGTGGCAATGTGCCGCCCATGGATCTCCTCGCGCGGTCGCACGCGATGATGGATCGTCACCCATTCGACCGTCGCGCGGGGGTGGGGACGGTCCCGTGTGTGCAGGAACCTGCAAGGGGCGAGTTGAAGCGCCAGGCCCGGCAGTCCGTGGTGCACGCGTGGCAAGAGCGGTTGGCTCTGCCCACCGCGGGGCACCGGACAGTCGGGGCTGTTCGGCCACTTTTGAGTGAGTGGCTGGACAGAGGTCATGGAAGCCTCACTTACAGGATGGCACAGGTGTTCTCCGGGCATGGCAGCTTCGGGAGATACCTGTGCCGGATAGGGAAGAAGTCGACGGCGCGTTGCTGCCATTGTGACGCTGAGTAGGACACGGCGGAACATACCCTCGAGGTATGCACTGCGTGGGAGGGGGAGCGCCGTGTCCTGGTCGGCGTCATCGGGCGGGATGTCTGCGAAAGCGTAATGCTGCAGAAGGAGATCGCGGGAAGGGAGCGCGAGCGTCAGCGGCGTGCCCCTCGGTGTGGCGCATGATCGAGGCTGGGATAAGTGTCCTGATAGGAGCCCCCTCCCGCCAGGCCGCGTAGGGTCGGACCGGATGGGGTGGCAGTGCCTCCTGTCCGGGTCCGGCGCACGGAGCGGCACCTTCGGTGGCCTGGTGCGGACATTAGCTGCCGACCGCCGAGTGGTAGAAACGGGGTCGCGGGCGGTTGCGAGTTGGGGCTCGCAGCCGCCACTAGACGCGGCCCCGGGACGGATGGCGGCAGGACGATGTGGCCTCGTCCTGCCGCTATGAGACAGGGCGATTGCCGGGGTGTCACTTTGTCTCCCCGCGGGAGGGCACAAAGCGCGGGCACGGGGAGGATATCGGAAGTATGCTTCGAGCGATTCCCGGTATCCTCCCAAATCGTGTGGAAGGGTCACCGTGGGGTTTTTAGTGGGTATATTTAGTGGGGAATCCCACCCACCCCTCCCGCCTCTCCCCAAAGAGGTGGGAGGGAGCCTTTCGAAGATTTTCCCCACGACAAAAAAAAAAAGAAAAAAAAAAGGCCTTTGTCTTGTTATCATATGCATTTTTCTAAACTTCGAACTAAATAAACTTTTACTAATAATTAACTCAAACACTTAAACGAAACGAAGGAATGCTCAACGTAAACTAATGAGTCCTTTGCAATGATTTCTATTTTGATTTTCTCGCACAACCTTTCCGTCTGATCACCCTTTTTCAATTCTCTTCTTTTGCTAAAAGTTTCGGTAACCAGACAATCAACTCGGCTACCTTCAAAGGCCACATTCAAACGTCCACGCCAACCAGACCTACGTTTGCGTTTCCGATGACATTCTTTGCGTCGATAAAATTTAAGAATCGATAAGGGACAATATAGCTTTATTACCACAAACTGAAGTAACATTCAATTAGAACAACAACTACTGTTTAATGGACTCCGACACGGCCATCTTGACAGTTACCCGTCCTCGGGTACTCACTTGTGTGATCATCTGAAGTAAATGAGTATTCCGAATAATGATTAGATAGGCTGCTATGACACACTAGAATCGAAAATATTCGACACATTAGAGTCGAGAATTTTGCTTCAAATTCTTATACACTATTTATTACTAACTTAAAAACTACCATAGATCAGCAAGTTTCCGTGTAAATCATTGCAACCTTCATCCAAGCTCAATCGTTTTTACAACACCACACTCCTCACTGAAGCTCAGACCAGTACTTCGCTCTACATGTGCGCAAGGTGAACCAGTCCTTCAGTCACTTTGCCGCAGCTAGTCCTTCAGCTGCCCTGCCAGTCCTTCGGCAGTATTGTGTAACTTTTTTAGTTATCACGTTCACATGTTCTACAACACAGTCCTTCGGTTGTACTTGACTCCCGCCACAACGCTACAACGCTGTGGTGCAGTCAGCTAGCAGTGAGTTTGTGTTTAAATCCAGTCTACTGAGATCCATCAGAACCAACATCATTAACATTTGCCTCAGCAAAGTCTCTTACTAATTCTATAGGAACTTCTTTTTTTTTTTTTTTTTTCGTGGGAAAAATCTTCGAAAGACTCCCTCCCACCACTTCGGGGAGAGGCGGGAGGGGTGTGTGGGATTCCCCGCGCCCATTATACCGGGCGCGGGACCTACCCACTAAAAACGCCACGGTGACCCTTCCGCACGATTTGGGAGAATACCGGGAATCGCTCGAAGCATACTTCCGGTATCCTCCCCGTGCCCGCGCTTTGCGCCCACCCGCGGGGGGGCAAACGGTCCCCCCGGCAATCGCCCTGTCTCATAGCGGCAGGACAAGGCCACTTCGTCCTGCCGCCATCCGTCCCGGGCCGCGTCTAGTGGCGGCTGCGAGCCCCAACTCGCAACCGCCCGCGACCCCGTTTCTACCCCTCTGAGGCCGGCAGCTAACGGCCACACCAGGTCACCGAGGGTGCCGCTCCGTGCGCCGGACCCGGACAGGAGGCACTGCCACCCCATCCGGTCCGATTCTATTGGAACTTGCTGATTCGGCATTTTTCTCACTCGGTCATGGGGATACTTGCAAACTCGATTTGAATTCAAAGCTCTTAATAAATACCTGTCTCCATTCAACATATCAATGATTTTAAAAGGTCCTTTAAATTTAGCAGCTAATTTTGTTTGATTTCTTTCTTCATTTTCTAATAAAACGTAATCTCCAACAGAAAATTTCTGTAATCGAGCCTTGGTACTATCGAATCTTTCCTTGTCACAGTTAGCATTTTCGTTCATACTCTGTGTCGCCTGTTCTCTCACTTCATTAATATTCATTACTGGATCATCAACATCTACTGTCATTAAGTTTAAGGGTCTGGCGACCTTTCCCAACATTAATTCTAAAGGACTTGCTTTGGTCACCCGATTGACCGTTACATTCAGGGCAAGTTGCATATCACCAAGAGCATCTTGCCAAGAATGATCTTTACTAACTTCCACAGCTGTCAACATACTTTTAAGAGGGCTCATAACCCTTTCTACTTGTCCATTAGCCCGACTACCACCGGTGGCAATAAGATGTAATTGGATATTATGTTTGGCGCAAAGCTTGACAACTCTTTGCTAGCAAAGCAATGACCTTGATCAGTAATCAACCTATTAGGGGCACCAAACAGCGCCACCCCCGATTTTGAAGCTCTTATGCTACTGTTGCTATCAATACTGGTTGAGTGATGCAATATTGCAAATTTAGTAAATGCATCAATAAGGACAAATGTATACCCTTTAACATTGTTTTTACCACTTAGCTTGCCAGAAACATCTAAATGAACAGTGTGCCAATTTACAGCGACCTTAGGGATTGGATGTAATTCTGCTTGAACCCGCCCGGAACTTGGTTTAGAGATTTTGCAAGTGATACAATTGTCGACAAATTTGCGTACGTACTTTGCCATTCCTTGAAACCAATAATGATCATACACCTTTTCTAATGTTTTCTTCCAACCTAAATGCATTATAGATTCATGTTGTTTAAATATCGAATAAAATGCGAAATTTAATTTAAATGCGAAACAATTCGTTACCCGGTTTATTTTCGGTTACGCGACCGACCAGGAAGATTCTATGTCGACGCGTCCGCTATTCAAAATATTAGAGGACAGAAAAACACGGTTCTCGAGGTTTTCTGCAAAGTCACGCGAACGATTAATTAACGTTCAATTTTGAAACAAGCGGTTTAAACGCCCGAGTTTAGAGAAGGTACGAAAACTCTATAATAGACAGAGACGGACGAGAGACACGGCGACAGCGCCGCGTGACGGAAGACTCTCCCCACTCACGCGCTCACTTTTGGCATCTCGTGCTCGTCCGGCACTCGCTATCAAACCACTGCCACGAGCACTTCGGTATACGAACACGCTCAGCAGTTGCATACCAGAATAATTCGAGCAATCCGACCCGAGTCGAGTTCTTCGACTACCCTCGGAGTTGCAAAGGAATTATTCGCGAGTTATCGTATCGAGCCAGTCGGTACACGACCGAGCTCGGTACTCAAATTTCATTTAATTTGGAATAGACTCGAAGTTCTTCGAGTGCTTCCGGGGAAACGATCCCATAGACAGGTGTGGGAAGAAACCCTGAGTGGTATCATCGTGCCCTAGAGGATCGAGGTACAAACTCCTTCCTCCAATTGACTGTCAAAAACGGCTTCGAACCCACCATACAGGGGTGAATCATACCCTGGGTGGATTTGCCGTCTTCTAGTCGAAGCGGGACACATTTTTAAACCCCAGCTATTAGCGAAAGCTAGGACACGACCCAAAATCACCAGGGAGTACGGTCCCTGCGCGTAGGACGGAGCATCCGACAAGCAACGTGGTCTCAGGCCCAACCGTAAGTCGACCTAAGGGCGCCGTTGACAAGCCTGCACCACACAGTGCCCGTACGCACTTACGAAGGCGGTGAAGGGCCGGGGACCGGCTGAAAGGTTGGAGCCTTACAACCTCCCTCCGATCACCTTCTCCTGCGACAGTCATAAATTACAGTCATAAATTACTGTCATAAATTACAGTCATAAATTGCAGTCAGAAATTGCAGTCGTGAAATTAGACGAGCAGAAATCTCGTACACGACAATAATAAGCAAGCGATTCCCGATTTAACGGGAACGCTCACACACACAGTCCACTAGCTTAGCTGCGCATCGCGGCGGCTGAGATCCCCGCTCCTGGGTGCGACAAGCACAGACCAGACGAGCGCGGAAGAAAGTAAGACACACAGCGTGACTCACGTTCACAGGTATTTAACGCCTATTCGTGTCTCTTTCTGTTACAGGTTTACCAAACAGGATTAACTGCAGCGGCGTCTGGCCGGGCAGACAATTATTATATAAGTTTGTTTCCAAAATTATCAAAATAAACGGCTTAGTCGAGTCATTCGACTAAGCGAAAATTAAATTGAAAATCTGTATTCTTTTCCCGACGTTCCTTCCCTCACGATCCGGACCACCGTTAGGCGAGGTTTTTTCAAACCTACTCCCCCTAACACATGTACATTATTGATAACCGACCATTTAAACGCCCGTGGAACAATAGGAAGACAACGAGTACGACCATTCCGTTGAATTTTACGGCAAAGGATATTAGAACGAAACTCATAGGTTTTCGAATTTCTTCCGGTAACATTTCATTTCGTATATCAGACACAATCTTAGATATTTCTTCGTCCTTTTCCTGCTCTGCCTGTAACCATTCCTTTGATAATTTAGCCAGATCAACTCGTCTTTGTTCGACGCGATAATTAAAATTTTGGGACTCAATGGGAAGAGGGCTTCTTGACAGAAAATCTACATGATTCATGCGACTACCCTCACGATAAGTGATATCAAAATTAAAGGACTGCAAGTAAGCCCACCAACGGTGCACACGTGGAGACAAATCTCTTGTATTCTTGGAGGCCTTGACCGAGGTATAATCAGTGATAACCACAAACTTTCGACCATAAAGATAATGTCGAAAATGCTTCACTGCATAGACCACAGCCAAGGTTTCCAATTCATACGAATGATATTTCGATTCGGCTGAGGAAGTACGACGACTAAAGTACTCGACCACGCGTTGTTTACCATACACTAGTTGAATAAGCATCGCACAAACCCCAACCGATCTAGCATAAGAATGAAATTCTATCGCAAGGTCTGGTTTAAAAATTTCTAACACCGGTTCGCTTGTTAAACGCGCAATTATTTTTTGTCGTATTTCCTCAAATATTGGTTGTCAAACGAGAGTATTATTTTTGCAGCTAGTGAGCCTAAACAGCGGGGTCATGGTTAGAGAGAACTAAGGATCGAATTGCCTAAAATATGAAGCAGCCCAATAAACTGCCTAAGTTGAGAGACAGTCTTAGGTGGAGGTAATTTTGTTAGGGCTTCTCTTTTGCGAGGATTTGGATACATTTCCCCATTCTCAACCTCATAACCTAAAAATTCGATACGTTTCTTAAGGAAAGAACATTTAGCGAGATTTAAAGAAAAACCAGCCTTTGTCAACACACCCAATACCATACGGATACGCTCTAGACCTTCTTCTAAAGTAGTGGACAACACCAAAACGTCATCGATATATCATAAAACGAAGCTAAATGCCATATCTCCGAGGGCTTTTACAATAGCTCGCTGGTAGACCGAACTAGCATTCATTAACCCAAATGGCATGGTCAAATATTCCCATTGACCTTCAGGAGTAACGAAGGCCGTTTTCTCAATAGAATTGGCTTCTACAGGGATCTGGTGATAACCGCTCAACATATCAAGACTGGAGTACCACCGAGCACCTCCTAATCTAGCTATCTGATCTGAGATTAATGGAAGAGGGTACCGGTCAGCAATAGTATTACTATTGAGTTCACACAGTGAATCCACACACATTCGATCAGAACCATTTTTTCTTTACTAACAGTATTGGACTTGAAAAAGGCGAACAGCTTGGCCTGATTATACCAGCATCTAACAGCTCGTGAATCTTTCCTCGAACTACTTCCTTCTCCTCAGGACTCAACCTATATGGTCGGCGTTGAACAATTCTGCAAGGATCAATAAGTCGGATCTCTAACTGTCCCGAGCTAACACGAGATTTAGCTATTCCCATGGGAAAAGAATCGGAATACTGTTCTAATATTTCATTTAATCTAATATTTAATATTTATTGGTTTAATTATTGTCTGAATCTTTTACCTCGCATACGTTGATTTCTTTCATTTCCTTATGTCGTGTAAGAACTATTTTATCAGAGGTCATGCTTACACTAAAACCTTGATTTAAAATTTCGCGGCCAACAAAAATGTCATTTTTTAAGAAATTATCGGGGACTAGATGGAAAAGTTTTTCTAAATGTAAATAATCAATTTGGACCTTCGACAAAATTTGAACAGTACTAAAAATCGACGGCTGCCCTATACCCGTAAGCATCACATTTTCATAAAATCGCTTACCAGAAAATTTTGAAGCAACATTTTCTTTAATGAGAGAGCATTCGGCACCAGAGTCATAATG
This sequence comes from Colletes collaris, assembly GCA_030068185.1. Taxonomy (NCBI): domain Eukaryota; kingdom Metazoa; phylum Arthropoda; class Insecta; order Hymenoptera; family Colletidae; genus Colletes; species Colletes collaris. The sequence goes on from JASGYR010000274.1 coordinate 71,673, forward strand.
GAAAAGAAACGACTCACCATTGCAGACCAGTTTTCCACTAGGGTTACCTATCTGACAAACATCAACCCGTCGCTGAACCGTATTTGACGTAGCTGCATTGTTAAAATCTCTGCTGCTGCTAGCACCGCCGCTACCCTTGCCAGCTACTTGGTGACACTTGGAAGCATAGTGACCAGTTGCACCGCAGCGGAAACATATTAAGCTCGGAGAAGAGCGCAAATTCCCCCGAAGTCGCTATTGAAGAAATGACGTTTGTGGTCCTCTTCGCATCCCTCTTGAAGTGACAATCCTTAATCCGATGACCCGGCTTTCCGCAAAAGTAACAAGTGTTTTTTGAAGGTGGAAACGATTTGAATCGCTTATTGTCGGCTGGAGCATCCTTCCTCTTCAGAAATGAAAATGCCTGTAGCTCATGGTGTAGCTTGTCCCTTGAATTGATTTCTGTGGTAAAGGCTAATCTCTGGAGTCGTCTATCAAATTGAGCCGTGTGCGCCAGAACCATTGCTACAGCAATCTGCTCTGTAGATAAACTCTGCCATCGCAAGGTGAGCATGGTCATAAGCCGCGCTGCATATGCAGCTAGACACTCTCCTTCCTTAGATCGGTCGTTGGGCAGGTTGATGAGTGTAGCTGCGGGAGTTTCAACACAGTCGTAATGAACCAAAAACTGTTGTTTAAATTGTGGCCATGTCATTCCAGCAAACAAAACTTGGGACAACCATGATGCACTCCCCTTCAAAGCACGACTAATTGCCATGACCAGGGCTCCGCCTTGCAAGTCCTGATCGGTTAAGCACAGCTCCACGGTAGCACACCATGCTCGCGGATCGGCATCAGGCTTGTCAGGGTCGAAAATAGGCAAACAAACATGTCCCTTACTTGAAGAGGATTTAATTCCATCAATTAGACTTCTTAAATTCTGGTTGTGGGCTTCCAGAAGTGTTCGAAGCAAAACCTCACCCGACTGCGGCATCGTATACGCGCTGTCTTGAATGGGCACATTTTCATGCGGCTGATGTTCGCAATTTGCATCTGACTCTCTTTGTGCCCGAGGATATCCCACTTCTGACGTCGGAGAAGCGGAATCATGAACCACTTCCCTAGGGCGGTTAGCATTTGGTCCTCTCGGGCGATCAAGCCTTTGTCTTGTTATCATATGCATTTTTCTAAACTTCGAACTAAATAAATTTTAACTAATAATTAACTCAAACACTTAAACCAAACGAAAGAATGCTCAACGTAAACTAATGAGTCCTTTGCAAGGATTTCTATTTTGATTTTCTCGCACAACCTTTCCGTCTGATCACCCTTTTTCTAAAAGTTTCGGTAACCAGACAACCAACTCGGCTACCTTCAAAGGCTACATTCAAACGTCAACGCCAACCTGACGTACGTTTGCGTTTCCGATGACATTCTTTGCATCGATAAAATTTAAGAATCGATAAGGGGCAATAAAACTTTATTACCACAAACTGAAGTAACATTCAATTAGAACAACAACAACTGTTTAATGGATTCCGACATATTTAATAATTAGAAAGTTACGAGGTCAATTAACATATCCCGAATCCAAATACAAATTCTAACAACCTTCCAGTGGCTCCTCGATTACGCATCGAGTTCGTCCACGTAATTTATTACCATCCTAGCGGCTCCCTGATTTCGCATCAGGTTCGTCCGTATCCTACAGCTCCCTGATTTTGCATCAGGTACGTCTGTGACTTATCCAACCTCCCAGCAGCTCCTCGATTACGCATCGAGATCGTCTGCGTTTGTTCCAACCTCCTAACAGCTCCCCGATTTCGCATCAGGTTCGTCCGTACACCTAATTAAGGAATTGATACCATATTCCATACTCTCCTTCGCACTCGTAGGCCACGCGCTGCACGACCCTGGCTCGTAACATATTATTAATTTTTAATTTTATTTTTAGATATAATGTATTTAATTTAAGCTATAAACCTTATCTATCTAATATATATATCAGATAAATTAATAATTTAGAAATTTTATTTTTATGGTTTTTGAATTGGATTAATAACATTTAATAATAATATATATAAATATAAAAATTTTTAAATTTTATTATATCAATATTTTTCTTTATTTATATTTAAATATAGTTATAAAAATTTATTTAATTTAATATATAAATTTGAAATTTTTATAGAAAAAGGATGATTAGAATTATTGTTTAAAGATTGCATAATGCCGAGCGATTATCCTCGGTCGCAATTACCGTTAATCCTGTTAGCGTACAATAACAAAGAGATTATCTCTAATTGAATTTGTACAGCGAGCAGTGATAGAAAAACGCGTGTATTATTGGTTTTTCTGGCATCGGTAACGGCTCATTACCTTCGATTCGAGTGTGCTAACGGTGTTGGTGACGTGAGTACCGTGAGAGAGTAGCGCGTTGATAATCTGACAAAGATAGACGGCCGAAATTTAGACAGCGCCACGGGACGACTAATTAGCGTACCACGGCGACGTCTTCGGCTGTCAATCGTCACAATCTAAAACCGACTTCTGCCCTGAACACATCGGCTCCCGATCGTGTCCGTCCAGAACTCGAATACAATCCGAAAGAAAATATTCTTTCGAATTACGAATATAGACTACCTTTGTAAAAGAGTGTCTCGAGCAGTCGTTCAGTTTGTCGTGCGTTAATCGATTGCCCACGCACAGCTGCGAATTCATAAGACTCGACAAATTGTGGAATTTATTCCCATTTCTTACATATTACGTGAACCGTATTCCGGTTCGCACAAGTGCACTCATAACCTGAGTTAGCTGGAAATACTGCAATTCTGGGGGCTCGAGAATACACCTTCAAGGTGCTCGACCATCCCGGTGCAGAATTGAACGGTCGTTTCTAACGTATAAACGATAGAAACACAAAGAAGTGTAGACGGTATCCGTCTACACTTCTTTGTGATTGCCATTCGGCTGAGGAGACACCGAAGGGAGGCACCTACGTGGTGTATCTCCAGGTGGGCTCACTGTAGTCAGGTCGACGTCCACTTAGGACGCCTGACTTTCGGACTTCGCCTCCTTACTTCTACAGATCCCGCCGGTGTAACGCTTAGAGGAGCACCTGTGCGGAGAGGTAACGGAGTCGTGGGTTCGGCCTCCACGTAGTTCAAATATTGCTGCGAATCACATCGAGTAGTGCATTCGTGCAGTGAACAACGTGCTGTCGCGCTTCGCAGTGCAACTCTCGGCCAATCGGTCATCAGTTGGAACGTGTAAAGAGAAGCCGCAGATTGACGGTCGTGCCGTTGCACTGCAGTGCGACTCGACGCACAGACTCAGTGGGCATACTCACGGGATCAGTGCATTTGGAGTCGCCGCCTCTATGTGGCACCTTCGCCGATCGCAGGTAACTCCGAATCGCGCGACAATGGGTTGCCTTACCTGGAACTTTTTCGGGGAGGGAAATGCAATTTGTCAGTCAAAATTTTTCACAGAACCTACGCGTTTCTGAACAGAAGCGGACGCACGCGCTGGAACGCGTAAACGCAGAGTATTATCGTACGTTCTTCGTTTTCGCGGAGTCCAAGGGGAACGCGAAGAAAGCCGCCCGCACGTATCGTGCCCATTATCCCAGCGAAAAGGAACAACAATCCTGAAGGGAGCAAGGTTCGAAGAAGCAACAATCCAGGAAGGAACAACAATTCAGGGAGCAACAACAATTCAGGAAGGAGTAACAATTCAGGAGGGAGCAACATCCAGGCACCGTTATCAACCCAGGAAGAAGCAACAATCGAAGAAGGGTGCAACGGAACGCATCGGTATGCGAAAGTGAAAAGTGAAAGTGAAAATTGTTAGTGACCGTGCTGTGAAGTGTTTTCGGGGTGAGAAGCTGGTACAGTGACCTGGCTGGCCCATCAGCTGATTTTCGTTCGGGTCTTCGACCTTGCTGTGATCGACAGCGGTGCATTGGCCGGGCCCTATTGTCAGCGCAGTAGGTCAACTTGCAGATGAATGGGTAAGTCGAATTTCAATTATTTCTCTATTAACCCTTTGCATTCGAGGAATGTTTCGGTACGAAGAAATCCAGTCTGCTTTTTCAGTACAGTTTTTAATAACAAACGGTTACAAATGGTTCTTACCGCATTTATTTTAATTTTCTGATAATAATTCTTATTTTAATTTTAAAACACTCTGGCGAGAAGCGTCACTGGGGTGCGAAGGGTTAATTTTCTAAAAATTCCGAGATTTTATTCCTTCTTCCTTGGAAACAGCGAATACAAATAATTAATAAAAAGTAAATTCCATTTAGTAATTACGTAGTAATTCACGAATTAGGTAACAGTTGCAATGGTAGTATTTTTAATTATTTGTACTCGTTCCTCGATGTATTTTCAACGCGCATCTTGCTACCTACCCGGCGCGGTGGCTCTCCGAGGTCGGACGGCCCTGAGCGCGCGGAAGGCGAGCGCCGTGATTGGTCAGTGTTTTTCGTTAATAATTCAAAAACGAAGCCCCATCCGACATTTTTGCAAAGGAAATTGTTGCTTAGAATTGTCTCACCTACCCCCCATTTCCGTTTCTTACACTATTTACGGGACACCCTGTATATATTTTCGCGTCGTCGAAAGGGTTCGACGACGCCGTTTATTAGTCTTTAAATGCGAACAGCCGGTCTTAATTCGATTCTACGCGACAAAAACCTCGCCTGTCTGGCTGGCGTCTGGCGGCTTTTTTTTTTTTTTTTTTTTTTGCCGTGGGGAAAATCTTCGAAAGACTCCCTCCCACCTCTTTGGGGAGAGGCGGAAGGGGTGTGTGGGATTACCCGCGCCCATTATAACGGGCGCGGGACCTACACACTAAAAACCCCACGTTGACCCTTCCGCACTATTTGGGAGGATACCGGGAATCGCTCGAAACATGCTTCCGGTATCCTCCCCGTGCCCGCGCTTTGCGCCCTCGCGGGGGACAAACGGTCCCCCGGTAATCGCCCTGTCTCATAGCGGCAGGACGAGGCCACATCGTCCTGCCGCCATCCGTCCCAGAGGCCGCGTCTGAAGTGGCGACTGCGAGCCCCAACTCGCAACCGCCGCGACCCCGTTTCTACCCCTCGGAGGCCGGCAGCTCATGGCCGCACCAGGCCACCGAGGGTGCCGCTCCGTGCGCCGGACCCGGGCAGGAGGCACTGCCACCCCATCCGGTCCGACCCTCCGCCGCCTGGCGGGAGGGGGCTCCTATCAGGACCCCCCTCCCAGCCTGGGTCATGCGCCACGCCGAGGGGGCCGCCCGCGGTCTCCTTCTGTAACATTACGATTTCGCAGAAGGAGGCCACGGCCCTCCACTTCTCCTCGCTGCCGAGCATGGCGCGTACCATGCCCGGCAGCGAGACATCCCGCCCGATGACGCCGACCAGGACACGGCGCTCCCCCCCCACCCAGGGCCAACCACGAGGGTATGTTACGCCGTGTCCTGCTCCAGCGTCACAATGGCAGCAACGCGCCGTCGGCTCCTTCCCTATCCGGCACAGGTATCTCCCGAAGCTGCCATGCCCGGAGAACACCTGCGCGCCATCCTGTAGATGAGGCTTCCATGGCCTCTGTCCAGCCACTCACATAGGAGTGGCCGAGACAGACAACCCGACTTGTCCGGTGCCCCGCAGGTAGGCAGGAGCCAACCGCTCTTGCCCACGCGTGCACCAGGAACTGCCGGGCCCGGCGCTTCAACTCGCCCCAGGCAGGTTCCTGCACCACCCGGGACCGCCCTACCCCCGTGCGACGGTCGACGCGGTGACGATACATCGTCGCGTGCGACCGCGCGAGGGAAGATCCATGGGCAGCATCCCCGCAAGAACCGTCGCCGCCTCATGCGACACGGTCCGGTACCCGCGGACGACGCCTTGGCGCCATCCGCCCTCTGCACCCGACGCAGCATCGTCGCATGCTGCGCCGGGGAACCATAGATTGTCCGCTGGGCAGGGCCCCGTATGGGGCCACCGACTGAACCGATTTGCCACATAGAGGCGAAAGCGAACTCGGCCCGCCGGGCCGTTGCAGGAGTATCTGCTCTTCTGTTTCCGGTACCTCAATCACAAAAGGACAATCGCATAAACGGGTGAGTCGTTGTTCTTTACGGTTAATGGAACACGCGGTCAGGAGCATTCGTAGACAGTTGAATTCGAGAATTATCCTTGCCTCGGCATCTGTGTTCGCTTTCACCATACGACCCTAAATTTCATGTGCGTTTATTTTTTAAATATACAGAGACAAAAAATACAAAGTGTACGTTTCGTTGGTTCGCCACACGTCTGTTTACTCCGCATCCTGAAAAGGGTTTAGAAAACCCCGCGCCGTCGTGGCTGGCACCAATCGCCAGCACAGTCACGAAACAAATTATTATTTTTTTAATATTTTTAGGTATAATTTTAATTATTAAATTTAAATATTCATTTTTAATCATTTTAATTAGAGTAGAATTTATTATCATTTTAGAAATATTTAAATAGTTATATATTTAGAAATTATAAATTATGATGAATGATTATTTATATTTTTATATTGTATTTCCTGTTTGTGAAAGTGTAATATTTGGATTATCATTAATTATTAATTTAATATATAAATATAGTAATCAAAATATTAGAGATAATAAGAAATATAATATGATAATAATTTTATTTATAATATTTAGATTAATTTATATTTATAATTTTATACATATAAATATATTTTAAAAAATTTCATTAATTTAATTTTATTTTATTTTAATTACTAACTTATGATATATTTATTGAATGAAATAAATAAAGATTTAATTTTAGTTTAAATAATTATTTTTTGTCTAAATAACGCGTTAACTCGTTAATAAGAAACGGCAGTTAAATTCTCGCGTGATCTATAGTAAATGGGGACATTTTCTTATGCAGTGTTATCCTCAGTTTACGCGACATTCCAGAGCCTTCTCTGCGGCGTAACATGGCTCAACATAGGAAACAATACCGTGCATTAGAAAAAATCCAAATTTACCTTCGATAATAGTCACGCGATCGGCCCAGTAACGGTTCCATGAGAACCGGTGTTACTACATGAAATAACAGAGAGAGTTCAAAATTAATACGAGACAGAAAATTTCCCCTCTCGCGATCGCGGACAAGAGGATCTATATAAAAATTCGCCACTACTATCTGGTTCTCTCGACGAGTGCGCATCATACGAAGCCGACCTAGTCCAACACCGCGATCACGGTATACGCCTTGATCAATTAAATTCGTTTAATCGTGTAGTTACACCACAGAACCGAAACGGAACGAGATTAAGACTGTGGTAAATTCGAAAGAATTAGACCTGAGTCGGATTTCGTACCTCACGGTTTCGTGAGTTAAGTGTGATCGTCGTGTATGACCGAACCGTTCTGGAAAAACGGAGCAGTACCATTAGGAAACAATTTATAGTGATGAACAACCGGTGGCAGATCATAATCGTTCTGTGCACTTTAACGGTGTTCGATTATCCGCCACCGTTATTATCAAATTGTTTGCTTTCAAACCGTCAAAGCAAATTTCCCACATTAGAAACAACCGGTGGCTGATAAGCAATCGTCGTAACATGTTTAAATACTGTGTTCGATTGTCGCCACCGCCATTGCGTCAGAAGGCACATACACGCTGTAATCAGCTGTAGTACAGCGGAGCCGAAAGCTTCTCTCAGTTTTCACTTGAACTTTAATGCGATTCAAACGCACTCTGATAGGGTACTTTGGGCGTATACACATAGTGGTATTGTCGTATCAGAGGGTCGAAATCTCAGTGTGAGTAACACCCCATGAGGGGCCTTGTTTGGCGTATTTTAGCACCATCTGCGGTGCTCTCGGCTGAATTCAATTAAGCTCGAACGTCTGGTGCCATTCACCAGTGTGTACGGTTTATCAAATTTAATGTAAACATGACGTTCAAAAAGGGCACGCCGTATTGCTTTAAGCACATAACGTCTCCAGACTGGCTACGGTGCGCAGTAGGGCTTGCATCATCATGAATCCATGCACGGACCAGAAACGACGCTGAATCTTGGAGTGGACAATTTTGGAACGCCACAGCTCCAACTGTTTTCGTACCTCCAGCCGTCATCAAGCCATGGCGGTGGGAAAGATCAGGAAGCAAAATCTACATATTCCCCATCTGCTGTTCTCAAAATTTTCCAGAACTGCACAGTCGAACGTTTCTCGATCACACGAGCATTAATCAATCGACATTCTCGATCACGAGAAACGTTTAAGTCTCTGATCCCACTAACACAGTTGCGTATCAACGCAGAGGAAGTCCCGCTCACTGTTTATCATAAACCAGAGACAGGAGCGTGTGGATTGACGCGAGTCAGACAAACGCGACGAGCGTTGTCACCTATTCTCAACTTCAAATTTCCGGGTTTCTTTTTGTTGCAGAAGACCGAGACGAAGAGCCGTAGTGCCTGAGGCGAACGGCCCGAGTTTTTCTTTTGGTGCCAGCCAACGGGTTTTGTTTTCCTGGCAAATATAGAATTTTCATTTCTTTCTAAGTTGTTTTATTTTAATTTTGGGGTTTTGTTTTAATTTTCCAATTTTAAATAAACGGCCTAGTCGAGCTGGACTAGGCGAAGAAAGTTACAAATGTATTGCCGATTCACTTTCCCACACATTCCCTTCCCTCGTAATTCCGGACACCTCGTTAAAAAGGGGTGAGAGCGAATATTAAACTCGCACCTATTTTAACGATTCTTTTTTTATATTAAATTATTTTGAATTATGAATTTTGGGAATCATTATTATTTCATTAAATATAATTGATTATTATAATTTATCATAAATTTTTAATAATTTTATTAATTACATTAATTTTATTTTTATATCTATGTATTTTAATTTTAGTTTTTGAAATTAGATTAATTTTAATACTTTTAATAATTATTTATTGAGAATAGAAATACGAATTTTAGCAAGAATATATTTAACATTTTTATACTTTTATTTTTTCTTTACCACCATATTTTATTATTTTTATCTTTTAATTATTAAAATTAAAAAATTATATCATGTTTATTAATATAATAGAAATAATATTATATCCATATAATAATAATATTTATTTATCTTTACTCAATTATATCTTTTTACAGTTAAAAATTCCAAAATTTTTAGATTACATGTTTTGATTATTAAAGCTCATGTTGAAGAGTCCTTTTTTTTGTTTCGTGGGAAAATCTTCCCGAAAGACTCCCTCCACCTCTTTGGGGAGAGGCAGGAGGTGTGTCAGGATTCCCCGCGCCCATTACTAACGGGCGCGGGACCTGCCCACTAAAAACACGGTGACCCTTCCGCACGATTTGGGGAGGATGCCGGGAATCATCGAAGTCATGCTTCCAGTGTATCCTCCCCGTGCCCGCGCTGCCGCCCCGCGGGGGACAAACGGTCCCCGGTAATCGCTCCCTGTCTCATAGCGGCAGGACGAGGTCACATCAATCCTGCCGCCATCCGTCCCCGGGGCCGCGTCTGGTAGACTGCGATTTGCTAACTGACGCCGCGACCTTCTCTACCCCTCGAGTAGGCCGGCTCGCTGGCCTGCCGACCTGGTGCCGCGCTCAGTGCGCCGGACCCGGGACAGGAGGCACTGCCACCCCATCGGTCGACCCTACCTGGCGGGAGGGACTCCTATCAGGACCACTCCCGGCCTGGGTCATGCCACGCCGAGGGCCGCCCGCGACGCCTGACGCCCGAGGCGACACTCTCGCCGCAAACGAGCGCGAGCCTCGGCAGCACGCCGCTGACGCTCGCGCTCCCTTCCCACGGTCTCCTTCTGCAACGATACGTTTTCTGCAGAGGAGGCCACGGCCTCCAGTTCTCCTCGCTGCCGAGCATAGCGCGCACCCATGCCCTGACATGAGACATCCCCACTACGATGACGCAGTCGGGACACGGCGTTCACCCTCCCCATGCAGCGCATGCCTCCGAGGGTATGTTCCGCCGTGTCCTGCTCAGCGTCACAGTAGCGGCAACGCGCCGTCGGCTCGCCCTTTATCCGGCACAGGTATCTCCCGAAGCTGCCATGCCCCGAGAACACCTGTGCCGTCCTATCAGTGAAACTCTACGCATGGCCTCCACCAGCCACTCACATAGAGGTGGCCGAACAGCCGACTGTCCGGTGCACGGTAGGCAGAGCCAGCGCTCTTGCCCACCCGCGTGCCACGGACTGCCGGGCCTGGCGCTTCCAACTCCTTTAAGCGGGTTCCTGCACGCGGGATACCGCCCCCACCCCCGCGCGACCGTCGCCGCGGTGACGAAACATAATCGCGTGCGCCCGCGCGAGGAGAAAGTTGAAGATGCTGTTTTTTGTTCTATAATTTTATCTTCAATTATATTAAAGGTGGTAACTCCATGCTTGGATTATTACGTTTTATTTTTAATTTTTTATAATAATATAATAATAAATTAAAATTTATGTAATAATTATTAGTTTAATTGGTGGTATTATTTTAAGTATTTTATGTTTTACGTCAAATTCATATAAAAATTTGAGTTGCATATTCTTTCCAGTAGTTCATATGGGAGAATTTTAATTTCTAGAATTAATAACATTTAACAAATTTAAGTTTATATAGATGTTATTTAATAATAATTCTGCTCATGGTTTATGTTCATCCCTGTGTTGGTTATTAAACGCAGTTAAAGAGAATCTTCTTAAAAGTCTCGATATAACTGTACGTCACTTTAAAATGCGGACAGCAGCTCTGTCAGGAGATGCGACAGTGTAACACAAACGGTTGGAATAAAAAAGTTGTTACTGGCAACAGTAACAAAGAACAGATGAAGGCCCTAATGCCTATACGGGCCTACAAGTAGGCGCCGGAAGGACACGTTTGCTCTAAATACTGTCCAAAGTGCATCAAGTCATTAATGAACACGCAATTGCTCACAATCTGGATTATTTTATATAGTAAATATATGTTATAAAGAAACTAATAGACGTTTAATAATTATTAATAAAGGGATAATAGAATTATTCCTAAAATATCATTATTATGATTTTATTATGTTCTTCTAATATATCTGCACCATTATCATAAAATTTAATTAGTGAAATTTTTATCTTAATAGTTTTATATAATTGATGTAATTCTCTTTTACTATTATTAATATTAATTAGATTTTTAAGATTTATTTATTTATATATTCTTTATTATTGTTTAAATATCGCGTGAGTTTTTCATCGTCAGTTCAGTATACCGCGGCCGTTTACGGGTTTTTTGCTAGCCAGCTTCACTGGAATTCTGGATTCAGAATAAATTCGAAATCGTGTTATTAGCGCCGAGAAGAATCGATTTATCGAATCGAGATAGACAGCCGAAACGCAACAGCGCCGCATCGTGGCCATGCAGCGCGTAGCCGCCCGGGCCCAACAGCGCGATTCGTCTCTACACGGTTCTGCGCTTGCGCGACGGAATAACCCACGGGCCGTCGCTGCTTGCAGATCGTCACGGTTCAGTACTGAGCCGTCGACGATCGGGAACAGATTCTGTTAGCGATCTCGCTCCATTTTCACGCACGAGCTCCGAAGAGTCGAAGCCTTCAGCTCACTCACTTTGTTAGTACGCGGACAGCAAGTAAGATTCATTCGGAAAATCTCGTCAAAGCGACTTGAGATTTTCCCACGGAATACTGGGACAATCTGCCTGTCGTTGCAGCGATCGCAGTACACGCCGCGCGTGACGCGATCGTAGACGCAGGATTGTGATTGAACGTTGCAAATTCGTTGCCGCGACTGCGACGTTGGGGAAATCCGGTGTTCCAGCGCGCGAGACCTTTCCAAGTGAGTACGGTTAGAGCCACTGTAACGGAAATATCGATATACTGATATTTCCTGGTGGTGGTTCACCGTTCGAAGGGAACGAAGAACCCACTCGGACCACCCGTCTGGTGTACCACATAGAGTGCACCGACCGGTGGAGTGGTAGTTTCGACGACCCGTTCAAGCCGTACGGCGTAGGAGCAACGGAAGGTAGATACCCAGGTATTGGTATCCCTTCGCGCGGTGTTCACCGTGCACCGGGCTTTAGGGAGCCCGTTCAGTGATTCGGTCGTGAGGTGACAAGGTAGAGCACAAGCGACCACTGTGAGCAAAGGGGTTCGAAGCACCGTCCTTTCCACCGCTACACGAACGTGAGTTAACCACACTGGGCTGTGACCGTAGGGTGGTTAGTGATTGCAAAGGACGTCGTCCTAATTCGGCGAGCCGCAGGCCGGTTCCTCGTGAAGGGGAACCGCCGACGAGGGAACCACGACGGAGCTGCCGGGTGTTTCCTTCAGGATAAGTAAACGCTGACGAGGCGGCTGCGTGGGTAGGCCGCAGGCCGTTCCTGAGGAACCGCCGACGGTACCCGTACCAGGACGAGGCGTCCTCTTGCGTGGTCAGCGTCTGAACGTCACCCGCACGGTGAGCGTGCTCGCGGGATATAGCTATTTGGAGCCTTACAACCTTCATTTGGTTTCCCGTCCGTGGCATTGCTGAGCGAACCCGGTAGAACGAAGGACAATCTCGTCTACCCGGTTACGTGCGTCCGGTGGAATCGTAGCGAGCGAATTTCACTGACCAAAACAAAATAATACAGTCCACTTGTTTCTGTGCCAAATCGGCAGTTAACTCTCCTTCGAGCACACCATACGGTCGCTTGGGCGAGAGATAAACAGCTGACGAGCGCGTTAACATAATAGCTGTCCGCAAATAATTATACTTCTTGTATAATTTTGTTACAGAAGACAGAAGGAAAGGAAAGAGGAGACGCGGCCGAAGGGTTGAGCCGTCGTCCCTATATATTTCTTTATTCTGTTTAAGTTTTTTGTAATTCGTAATTTCTGATTTGTATTTTCATAATAAAAAGGTATTTGAAAACTTGTACCAATTCTCTCTACCCTATCTTCTCCCTCGTCCGGAACCACCAAGTTAGAGCCCCTGAGTGCTCTAACATTTGGTCCTTCGAGCCGGATTCGAGGTAGAGAAGACAGTAGAGAGTTACAAGTACGTTGACGTAAGTCGCTACTTACGAGACGAATTTTCGAGTTGATTTCAAATCCTCGAATTGAACGATCTCCATGGCATTGGCCAGAGAGGTCGGTCGAAGCGAGATCGAGATCGATTTCGATGACCTGACTTCTCGGTTTTGAGTCGATGTCAGGTCGATCGCAAATTTGAAGAAACGAGGTCGAGCTCGGTACAATGAGATCCTTCTCAAGTCAAAGCTCGACTCGGTTTCCGAACAAGTACAGAAACTGTGGAACAGTACCTGGCTCTTCGGAGAAAACATTCACCGGCGAAGTGCGAATTAAGCAACTTCGTGATAAAAGGTGGAATTGAACCATGGGAGACAATGTTTATGGAGTTTCAAGCGTACATCGCCTCGGAGCTGACCAGACTAGCCGATGAAAATAAACCGGCGGTGTCGATGGTCAGCCAGCACGATGTCGCTATTGAGCTACCAAAGCAGCGTCTACATAAATTTGGCAGGATCCTCGTAAATGGAATCAATTCGAGGATCTGTTCACCGCCAGTGTAATTGATAACCCGAGGCTGTCAGATGTGCATCGATTGCAATATTTGAACGCCTGTGTGGAAGATCAAGCGTTAGCTGCGATCGCACACCTTGAAATTACGAGCAGTAATTTCGAGGCAGCGTGGCGAACCCTGAAAGAACAATTCGGGCTCCCACGGATTGTGACCGGCAAGCTCCTTGATCAATTGACAAAAATGAAGACGATTAAAAAGGATGACCTGACTAGTTTATATCAGGTCACCGTCGTCTTCAAGCAGGCTTTCGCCGCTTTTGAAAAGCTGGGCACGTATCGAGAGCAGCGAGATTGGCTGCTGGCCCACGCGATCAAAAGCAAGCTAGAAGAGCCTCTCAAATTAGAGTGGGAGATGTCTCAGAAGCTCTTGACGAAATACCCCTCGTTTAACGAGCTGGTGGAATTTCTCGAGGTGCATGCTCGAGCCATCACTATGGTGGACGATGGCCAGAGTAAATCTGCGACCGGTAACCCACCGAAAACAAAAACACGGAGTCACAACTTCGTGTTAGAAAGCAACCAAGAGCCAGGCGAAAATTGTAAATTTTGCGAGCTCAAGCACGGAATAGCACACTGTCGTGCATTCCAGCGCTTGTTGCCTTACCACCGCTATCAATATGTGAGAGATAACGGGTGGTGCATGAATTGCATGTACGCTGGCCATATGGCTTCGCGCTGTCCGTCCGGGCAGGTATGTTCTAGATGCAAGGGTAAACACCATACCCTGCTGCATCTTGAGCTAACCTGACGCGAAATCAGCAGTCGTAAACCAACGACAGCGATTTCGAGAGATCAGCGTGAAAAGAGGCGGCCTCCGGGCCCACCACGCCGGCTTCAGCAAGCCGAGCGTGTGAAAGACACCGCAACGTCACCTGCTGCAACGACACAGGCCGGTACGTCGCACTGTACCGCGATCGGTACGGACGCACCGGGGCCTGTGTTGTTGGCGACAGCTAAAGGTGCGTGTGTACGAAATAACGGTGCGTCACGAATAGTGCGCGCACTGTTAGATCAAGGGTCGGAGTCGTCGTTCATCTCCGCGAATTTGGTGAACGATCTCAAACTCAAGCGGAGAAAAACTCCAGCCACGGTAACTGACTTGGGGGGCGGCTCCCGACAAAATAAAATACAGCGTCGAGATGAGTCTGGGAGAAACGCAAGGCGACGAGCCGACGTGGCGAACGAGAGCATATGTCGTGAACAAGATCACGAACTACGCCTCGCCGTCGGTACGCGCGCTCGAATATGACGCGCTAAGTCACCTGCCGCTCGCAGACCCCGACCCTGCAAACCGATCACCCGATTGAGGTGTTGATCGGAGCGGAATTGTACGCTCAAATTATTCGACCTGGATTTTGTCGAGTAAGCCGTACAGGTCCAATTGCCCAGGAAACTGCATTCGGCTGGATAATATCCGGTCCGATAAATGCAGCGGAGAAAATGGGCAAACACATAAGGACGTTGCACTGCAATGTCCTCGAATCGTTGGAGTCCACGATTCGCAGATTTTGGGAAGTCGAAGAGCTCCCTTCCACCTCGGTACGTACGCAGGCGGAGGAGGAATACGAAACGTACTTCCAAGAAACCGTCGCACGAGATGCGACGGGACGGTTTATTGTCCGATTGCCTCTCGCTCACCCGAGACCGGATGCAGTGCTCGGAGATTCATTCCGTATAGCGCTCTCCGCTCTCACAAGATTGAGGAAAAAGTTGGATATTGACCAGACCCTCGTGCGAGAGTACAGTATGTTTCTCTCGGAATATGAAGACCTGGGTCATAATGACTCGAATCGAGCCCATTGACCAAACCAGGCTTTACATTCCCCATCGAGCGGTCATACGCGCAGAAAGCGCGACGACTCGATTGAGAGTCGTTTTCAATGCAACGAGCCAAACGGCAGGTGGTCGCTCGCTGAACGATATCCTGCACGTAGGCCCGAAATTACAGACCGACATCACGTCAGTTTTGACTCGATGGCGTCTGTATGAATACGTCTTAGTGGCGGACATTGAGAAAATGTTCAGACAAATTCTCGTTGCCCCACAAGATCGCCGCTATCAGTGCATTCTATGGCGCGCACCCGGACCCGAACAGCTCAGTGCGTTCGAGTTAAACACCGTAACTTACGGAACGGCGTGTGCACCATATTTGTCTATGCGAACTCTGCTCGAGTTGAAAAATCAGGACGGTCACAGGTTTCCCCTTGCCGCCCCGATACTCGAGAAGGACGTTTATGTGGACGATGTATTTTTGGGAGCACCCGATATATCCTTGTTGGAGCAAACTCGTAACCAGGTTTGCGAGCTCTTACGAGGAGGTGGTTTCAATTTGCGTAAATGGGCTGGAAATTCGCCGGAAGTATTGCGAAATATTCCCCAAAGCGCACACTCCCACGCCGTTGACCTTACCTTGTTCGACGATTCCGAATTAAAGGTGCTTGGTTTACGGTGGATACCGTCAGGTGACTATTTCTATTTCAATCTGCAACGGTTTCAACCGTCTGCCGTGCCGATGACCAAAAGAAATTTGTTCTCGGAGATTGCCAAGTTATTCGATCCTCTCGGCTGGTTATCACCAGTCGTGATTCGTGCGAAGATTTTGATGCAATCCCAATGGCTGGAGAAAATCCAGTGGGACGATCAAATCTCCGCGAATACGCTTAAGACGTGGAATACGTTTTGCGAGGATTGGAGCAACTTGAAAGAATTAAAAATCCCTCGATGGATTAGTTACGGAGCAGACACAATTTCCGTGGAACTCCATGGATTCTGTGACGCTTCGCTCGCTGCCTACTCAGCGGTCACGTATTTACGCGTGACAGCCATGAGCAATGTCGTTTCCACGACATTGATAATGGCCAAAACACGAGTAGCCCCAATTAAGACGCAGTCGATTCCTGTTTTAGAATTGAACGGCGCAGTGCTGCTCGCCGAGCTCATAGTGCACGTGGAGAGGTCACTTTCGTTGAAAGTTGATCGAATAATCTGCTGGACAGATTCCACGATCACATTAGCTTGGTTAAGAAAACACGCCTCCACATGGAAGGTTTTAATAGCCAACAGTGTGTCGAAGGTGCAGACATTAATTCCCAATGCTGACTGGAGGCACGTTCCCACGTTCCAATCCCGCGGATTTAAATTCGCGAGGAGTGGACGCTGCGGAAATCCTCCAATCAAAATTGTGGATGTCTGGACCGTCTTGGCTTAAACAATCAGAAGATTGTTGGCCAAAGACGTCTTCGGCTATCGATACCGAAGAAGGGAAGCGTACAGTGCATTCCCACGTAGCCACTCCAGTAACGGAATGGGAATTTGTTTTCCGATTCTCGAACTGGAAGAAGCTGCTTCGCGTGACCGCATACTGTCTCCGAATGAAGAGATCGTTGCACGGTGAACGCAGATCATTCGACGCTAAGGACGTTGAAGTTGCTGAAATGCAGCTCGCAATCGAAAGAATTGCCAGCTACATACAGCGTACGCATTTTGCGAAAGAGTACCGGTGTTTGATAGAACGCCGGGAAATTCCTGCAGCATCTCCGCTAAAAAGTTTAAACCCCTTTCTCGACGACAAAAACGTCTTGAGAGTCGGGGGAAGACTGGAGAATGCAGTGCTTGCATGGGAAACTAAGCACCCCATAATATTGCCGAGACATCACGTATCCACGTTGATTATCCGGCAGTGCCACGTGGACACGTTGCACGTGGGATTGCAGTTAACCATGTACGCAGTAAGGCAAAAATTCTGGATCCTCGGCTGTCGAAATGCAGCGCGAACGATCATGCACGAATGCATGCGATGCGTGAGGTGGAGGGCACAAACCTCCACGCAAATCATGCAGGATTTCATTCCGGAACGCTGCCGCGAGGCGAAAGCCTTTTCGAACTGCGGAGTCGATTACGCGGGACCGTTACGAGTACGCGACTCCGCCGGTCGAGGCAAGACAGCACATAAAGCGTACATTGCAGTGTTTGTCTGCTACGCGACAAAAGCTGTCCATATAGAGCTCGTTCATGATTATACGACGAGCGCTTTCTGGCCGCCTTAGATCGGTTTATAGCACGAAGGAGTTCCGTCCTGTATTTTCAGTGATAACGGAACGAACTTTGTCGGTGCAGATCGCGAATTACGCGAACATTTCACGGCAGTGTACGACACGCCTGAGATGCGTAGTAAATGCGGTCAGGCAGGAATTCGGTGGAAATTCAACCCACCAAGTGCACCTCATTTTGGAGGCATGCAGGAGGCCGGTGTGAAATCGGTGAAATATCACCTGAAACGCACTCTGGGCGAATTCACTCCAACAAGCGAAGAAATGCAGACTTTGCTCTGTAAGATCGAAGCGAGTTTGAACCGCGACCGATCGCCGCTTTGAGCGATAGCCCAGATGATTATGCGCCCCTCACACCGGGCCATTTTTAATCGGAAGTCCATTGAATGCACTCTCCGAAGATATCAGTGGAAACTGAAAACCCTCTCGTCTTACACGGTGGAGGGCGATTCAGAAATTTCACGAACAGATTTGGAGACATTGGTCGCGTGATTATGTCACGTATCTCTAAAACCGTTATAAGTGGCGTACAGCCCAAGAATCGCTAAAATTAAATGATTTAGTTTTAGTACAGAATCCTTTTCTTCCCCCTAATCAATGGGATATGGGACGAATTGAAGAGGTTTACCCAGGTAAGGATGGGCGCGCGCGTGTAGTTAAAATACGCACGGCCAAATCTACCTTTACACGACCAATTACGCGGTTGTGTAAATTGCCTGTGGATTTTTCCCCGACAACAACGATCGGTAATATAGGAAACCCGGGCAATGATAACGGAAGGTGAAGTAACAGCGCGTCCTTAGTAACCGGTGTTCACTCGCATCTATCCGTGGTTGCTAGGGCTCGAGCTAAAGGTACGGGTTGCCTAGCAACACAAACAACCCGACTGAATCTGTGGTCCACGCGACGCCATATTGGCTTCAGTACAGATTCAGCCACAATGAGTGATACGAGTAACGACTCAAACGCGCTTATGATTTCGGGTGACCCCGAAAACGATTTGCGTTTCGACCGCATCCTCAAGATCGGTGAGGAGGCTGCAACCCCGACCAGGGTCGAGACAGCGGCCGAGGATCTCGAAGAACAGGTCGAGATAAACCTCGGCCTGGATCAAGTCCGAGTCCCGGCCAAGGTCGTGAAGCAAGGAGGGAAGTACCACGCTCGTCTCCCTGGAGGGACGTATATCCTACGTTGGGCTCCAGGGGGGCGGCTGCTACACAGCAGCTGGAAGCAGGATCGGCCGGAAACGCCGAACCAGCCGCCTGCAGCAGCCGTCGTTCCAGCGACGATTTCCGCTCCCCCCGGCCGGACTCCGCGTCCGAAAAGGAAGCGGAGGAGAGCTGGAGGAGCTCCTGGGCCAGCGATGAGCCAGCATCCGGCGATCAGCCAGCAGCCGGGATCAGCCAGCAGCCGGGGCCAAGCCAGCAGCCGGGGCCAAGCCAGCAGCCGGGGACAAGCCGGCAGCCGGGTCCGGATGGACCCCGCCAGCCGCGGCCGGCCGGCACGCGAAGGAGGTCGCGAAGGCGACCATGGCGTCCGCGGGGGACGCTCCAGACGATGGAAGCAACGACACGAGCACTGGCCGACCAGATGCTCGTGACCTCCATGCGGTTCCTGCATGGAGCAACCTCCGGACAACCGTAAGTACTTTTAATTATGGTTAAAAATTAAAAGTGCGCGTCTCTCTCTCGGTTCGCGGAAAATCGTTGCCGTACGGGACAACCGCGTCCTCTTAGTGTTGCACAATTCGTGAGTCCGAGAAGGAAAAACTCGGCCGCGATTCCCGTATCTATAATGAATTCGCGTAATTTTAGAAGGTTCTGCTGACGAAGAATTTTTTCATCGTCAGTTCAGTATACCGCGGCCGTTTACGTGTTTTTGCTAGCCAGCTTCACTGGAATTCTGGATTCAGAGAATAAATTCCAGAAATCGTGTTGTTAGCGCCGAGAGAGAGAGAGAAGAATCGATTTATCGAATCGAGATAGACGGCCGAAACACGGCAGCGCCGCATCGTGGCCATGCAGCGCGTAGCCGCCCGGGCCCAGCAGCGCGATTCGTCTCTACGCGGTTCTGCGCTTGCGCTGACGGAGCCCAGCCGGGCCGTCGCTGCTTGCAGATCGTCACGGTTCAGTACTGAGCCGTCGACGATCGGGAGCAGACCTGTTAGCGATCTCGCTCCATTTTCACGCACGAGCTCCGAAGAGTCGAAGCCTTCAGCTCACTCTTTGTTAGTACGCGGACAGCAAGTAGATTCATTCAAGGAAAATCTCGTCAAAGCGACTTGATTGTAGACGCAGGATTGTGATTGAACGTTGCAATTCGTTGCCGCGACTGCGACGTTGGGGAATCGGTGTTCAGCACCTTGAGACCTTTCCAAGTGAGTACGGTTAGAGCCACTGTAACGGAAATATCGATATACTGATATTTCCTGGTGGTGGTTCACCGTTCGAAGGGAACGAAGAACCCACTCGGACCACCCGTCTGGTGTACCACATAGAGTGCACCGACCGGTGGAGTGGTAGTTTCGACGACCCGTTCAAGCCGTACGGCGTAGGAGCAACCGGAAGGTAGATACCCAGGTATTGGTATCCCTTCGCGGTGTTCACCGTGCACCGGGCTTTAGAGAACCCGCTCCAGTGATTCGGTCGTGAGGTGACAAGGTAGAGCACAAGCGACCACTGTGAGCAAAGGGGTTCGAAGCACCGTCCTTCCACCGCTACACCCACTACCAGTTGTGAGTTAACCACACTGGGCTGTGACCGTAGGGTGGTTAGTGATTGCAAAGGACGTCGTCCTAATTCGGCGAGCCGCAGGCCAGTTCCTCGTGAAGGGAACCGCCGACGAGGGAACCACGGCGGGCTGCCGGGCGTTTCCTTCAGGATAAGGAAACGCTGACGAGGCAGCTGCGTGGGTAGGCCGCAGGCCGTTCCTGAGGAACCGCCGACGAGGTACTCCGTACCAGGACGAGGCGTCCTCTTGCGTGGGTGGCGTCTGAACGTCACCCGCACGGGTGAAGCGTGCTCGCGGGATATAGCCATTTGGAGCCTTACAACCTTCATTTGGTTTCCCGTCCGTGGCATTGCTGAGCGAACCCGGTAGAACGAAGGACAATCTCGTCTACCCGGTTACGTGCGTCGGTGGAATCGTAGCGAGCGAATTCCTCACTGACCAAAACAAAATAATACAGTCCACTTGTTTCTGTGCCAAATCGGCAGTTAACTCTCCTTCGAGCACACCATACGGTCGCTTGGAGCGAGAGATAAACAGCTGACGAGCGCGTTAACATAATAGCTGTCCGCAAATAATTATACTTCTTGTATAATTTTTGTTACAGAAGACCTTAGAAGGAAAGGAAAGAGGAGACGCGGGCCGAAGGGTTGAGCCGTCGTCCCTATATATTTCTTTTTATTCTGTTTAAGTTTTTTCGTAATTCGTAATTTCTGATTTGTATTTTCATAATAAAAGGTATTTGAAAACTTGTACCAATTCTTCTACCCTATCTTCTCCCTCGTCCGGAACTACCAAGTTAGAGCCCCGAGTGCTCTAACAATTATATTTATTTAGATATATTAGTCAAGGAATAATAAATTTTTACTTAAAAATAAAAATCCTAAATTTTTAGAATTTTTTGTAATCATTATACATTGAATACCTTTAAATTTTATATTTTTAAATTTAGATTGATTTATATAAAATATTAAATTTAGTTAGAATCTAAGGGTTCTAACCGGGGTCCGGATGAGGGAGTTGACACGGAAAGAGAAGTTGCTCAGATTTGATTCTTCTTTCGTTTGTCGCTTCGCGATAAACCGTTTATTTTTACAAAAAAATATGGAAAAAAAACTAAAAATCAAATAAACTATAAAAATATATTTTTTGCAACGGCCAGGGGGGTGGAAGGCCTCACCGGTGTTGCCCTGGCTGGGTCTGTCCTTGATTACCGAAACAAATGATCGACCAAATTAAATACGTGCGTGCACGTAATGTAAACACGCTCGTCAGCTGTTCGATCTCCGCCTCTCCTAGCGACTATCGGTGCGCTGGGAGGGGAGATCAGCTGTCGTTTAGCGTAATTTAGTGGATCTGACATTACGTTGCTCGCGGATAGCTTTTTCGTTAAACTATCGACGAGACTTTTGCCCTGAACAGAGGAGACTTTTTTTTTTTTTTTTTTGTCGTGGGGAAAATCTTCGAAAGACTCCCTTCCACCTCTTTGGGGAGAGGCGGGAGGGGTGTGTGGGATTCCCCGAGCCCATTTTTTAACGGGCGTGCGACCTACCCACTAAAAACCCCACGGTGACCCATCCAGCACGATTTGGGAGGATACCGGGAATCGCTCGAAGCATACTTCCGGTATCCTCCCCGTGCCCGCGCTTTGCGCCCACCCGCGGGGGCACAAATGGTCCCCCGGCAAACGCCCTGTCTCATAGCGGCAGGGCGAGGCCACTTCGTCCTGCCGCCATCCGTCCCGGGAACAGAGGAAACTTGACTCGATTCTGTCGGGGGCTCTGCGATGCCACGGACGGGTCACCAAATGGAGGTTGTAAGGCTACAAGTGAGTGGGTCCCGTGAGCACGTTCACCGCGTGTGTTGACGTATAAACATCGCGCGAGGCGTGTTTTTCCTGCTACACTTTATATCTACTGTACAGCGACCGTTAATATCGGGGACTGTACAGTGCGAATTTACACAGAAAAACCTCGGGCTGGTCCAACCGCACTATAAAGCCTACCCGGCGACCGTATTCACGGGGACCGTATGTGGTAGGCGTCGTGACGTAAGGGAGGCGCTTTGAACCCGAAATCCGCCGTTGAGTGTACGGTCGCCTCGTACACCGACGGGTTTTCGGAGAGGGTTCGCAGTGGCCTTTACACGGTAAACACTCCACGAGGCGGTACCGAACTATCGGTAGGACCTGTGGGAGGCTCCAGCCGTATAGCCTTAAAGGGATTCTGGGTGCTTGCACCCTAAGGCCCTTACGTCGTTGTCGCGGCAACGAGTGCAACGTACAATCACTTCCTCGCGGTCGCGGCCGCGTCACGCGCGGCGTGCACTACAACCACTTATGCGTTCGGTAGATTGTTTGTTCGAAATCTCTAATCGCAGCAACGATGAAAATTCTTTTACATGAAGTCCAAAATAAGTTATTGCAGATAAGCGTTGCCAGGCTTGTTTCTGCGGAGCTCGTACCGAAGGAGCGAGATTTTTTTCTGTCGAGAAACCGTGTTTTTCTGTGCTCTAATATTTTGAATAGCGGACGCGTCGACCTAGAATCTTCCTGTTCGGTCGCGTAACCGAAAACAAACCGGGTAACGAATTGTTTCGGATTTAAAACTAAATTTCGCATTTTACTCGATATTTAAACACCTTGGAAGCTAGCAACCTACCACGCACCATGCTATTTATCTAGCTAGGTATCTACCTAGCTCACACCTTGCAAGCTATATACCTAGCTCACTCCTTGCAAGCATTGTACTCTGCATACTGCTTGCAATCTACGTAGCATACTCCTTGCTAGCTAGCCACCTAGCTCACACATTGCTATTTAGCTTGCTAGCTTGATACCTAGCTTACTCCTTGATATCTAGCTACCTAGATCACTCCTTGCAACCTAGTTACCTAGCTCACTCCTTGCTATGTACATACCTAGCTCACTTATTCATAGCCATCAACCTAGCTCACTCCTTGCAAGCTAGCTACCTAGCTCACTCCTTTGTACCCAGGAACCTAGCTCACTCCTTGCTAGCTAGCTACCTAACTCACTCCTTCATAGCCAGCAACCTAGCTCACGCCTTGCAAGCTAGCTACCTTTTTTTTTTTTTTTTTTTTAGTTGGGAAAATCTTCGAAAGACTCCCTCCCACCTCTTTGGGGAGAGGCGGGAGGGGTGTGTGGGATTCACCGCGCCCATTACTTTTATAACGGGCGCGGGACCTACCCACTAAAAACCCCACGGTGACCATTTCGCACGATTTGGGAGGATACCGGGAATCGCTCGAAGCATACTTCCGGTATTCCCCGTGCCCGCGCTTTGCGCCCACCCGCGGGGGGACAAACGGTCCCCCCGGCAATCGCCCTGTCTCATAGCGGTAGGACGAGGCCACTTCGTCCTGCCGCCATCCGTCCCGGGGCCGCCTCTAGTGGCGGCTGCGAGCCCCAACTCGCAACCGCCCGCGATCCCGTTTCTACCCTCCGGCGGCCGACAGCTAATGGCCGCACCAGGCCACCGAAGGTGCCGCTCCGTGCGCCGGACACGGACAGGAGGCAATGTCACCCCATCCGGCCCGAGCCTACGCCGCCTGGAAGGAGAGGGGCTTCTATCAGGACCCCCCTCCCAGCCTGGATCATGCGCCCGCGTCGCCTGACGCCGAGGCGACGCTCTCTCGCCACCAACTCAGCACGCCGCTGACGCTCGCGCTCCCTTCCCGCGGTCTCCTTCTGCAGCATTACGCTCTCGCAGAAGGAGGCCACGGCCCTCCACTTCTCCTCGCTGCCGAGCATGGCGCGCACCATGCCCGGTAGCGAGACATCCGTCCAGGACACGGCGCTCCCCCTCTCACGCAGTGCGTATCTAGCGTATGTTCCGCCGTGTCCTGCTCAGCGTCACAATGGCAGGA
This sequence comes from Colletes collaris, assembly GCA_030068185.1. Taxonomy (NCBI): domain Eukaryota; kingdom Metazoa; phylum Arthropoda; class Insecta; order Hymenoptera; family Colletidae; genus Colletes; species Colletes collaris. The sequence goes on from JASGYR010000274.1 coordinate 95,891, forward strand.
ACGCTCCGTCGGCTCCTTCCCTATCCGGCACAGGTATCTCCCGAAGCTGCCATGTCCCGAGAACATCTGTGCCATCCTGTAAGTGAGGCTTCCATGAACTCTGTCCAGCCACTCACTCAAAATCGGCCGAACAGACCTCGGCTGTCCGGTGCCCCGCGGTAGGCAGAGCCAACCGCTCTTGCCACGCGTGCACCACGGACTGCCGGGCCTGGCGCTTCAACTCGCCCCAAGCAGGTTCCTGCACACCCGGGACCGCCCCCACACCCGCGCGACGGTCGACGCGGTGACGATACATCATCGCGTGCGACCGCGCGAGGAGATCCATGGGCGGCATCCCCGCAAGAACCGTCGCCGCCTCATGCGACACGGTCCGGTACCCGCGGACGACCCTTAGAGCCATCCGCCTCTGCACCCGACGCAGCATAGTCATGCTGCGCCGGGAGGCCGCCAGGTCGTCCGCCCAGACGGGGGCCCCGTATAGGGCCACCGACTGAACCATTGCCACATAGAGGCGGCGACTCCAAATGCACTGGTCCCGTGATTATGCCCACTGAGTCTGTGCGTCGAGTCGCACTGCAGTGCACCGGCACGACCGTCAATCTGCGGCTTCTCTTTACACGTTCCAACAGATGACCGATTGACCGAGAGTTGCACTGCGAAGCCCGACAGCACGTGGTTCACTTCACGAATGCACTACTCGGATGTGATTCGCAGCAGTATTTGAACTACGTTGGGGCCGGACCCACGACTCCGTTACCTCTCCGCACAGGTGCTACTCTAAGCGTTACACCGGCGGGATCTGTAAAAGTAAGGAGGCGAAGACCGAAAGTCAGACGTCCTAAGTGGACGTCGACCTGACTACAGTGAGCCCAGCTGGAGATACACCACGTAGGTGCCTCCCTTCGGTGTCTCCTCAGCCGAATGGAAATCACAAAGAAGTGTAGCCGGATACCGTCTACACTTCTTTGTGTTTCTAGCGTTTATACGTTAGAAACGACCGTTCAATTCTGCACGGGGATGGTCGAGCACCTTGAAGGTGTATTCTCGAGCCCCCAGAATTGCAGTATTTGAATCTAACTCAGGTTATGAGTGCACTTGTGCGAACCGGAGTACGGTTCAGGTAATAAGTAAAAAAATGGGAATAAATTCCACACTTTGTCGAGTCTTATGAATTCGCAGCTGTGCGTGGGCAATCGATTAACGCACGACAAACTGAACGACTGCTCGATACACTCTTTTACAAAGGTAGTCTATATTCGTAATTCGAAAGAATATTTTCTTTCGGATTGTATTCGAGTTCTGACGGACACGATCGGAGCCGATGTGTTCAGGGCAGAAGTCGGTTTTAGATTGTGACGATTGACAGCCGAAGACGTCGCCGTGGTACGCTAATTAGTCGTCCCGTGGCGCTGTCTAAATTTCGGCCGTCTATCTTTGTCAGATTATCAACGCGCTACTCTCTCACGGTACTGACGTCACCAACACCGTTAGCACACTCGAATCGAAGGTAATGAGCCGTTACCGATGCCAGACAACCAATAATAACCGCGTTTTGTCTATCACTGCTCGCTGTACAAATTCAATTAGAGATAATCTCTTGGTTATTGTACGCTAACAGGATTAACGGTAATTGTGGCCGAGGATAATTGCTCGACATTATGCAATCTTTAAACATACCGCCCCCCTTGCACGGTCAGTGCAATAAACAAGGAAGCGATTCTACCGATAGTCCGTGACACGAGTGAGAGTAGGCGTGTAACATACAAGAAAATATGCAATTTATTCACATTTATTGGAAGGTCCAGCGGGAGTTGTTTCCTGCAGCATCCGCAGGAAGCGAGGACGGCCTGGATGGGGGTTTTTGGAAGGGCATCGCCTGCGATGCCCTGTTCGTTACTCCGGCCTTTTCCGCCGCCGTTCCCTCCTAGATTCTGGCTTATTTGTGGCGTCCTCCCTTAGCTTTTTTCTAGCGGCGATGGCTTTCCGACGCCGATTGCGCGTTTCACGCGCCGTCTCCGCCGTCGGTGTCGGTTGCTCGGTCGCGACTGGTGTCGCGCTTGACGTCGATGCAACCGGCGTCTTCGACTCGTTGTCCATCCTTAGCAGGCAAGACTTTAGTATCCCTTCTTTGGTCCAGCGGAGGACGAAGCGTCCCCCGGGTAAAGGGCATTTGTATCGGCGGGTGGTCGTTGGGATGTGGGCCGGCACCATTATGCCCGGTCCGCCCACTGGAAAGACCAATGGCTCCGTCGTGGTTAGTCCCCTGCTGGTCGAGGGTACCGGCTGGGGTACCTCGGCTTCCTGCTTCGGATGGGGGGCCTCGACTATCCCTGCCAGCAGGAGGATTCGTTCGAACGCGACATCGAACCCCGGGCTTGAGATCGCAGATTCTGGCGTACTTGGCTCACTTTCTCTTTCCATGGCTAATCAGTAACTGATCTTTCCGGCGAAGAGTCGTTCGAATTTAGATTTAGGGGCGCTAGCATTGACTGAGTGTCCCCGGTCCTAAACGATAACGAGATAGGTGGAAATTACCCCCTACTTTCCGTTTTCGCATAGGCGACACGTGGCCGGTGAGAATCAACCGTTCTCACCTTCCAAAATCCTTGTCTTCTCGAACTTGAACGGTTTTGTTTAGCTCACCTGCTCGACTTCGGTGACCGTTGCCGAAGGTGACTCAAACGAAAACTCAGCCACAGGCAGCTTACACAACCGCGTATTTGGTCGTGTATATTTGGATTTGGCTGTGCGTATTTTAACTACACGTACATGCCCATCCTTTCCCGGAAATACTCCCTCTCTTCTTCCCATTTCCCACTGATTTGGGGGGAGGAGAAGATTCTGCACCAATACAAGATCATTCTTTTTTAGGTGTGTATTTGCCGTCTGCCACTTATAGCGGTTCTGGAGGTGTGAGAGATAATCTCTCGTCCAATGTCTCCAGAGCTGCTCGTGGAATTTTTGCATGGCCCTCCATCTTGTAAGATGCGAAATGTTTGCATTTTCCACGGATTCCATCGGAGGTGCCATCGCAGGTCCACCGATTAGAAAGTGGGCCGGTGTGAGAGGCGTGTAATCATCAGGGCTGTCACTCAGAGCGGCAATCGGTCGCGAGTTTAAACTAGTTTCGATTTTACAGAGTAACGTCTAATTCTTCGCTCGTGGGAGTGAATTCTTGCTATGATGCGCTTCAAATGATGCTTCACCGATTTGACCCCCTGCTTCCTGCATCCCACCAAAAATGGGGGTACTGGGTGGATTAAATTTCCACCGAATGCCCTTCTGGCCACATTCGTTTTGCTTTTCAGGCGTTTTACACACCATATGGAAATGTTTTCTTAATTCACGATCTGCACCGACGAAATTTGTCCAGTTGTCACTGCGTATGCAGTACGGGATTCCTCGTCGGGCAATGAATCGATTTAATGCAGCCAAAAATGCACTCGTCGTGTAATCGTGGACGAGTTCAATGTGTACAGCCCTTGCAGCAAAGCAGACAAAAACCGCTATGTACGCTTTATGAGCTGTTTTTCCTCGGCCCGCGGAGTCGCGGACTTTGTACGGTCCCGCATAATCAACTCCGCAGTTTTAAAGCCCGTGCTGGACGACTGCGTTCCAAGGTCAAATCCTGCATGATCTGCGTGGAGGTTTGTGCCCTCCATCTCACGTGCATTTCATGCTTTGATGAATGACCTTTCGAGCCTTGGTTCGGCAACCGAGGATCCAAAATTGCTGCTTCACCAGGGATATCGTCAGCTGCAAGCCTCCGTGCAACGAATTTACGTGGCACTGCCGGATTATCATGGTAGACACTTGATGTTTTCGCAGAATTATGGGGTGCTTCGTTTCCCATGCCAGTGTCGCATTCTCCAATCGTCCACCTACTCTCAAGACCTCGTTTGTGCTCTAGGAAAGGGTTCCAGATTTTTAAGGGAGATTTTGCGGGAATATCCCTTTGTTCTTTTAAACACTGGTACTGCCCGCAAAATGCGTTCGCTGGATGTAGCGGACGATTCTCTCTTTTGCTAACTGCAATTCTGATGCTTCGACAACTCTTGCATCGAACGACCTTCGCTCACCTTGCATCGGTCTTCGTAATCGGAGACAGTATGCAGTTACGCGAAGTAGCTTACTCCAGGTTGAGAATCGGAAAACGAATTCCCATTCTTTCTCTGAAGTTGCAACGTGGGCGTGTTGAATGCGCTTGCCCTCGCTCGTATCGATGGAATCAGGCGTTTTAGGCCAATTTTTCTCTGGTTGTCTTAACCATGCTGGTCCGGAAATCCACAGCTTCGACTGAATGAGTTCCGCTGCTTCGACTCCGCGCGAATTCAAATCCGCGGGATTGAAGCGGGTCGGAACGTGTCTCCATTCAGCCTTCGGAAGCAAGGTTTGAATTTTCCGAAACTCGGTTGGCTATCACTACCTTCCAAGTTGAAGCATGTTTTTTTCAACCAAGCGAGTGCAATTGTGGAATCTGACCAACAGACTATACGGTCAATTTTTATCGAAAGTGACCGTTCTACATGCACTGTCAGCTCGGTGAGCAGTACGGCTCCATTCAATTCGAGCATCGGAATCGACCGCGTTTTTATGGGAGCCACCCTTGTTTTTGCCATGATCAAGGTTGTGAAAACTTCCTCGGTCATGGTCGTCACGCGTAAGTACGTGACGGCCGAGTATGCTCCGAGCGAAGCATCGCAGAATCCGTGTAATTCCATCGAAACTGTATCTGCTCCGTAACGGATCCATCTGGGAAATTTTACTTTTTCCAAATTACCCCAATCCTCGCAAAACGTGTTCCACGTTTTTATCGTATTCGCGGAGACATGATCGTCCCACTGGATTTTTTCCAGCCATTGGGATTGCATCAGCATCTTCGCACGAATTACGACTGGTGATAACCAGACGAGCGGATCGTATAATTTGGCTGTTTCGGAAAACAAAGTTCGTTTTGTAATCGGGCCTGCAGCCGGTTGGAACCGTTGCAGGTCGAAATAGAAATAATCACCCGATGGTATCCATCGTAATCCGAGCACCTTGAGTTCGGAGTCATCGAACAAGGTGAGATCGACAGCGTGGGAGTGAGAACTTTGCGGGATGTTTCGCAGCAATTTCTGCGAATTGCCAGCCCACTTTCTCAATTTAAACCCACCGCCCTGTAGGAGTTCGCAAACTTGTATACGAATTTTCTCCAGCTAGGACGTGTCGGGTGCCCCCATGAATACGTCATCAACGTATATGTCCTTCTCAAGTATCGAGGCGGCGAGAGGGAATCTGTCACCTTCCCGTTTTTTCAACTCGCGAAGAGTCCGCATCGATAAATATGGTGCACACGCCGTTCCGTACGTAACGGTATTTAATCCCCTCTGATCCGCGTGGGTGAGGCTAATATCGAGGTGAAGCCTCAGATGAGGTATCTGGGGCTGATCCTCGATAGCCACTGGCGCTTCGAGGAGCATTTCCGCTGCCTGGTCCCCCGGCTGGAGAGGATGGTCGGGGCTTTGGGCCGGATTCTGCCCAACCTGGGTCGCCCGGCGGGCCGAGTTCGCCGCCTCTATGTGGCAATGGTTCAGTCGGTGGTCCTATACGGGGCCCCCGTCGGGGCGGACGACCTGGCGGCCTCCCGGCGCGGCATGACTATGCTGCGTCGGGTGCAGAGGCGGATGGCTCTAAGGGTCGTCCGCGGGTACCGGACCGTGTCACATGAGGCGGCGACGGTTCTTGCGGGGATGCCGCCCATGGATCTCCTCTCGCGCGGTTGCACGCGATGATGTATCGTCACCGCGTCGACCGTCGCGCGGGGTGGGGGCGTTCCCGGGTGTGCAGGAGCCTGCTTGGGGCGAGTTGAAGCGCCAGGCCCGGCAGTCCGTGGTGCACGCGTGGCAAGAGCGGTTGGCTCTGCCTACCGCGGGGCACCGGACAGTCGGGCTGTTCGGCCACCCTATGTGAGTGGCTGGACAGAGGCCATGGAAGCCTCACTTACAGGATGGCACAGGTGTTCTCGGGGCATGGCAGCTTCGGGAGATACCTGTGCCGGATAGGAAGGAGCCGACGGCGCGTTGCTGCCATTGTGACGCTGAGCAGGACACGGCGGAACATACCCTTGAGGTATGCACTGCGTGGGAGGGGGAGCGCCGTGTCCTTGCCGGCGTCATCGGGCGGGATGTCTCGCTGCCGGGCATGGTACGTGCCATGCTCGGCAGCGAGGAGAAGTGGAGGGCCGTGGCCCCCTTCTGCGAAATCGTAATGTTGCAGAAGGAGACCGCGGGGAGGGAGCGCGAGCGTCAGCGGCGCGCTGAGGCTCGCGCTCGTTTGGTGGCGAGAGAGCGTCGCCTGGGCGTCAGGCGACGCGGGCGGCCCCCTCGACGTGGCGCATGACACAGGCTGGGAGGGGGGTCCTGATAGGAGCCCCCTCCCGCCAGGCGTCGTAGGGTCGGACCGGATGGGGTGGCAGTGCCTCCTGTCCGGGTCCGGCGCACGGAGCGGCACCCTCGGTGGCCTGGTGCGGCTATGAGTTGCCGGCCTCCGAGGGTAGAAAAGGGGTCGCGGCGGTTGCGAGTTGGGCTCGCTGCCGCCACTAGACGCGGCCCCGGGACGGATGGCGGCAGGACGATGTGACCTCGTCCTGTCGCTATGAGACAGGGCGATTACCGGGGGGACCGTTTGTCCCCCCGCGGGTGGGCGCAAAGCGCGGGCACGGGGAGGATACCGGAAGTATACTTCGAGCGATTCCCGGTATCCTCCCAAATCGTGCGGAAGGGTCACCGTGGGGTTTTTAGTGGTAGGTCCCGCGCCCGATATAATGGGCGCGGGAAATCCCACACACCCCTCCCGCCTCTCCCCAAAGAGGTGGGAGGGAGTCTTTCGAAGATTTTCCCCACGAAAAAAAAAAAAAATTAAAAAAAAAAAAATAAAAAAGGCCACCGAGGGTACCGCTCCGTGCGCCGGACCCGGACAGGAGGCACTGCCACCCCATCCGGTCCGACCCTCCGCCGCCTGGCGGGAGGGGGCTCGAATCAGGACCCCCCTCCCAGCCTGGGTCATGCGCCACGTCGAGGGGGCGGCCCGCGTCGCCTGACGCCCAGGCGACGCTCTCTCGCCACCAAACGAGCGCGAGCCTCAGCGCGCCGCTGACGCTCGCGCTCCCTTCCCGCGGTCTCCTTCTGCAACATTACGATTTCGCAGAAGGAGGCCACGGCCCTCCACTTCTCCTCGCTGCCGAGCATGGCGCGTACCATGCCCGGCAGCGAGACATCCCGCCCGATGACGCCGGCCAGGACACGGCGCTCCCCCTCCCACGCAGTGCATACCTCAAGGGTATGTTCCGCCGTGTCCTGCTCAGCGTCACAATGGCAGCAACGCGCCGTCGGCTCCTTCCTTATCCGGCACAGGTATCTCCCGAAGCTGCCATGCCCCGAGAACACCTGTGCCATCCTGTAAGTGAGGCTTCCATGGCCTCTGTCCAGCCACTCACATAGGAGTGGCCGAACAGCACCGACTGTCCGGTGCCCCGCGGTAGGCAGAGCCAACCGCTCTTGCCACGCGTGCACCACGGACTGCCGGGCCTGGCGCTTCAACTCGCCCCAAGCAGGCTTCTGCACACCCGGGAACGCTCCCACTTCGCGCGACGGTCGACGCGGTGACGATACATCATCGCGTGCGACCGCGCGAGGAGATCCATGGGCGGCATCCCCGCAAGAACCGTCGCCGCCGCCTCATGTGACACGGTCTCGGTACCCGCGGACGACCCCAGAGCCATCCGCCTCTGCACCCGACGCAGCATAGTCATGCCGCGCCGGGAGGCCGCCAGGTCGTCCGCCCCGACGGGGGCCCCGTATAGGACCACCGAAACCTGAGTTAGCTGCAAATATTGCAATTCTGGGGGCTCGAGAATACACCTTCAAGGTGCTCGACCATCCCCGTGCAGAATTGAACGGTCGTTTCTAACGTATAAACGCTAGAAACACAAAGAAGTGTAGACGATATCCGTCTACACTTCCTTGTGATTGCCATTCGGCTGAGGAGACGCCGAAGGGAGGCACCTACGTGGTGTACCTCCTGGTGGGCTCACTGTAGTCAGGTCGACGTCCACATGGACGTCTGACTTTCGGTCTGCGCCTCCTTACTTCTACAGATCCCGCCGGTGTAACGCTTAGAGGAGCACCTGTGCGGAGAGGTAACGGAGTAGTGGGTCAGGCCACCACGTAGTTCAAATACTGCTGCGAACCACATCGAGTAGTGCATTCGTGCAGTGAGCAACGTGCTGTCGGGCTTCGCAGTGCAACTCTCGGCCAGTAGGTCATCTGTTGGAACGTGTAAAGAGAAGCTGCAGATTGACGGTCGTGCCGTTGCACTGCAGTGCGACTCGACGCACAGACTCAGTGAGCATACTCACGGGATCAGTGCATTTGGAGAGGAAATTTTACAGTCCACTTTTGAGTTCGTATAATACGAACAAGCGAAATTTCTCTGCTCCCGTTCGTTCGAATATCGACGCCGGGAGCGCGAGAACACAGACGCGGCGTATACGTATTACGTGTTTACGTGTGGCTAACACATAGCCTTGTTTTTCTGATTACAGGAATCCTGGCCTACCTCAAGCCGGCGAGAGGAACGATCTAGCCTCACGGAACGGCCAGAAACGAGGCCAAATATTCTTTTCATTAATCTGTTTATTTCTTTTGATTTTCTATTTTTACTATATTATATTTTTGTAATAAAAGGTCGGTCCTAAAGACCGACGAAAAGATAATCAATTCGCAGTCCGATTCACTTCGATAAACTCCCATACCTCTATCCGTACTCATTAGTTAAAAGTATCAAGTTTTTAACAAATTTAATTATTTTAATTGGAAATAATTTCAATCAAATTATCAACAATAATTTACATCTATTTTGGTTTCAATTAATAAATATATATATTAAATTATTGGGAGTACAAATTAGTTCGGTCCGTTTTGAAAAGATGGCTCTGGTTGTTATGAATGTTTCATAGTGACAGCTGATTTCGATTTTTTCAGAGAGGTTAGACATCTACCAATAATATTCAGTACATATCGCTTTGAGTTTCATGCAAAACATTTGTTTTTTACTGTGTTGAATATGTCAAATTGTGTGTTAACTAAGCAGCATTTGCGGGAAGTTTTAGTTTTCTGCTTTAATTGGAAGAAAAGTGCAGCTGAAGCGCATAGAATGCTTATAGAAGTTTATGGTGACAATGCGCCAACTGATAAATCATGTAGGGAATGGTTTCGACGTTTCAAGAATGGTGATTTCAGCGTTGAAGACAAGCCTCGCTCTGGACAACCAAAAAAATTCGAAGACTCAGAATTAGAGGCATTAGTCGATGAAGATCCGAGTCAAACGCAAGAGGAGCTTGCAGAATTATTGGGAGTTACGCAACAAGCAGTTTCCGTACGATTGAAATCCATGGGAATGATTCACAAGCAAGGCAATTGGGTGCCATATGCATTGAAACAGAGAGACGTTGAAAGGCGACTTTTCGCCTGCGAGCAGCTAATTCAGAGGCAACAAAGAAAGAGTTTTCTCCATCGAATTGTGACTGGGGATGAGAAATGGATATTTTATGATAATCCCAAGAGGAAAAATATTACGCCATGCCCGGTCAATCGTTGTCATCGACCTCGACATCAACACCAAAACCGCATATTCATGGTTCGAAAGTCATGCTGTGTATTTGTGGGACCAAAAGGGTGTTATATACAAAGAGCTGCTACAACGTGGCTATTCCATCCCGGGCCAACGGTATAGGCTACAATTATTTCGTTTGCGCGTGGCTTAACCACAAACACGGCCGGAATACGAGCAAAGGCATGACAAAGTTATCCTTCTTCATGATAACGCTCGGACTCATGTCGCAGCAGTCGTTATAAAATATTTGGAAACACTCAAGTGGGATATTCTACCGCACCCGCCGTATTCGCCGGACATTGCTCCTTCGGATTACTGGTTATTCCGAAGGATGCAACACGATTTGGCAGGTCACCGATTCACTTCTTTCACAAAAATCGAAAATTGGCTCCTAACTTGGATCGTATCAAAAGACGAGACATTTTTTCGAGATGGAATTCGAAAATTGCCTGAGAGATGGGGAAAAGTAGTAGCCAGCGATGGGCAATACTTTGATTAATCTGTTCATTCATTTTGTTATAGAATAAATGCATTCTTTACCACAAAAAAAACGGACTGAACTAATTTGTACTCCCAATATAATTTAAATGTATTATTTATGTAAAGTAAAATTTATATCTTTAATTTCGAATTTGTTTAAATATGTTAAATATATTTAAAATCGCTTTCGTCCGGAAAAGAATAAATCTCGACCGCGATTCCCGTATCTGTTTGTGTACGTGACACTTCGGAAGGTTAAGCTGTCGCCGAGTTCGTTCGGCGTACCGACAGTTTAAAACCGCGGCCGTTTACATGTTTTCGTACGCCGACCTCACGCGAAGATTCGCTTCAAACGCCATTTAAACGGCTTAGTGACGTCAGCGTCGAGAGAGAGAACCATACCTTTTATTGAAACGAGATCGACGGTCGGACTCGACAGCGCCACGTCGCGACGACAAGGCACGACCGAGTCTTCGTCTGTCGATGCTCGACGAATTTTTCGATTATTCACGAGCCGACTGCCAACGGGAGCAGATCCCCGAAGATCTCGCTCCTTCAGTACGCGCTCCGCAGAACAAGCGAAACGCTTATCTGCAATAACTAATTTTGACTTTATGTAAAAGAATTCTCATCGTTGCTGCGATTAGAGATTTCGAACAAACAATCAACCGAACGCATAAGTGGTCGTAATGCACGCCGCGCGTGACGCGACCGCGAGCGCGAGGAAGTGATTGTACGTTGCAGTCGTTGCCGCGACCGCAACGTAAGGGCCTCAGAGTGCAAGCACCCAGAATCCCTTTAAAGCTATACGGCTTCGGAGCCTCCCAAAGGTCCTACCGGATAGTTCGGTACCGCCTCGTGGAGTGTTTACCGTGTAAAGACCACTGCGAACCCTCTCCGAAAACCCGTCGGTGTACGAGTCGACCGTACACTCAACGGCGGAGTTCGTTCAAAGCGCCTCCTTCCGTCACGCCACCTACCACATACGGTCCCCGTGAATGCGGTCGCCGGGTAGGCTTTATAGTGCGGTTGGACCAGCCCGAGGTTTTTCTGTGTAATTCGCTTACTGTACAGTCCCCGATATTAACGGTCGCTGTACAGTAGATATAAAGTGTAGCAGGAAACACACGCGTCGCGCGACGTTTATACGTCAACCCACACGGTGAACGTGCTCACGGGGCCCACTCACTTGGAGCCTTACAACCTCCATTTGGTGACCCGTCCGTGGCATCGCAGAGCCCCCGACAGAATCGAGTCAAGTCTCCTCTCTTCAGGGCAAAATTCTCGTCGATAGTTTACTAAATCAGCGAGCAACGTAATAGAGTCCACTAAATTACGCTAAACGACAGCTGATCTCCCCCTCCGAGCGCACCGATAGTCGCTAGGAGAGCGAGTCGAACAGCTGACGAGCGTGTATTTACATTACGTGCACGCACGTATTTAATTTGGTCGATCATTTGTTTCAGTAATCAAGGACCGACCCAGCCAGGGCAACACCAGTGAGGCCTTCCACCCCCCTGGCCGTGGCAAAATAAAAATATATTTATTTTTGTTTATTTGATTTTTTGGTTTTTTTCATATATTTTTGGAAAAATAAACGGTTTGTCGCGAAGCGACAAACGAAATAGACAGCAAATCTGAGCAACTTCTCTTTCCCTGTCAACTCCCTCATCCGGACCCCGGTTAGAACCTTTAGATTCTAACAGAATTAAAAAATTGATTATATTTAATTAATCTATATAAATTAATTTAATTATTCTAAATACCATTCTATTAATAATCCAATAAGTAATATAATTAAAAAATAAATTAATATAATTAAAGAAATTAAAATATTTTTATAATAAAAATTAAAGGTAAAAGTAAAACAATTTGAACATCAAAAATTAAAAATACTAATGAAATTAAAAATAAATGAATTGAAAAATGTAATCGTTTATTAATTAATGGATCAAATCCACATTCAATAAGTAATCTTTTTCCTCGATTTTTTATTGATATAATTTTAAAATATAAGTTTATTAAACTAAGTATAAAAGAAATAAATAAAATAATGAAAAATATAAACATATAATTATAAATTACATATATATTACAAATAATAAATTTTTTAATTGGATATTAATTGTAATAACTTTTATACTATATATATAATTAATTTATATTATCATTTAATTTTAATATATTCATCAATAAATAAATAGATAAACACATAATCAAATAATATCTACAAAATGTCAATATCATGATGAAGATTCAAATTGTGTTTAAATATCGATTAAAATGCGATAGTTAATTTAAATCCGAAATAATTCGTTACCCGGTTTGTTTTCGGTTACGCTGACCGACCAGGAAGATTCTAGGTCGACGCGTCCGCTATTCGAAACATTAGAGTGACAGAAAACACGGTTCTCGAGGTGTTCTGTAAAGTCACGCGAACGATAAAGTAACGCTCGAGTTCGAACAAGCCAAGTCTCAACGCCCAAGCATAGAGAAGGTACGACAATTATAAATTAAACAAAGACGGACGAGAGACGCCACGGCAGCGCCACGCGACGAGGGATTCCCCCTCTCACGCGCACACTTTTGGCAGCTCATATTCGTCCGTCACTTGCTATCGAGCCGCTGAACTGAGCATATCGATAAGCGAGCACGCTATCGAGAAGTTTCCACAAATCTCCGAATCGGTCGAGTTCTTCGACTCTTTCGTTGAGAAGCTTCTCAAAATTTGCCTGTTTTGTCTCGAGTTCCTATTTCATAGATCTAGCTCAGTGCGACACAATATAATATAAAATTAAAGCGTCGAGTTATTCGAGCTTCCAAGGGCCAGACGGCTCCACAGTCCAGGGCTTAGTGAAAATCCCTGGGTGGAACCACTGTCTTCCCACGGATCGAGTCATAAACTCGATCCTTCCTGGTTCTTCGAACGGTTACGAACTCCACAGACCAAGGGTAGAAATAAAATACCCTTGAGTGGATTCGTTGTCTTCTAGCCGAAGCGCGGGACATCTAGGATCTCCCAGCTTACGGCAAAATTATCAGATCACTTCCCAAAATCGCTCGCCTGGTACGGCCGCAGTGCGTAGGTCGTCGATTCTAAAAAGAACGTGGTATCCGGAGCAACTGTAAGTCGCCCAAGGGCGCCGTTGGCAAACCGGTACCGCACCGTGCCCGTACGCACATAACCAGACGGTGAAGGGCCGAGGATAAGCGCGACGGTTGGAATCTTACAACCTCCCTCTGATCGCCCCTCCTACGACAACCAAGGTTTGCAGGCTTGAAAGATAGCGGAATTAGAATCTGGAATAAAGAAACAATAAGCGAGCGATTCCCGATTTAAAGGGAACGCTCTCACACATACAGTCCACTAATATAGCCGCGTATCGCGGCGACTGAGATTCCCGCTCCTTGATGCGACAAGCACAAACCAGGCGCGAGCACGAAAGTGAAAGACATCCGACGTGAGTCACGTTGTCAGGTATTTAACGCCTATTCTTGTCTCTTTCTGTTACAGATCATCGAAGCTAGACAGCCGGGAATACGTCTAGACCGGCAGACACGTTTTTGCGTACAAATCCCAAAGTATCAAATAAAAGGCTTAGTCGAGATATTCGACTAAGCGAAAAATAAACTGAAAATTTGTATTCTTTCCAGACGTTCCTTCCCCTCACGATCTGACCACCGTTAGGCGAGGTTTTTTCAAACCTACTCCCCTAACAAAATGAAAATGATGAATTTTTAGATAAATGGTTCATTGATATTCGAAATAAAACATGTTATTAAAAATATAATTCCAATAATTACAAGAATTCCATGAAATCCTGTTAATAAATAAAAAATTGAACCAAAATTCTATCATTAATACAAAATTTTGCTTCATTATATCTCTAAATATTGTATTATTGAAAAAATAAATTCCTAAAATAATTGTAATTAATAAACTAATTTTTCCATAAAATAATTTATTATTTAATAATAAAGTATGTCTTCATGTAATTACAAACCCTGAAGAAAATAAAATAATTGAATTTAATAAAGGAATATCATAAGGATTAAATATTAAAATATTTTTAGGAGGTCAAATACTACCAATTTGAATATTTGGAGAAATACAACTGTGAAAATAAGTTCAAAATAAAGAAATGAAAAAAAATAATTCTGAAATAATAAATAAAATTATATTAAATTTTATTATATTTAACATACTTAATGTATGACATCCTTGATAAGTTCTTTCAGGAATTACATCACGTCATCATTGAAATATAATTATTAATAAATTAATTCAATTAAATAATAAAATATTAAATTATTAAATATAAATCAATTTAAAATTCTTATAAAATAAATTTATTAAAGATAATGATGTTATTAATGGTCAAGGACTTAAAGTAAACTAAATGAAAAGGATGATTAGAATTTATCATTTTAAGTTTAATTAGAGTCATTAAAATATAATAAACTTAAAATTGAAAACACATAAGATTGAATTATTGATACTGAAATTTCTAAAATAAATAATATATTTTGAATAATAATTATTAAAGGTAAAATTAATAAAAGTAAATTATTTATTGATGATCCTATTAAAGATAATAATAAATGACCAGCTAATATATCTGCAGTTAATCGAATTGTTAATGTTCACGGACAAATAATATTTCTAATAGTTTCAATTATAACTATAAATAATTTTAACTCAATAAATTAATGGAATAAATATTAATACTATTATTACTATAAATCAATTTATTGATAAATAAATATTTGCTGAAGGATCAAAAATACTAAATAAATTAGTTAACATTTATAAAATAAATATTTATTCTTAATTTAGAATCTAATTTATTATCTGTATAATATTTCATAAAATAAATTATAATTATAATAATAAAAACAATAATTAATGTATAAATATATAAATTTATTCAATTTATTGGTATTATTTGTGGAATTAAAAAATATAATAATTCATTAGAAGTAATTGTTTAGTTACTATAGTAGATTTAAAAGATCTATTCTTACATTTCAGACATCTAATGAGAAAATATTGATTATTAACAATAATTTTAAAATCACGATTTAATGTTATTATAATTTAACGAATTCGTTTTAAATAATTATATAATTAAAAATTGTTAGATTGTGGAGGGCTCAAACGTTGATTTGAGAACCTCGTTTAACGGGGGTCCGGATCGCGAGGGAATAGGAGGATGGAAAAGTAATCGTCACACGTTATATATATTTTCGCGTCGTCGACAGGGTTCGACGACGCCGTTTATTAGTCTTTAAATGCGAACAGCCGGTCTTAATTCGATTCTACGCGACAAAAACCTCGCCTGTCTGGCCGGCGTCTGGCGGCTTTTTTTTTTTTTTTTCTTTTTTTTTTTGTTGTGGGGAAAATCATCGAAAGACTCCCTCCCACCACTTTGGGGAGAGGCGGGAGGGGTGTGTGGGATTCCCCGCGCCCATTACTTTTATAACGGGCGCGGGACCTACCCATTAAAAACCCCACGGTGACCCTTCCGCACGATGTGGAGGATACCGGGAATCGCTCGAAGCATACTTCCGGTCTCCTCCCGTGCCCGCGATTTGCGCCCACCCGCGGTGGGGCAAACGGTCCCCCCGGCAATCGCCCTCTCTCAAAGCGGCAGGACGAGGCCACTTCGTCTTGCCGCCATCCGTCCCGGGGCCGCGTCTAGTGGCGGCTGCGAGCTCCAACTCGCAACCGCCGCGACCCCGTTTCTACCCCTCGGAGGCCGGCAGCCCATGGCCGCACCAGGCCACCGAGGTTGCCGCCCGTGCGCCGGACCCGGACAGGAGGCACTGACACCCCATCCGGTCCGACCTTGCCTGCCGCCTGGCGGAGGGGGCTCCTATCAGGACCCGCCTCCCAGCCTGGGTCATGCGCCACCCCGAGGGGGCCGACGCGTGGCCAGACGTCCAGGCGACACTCAGTTTGCCACAAACGAGCGCGAGCCTCAGCGCGCCGCTGACTCGCGTTTCCTTCCCGGCAGCGCGCCCGCGTGGACTCCTTCTGCAGCATTACGCTTTCGCAGAAGGAGGCCACGGCCCTCCACTTCGCCTCGTTGCCGAGCCTGGCGCGCACAATGCCCGGCAGCGAGACATCCCGCCCGATGACGCCGACCAGGACACGGCGCTCCCATCCCACGCAGTGCACACCTCGAGGTTATGTTCCGCCGTGTCCTGCTCAGCGTCACAATGGCAGCAACGCGCCGTCGGCTCCTTCCCTATCCGGCACAGGTATCTCCCGAAGCTACCATGCCCCGAAAACACCTGTGCCATCCGGTAGGTGAGGCTTCCATGGCCTCTGTCCAGCCACTCACATAGGGGTGGCCGAACAGCCCCGACTGTCCGGTGCCCCGCGGTAGGCGGAGCCAACCGCTCCTGCCACGCGTGCACCACGAACTGCCGGGCCTGGAGCTTCAACTCGCTCCAAACAGGTTCCTGCACACCCGGGACCGCCACCGCTCCCGCGCGACGGGCGACGCGGAGACGATACATCATCGCGTGCGACCGCGCGAGGAGATCCATGGGCGGCATCCCCGCAAGAACCGTCGCCGCCTCAGGCGACACGGTCCGGTACCAGCGGACGACCCTTAGCGCCATCCAACTCTGCACCCGACGCCGCATCGTCATGCAGCGCCGGGAGACCGCCAGGTCGTCCGCCCAGACGGGGGCCCCGAATAGGGCCACCGACTGAACCATCGCCACATAGAGGCGGCGAACTCGGGCCGCCGGGCCCCCCAGGTTTGGCAGAATCCGGCCCAAAGCCCCGACCATCCTCTCCAGCCGGGGGACCAAGCAGCGAAAATGCTCCTCGAAGCGCCAGTGGCTATCGAGGATCAGCCCCAGATACCTCATCTGGGGCTTCACCCCGATATTAGCCTCACCCACCCGGATCAGAGGGGGTGGCGGATCCTGCCGAGTTGAATGGAACGCTATCACCTCGGTCTTATGGACCGCCACCGTCATCCCCATCCCTCTGATCCGGTCGACGACGCGTTGCGGCCCTTCCTCCGCGAGACGCTTGACCCTCCCCCAGTGCGCCCCGACGGCCAGCACCAGTGTGTCATCCGCATAATACACGGCGCTGACGCCGTCGGGGAGGTCGGCCCGCAACATCAGGTCAGTACGCGATGTTCCACAGGAGTGGCCCGAGGACCGACCCTGCGGAACAAAGCAGTACACCTCCGTCCTCATATGACCATCCAGGCCCGGATACTCGATCCACCTTCCGCGGAGATAATCCCCGATGACCGACCCGTGACAAGGGGGGACCCGATGATATTCGAGCCCACTCCTTATCTCCTGCCAGGGCAGGGTGTTAAAGGCGTTGGCAATATCCTTGGATATTGCCAAAGCCACCCCTCCCCGGAAGACGCGACCGACCCCGAGAGGGCCCTGACACGACCTATCGCGTCGATGGTCGATCGACCCTCCCGGAAACCGTACTGGCAGTCGGTCAGGCCGGGGGCACCCCGCGACAGGTGCTCGACGAGGCGGGCAGCAACCACCCGCTCGAAGAGCTTGCGTACCTCGTCGAGGAGACAGATGGGCCGGTATGCGGAGGGAGACTACGCGGGCCGACCCTCCTTCTGGAGGAGGACCATCCTCGCCACCTTCCAACTGGAAGGGAATCGCCCGTCCCTCAGGCATCGGTCATACAACCGCCCGAGGTCGGCCCCAAGGACGCCCTGGGGCAAGACCCAAACCCGACCGGGCACACCATCCGGGCCCGGGGCCGTGTTACACACCCCGAGCCGTCTGATGGCCGCCGCCATCTCCCCCTGGGTGACCCCAGCTCGGCCGCCCACTCCCTTGGGCCTGCCGCCGCCGCCGGAGGACGCGGCCCCCTCAACCCAATTGGGAAAAGAGTATTGACCGCGTCCTCGAGCAGCCAGGGGTGAAGACCCTCGGCGACGGGGGGCGCCCACGGGCGGAGCTTTTTCAGCACCACCTTGTACAGGCGCCCCCAAGGATCGTCATCGAGGGTCTGGAGGAGATCCTTCCATGCCCGGGTCTTGGCCCGTTTGATGGTGACCTGCAGAGCAACCCGCGCGATGCGGTATGCCTCATGCAGGTCGTCTGCCCTCGCTTGCGCCACACCAACGACCGGTCGTACAGGACTGCGCGCGCGGGTGTATTGGCGTCGGGCGCGGACGCTTGCGACGCGCAATTCCGCGATCGCAGCCGACCACCAGTACACCGCACGGCGAGGAGAAGCTCGCCCTACCCGGGGCATCGCCGCGTCACAAATGTTTGCGACTAGTCCTCCGAGCCGGGCGACCTCCTCCATGCTCGGCAACTCGGCCGCCTCCTGCGACCAAGTTGCAGCGAGGGCAGCTGGCATCAGGGCGTCCTTGTCCAGGCGCCGAAGCGCCCAGCGGCGTGGTGGGGTGCCATCCGGGCGGTGGTGCCGGAATGCAGCCCCGGCGGCAGAGACCTCCATCCGAGTATACCGGTGATCGGAGAGTGTCTCTGCCCCCGGGACCACCTGCCAACCCGACACCATGCGCACGGCGTTGGGGGTCGCGAATCCAACATCCACGATGGACCCCCCATATCGCCGCACTCACGTGTGCGCCGACCCCCGGTTCAGTAACCGAAGGTCGAGCCCCGCCGCCCAGTCGCCCAGGATCCCGCCGCGATCAATTGATGAATTAGATTAATAATTAATTCTGATCCATAATATGTTGCTATTCATCTAAAAACTTTAATTCCAGTAGGAATAGCAATAATTATAGTTGCTGATGTAAAATAAGATCGAGTATCAACATCTAATCCCACTGTAAATATATGATGAGCTCATGCAATGAAACCTAAAAATCCAATACCTAATATAGCATAAATTATTCCAATATTACCAAATGTTTCTTTATTACCTCTTTCATTAAAAATAATATGAGAAATTAAACCATATCCAGGTGAAATTACAATATAAACTTCAGGATGACCAAAAAATCAAAATAAATGTTGATAAAGAATTGGATCTCCTCCCACAGATGGATAAAAAAAAGAAATATTTAAATTACGATCAGTAAATAATATAGTAATCGCTCCTGCTAATACAGGTAAAGATAATAATAATAAGATTGTTGTAATAAAAACTGATCAAAAAAATAAAGATAATCGATCATAATATAAATTATAATTTTTTATATTTAAAATTGTTACAATAAAATTTATAGATCTTATAATTGATGAAATACCTGCAATATGAAGAGAAAAAATTGTTAAATCAACAGACAATGAAGGATGATATATTGAAGAAGATAATGGAGGATAAACAGTTTATCCAGTTCCACTTCCAGAATATAAAATTCTTCTTAATAATAATAAAAGAAGGAGGTAATAATCAAAATCTTATATCGTTTATACGTGCAAATGCTATATCAGGTGCTCCAACTATTAATTGAATTAATGAATTTCCAATCCACCAATTAAATAAGGTATAACTATAAAAAAAGTTATAATAAAAGCATGATGTTTCGTGACGTTATTGGCTTTAGGAATAGGAAGGCCACGGGGCGCAAGTTTTACCCTTTTTCAAGGGGCGGAGTGATATTACAGGAAATTAAACAGTCACAGACAGTTATATCAGCACCAGTTTATTCGCCGTATTCGCGATATGCGTGTAAGCGGCTCCCGGATTAATTTCGCGATATGCGTGTAAGCGGCTCACGGATTAATATAAGAATCAGAGCAGTTAACTTTAGGTTGAACTTTTACGTGTTGGCACGTGGCACTGGAAAAGGACTCTGCGACGTACAAAAAATGGCGACACTGATCACACACGTTCACTGGATATCTTTTTAGTGTACTTTTAGGAGAATCGAACAGCGAGAGAGAGTTTTTACCGGTCGTACGCCGGTATTTGTATGATCGCCGAGTCTCAAAAAAACCGGGATTTGACGTCGATCCAATTATCGACTAACATTGCGTAGTGTATCTGATGTTATTTTGTTACACTCATTGATGGTACGATCCCTCATATTGGCCATTGTAGTCGGAGGCTCAGCGTACACTTTATTTTTTAAGTAGCCCCACAAGAAAAAGTCGAGAGGCGTTAGATCTGGTGATCTTGCCGGAAAATGAATGGTGCCACCTCGCCCTATCCAACGATTTGGGAACATTCGATTTAATGTATCCCTTGCTATTCTTGAATAATGAGCAGGGCAACCATCCTGTTGAATCCACATTATTTGTCGTGTATGCAATGGTAAATTATCTAAAAATGTCCATAGAGTGTTTGATAAAAAATCTGCATATTTTGGTCCAGTTAGTGATCTTTCGATAAAGTACGGACCAATAAGTCTATCGCCGAGTATGCCTATCCAAACATTTACACTCCATCGATGTTGATTATCTACTTGTCTAAACCAATGAAGGTTTTCCGTTGACTAATAATGCATATTTCTTGAATTCATTGATCCATTTTTCGTAAACGTTGCTTCGTCCGTGAACATAACATTGTTGAAAAAGTAGTCTCTTTGAGAGAGAGCCCAATTACAAAATTCTAAACGTTGAAGATGGTCATTTGCGGTCAGTTCTTGAACCTTTGATACATGATATGAATGGTGTTTGTGCGTTTTGAGTATGCGTAAAATACTTTTGCGGCTAATTCCAGCTTGTCTTTCGATTTCGCGAGAGCTGACGGATGGATTTAATGTAATTGCGGCTAACACTACAATTTCGTTTGCTTCATTTGTTATTGTTTTATTACGGATTGCCTTTTTGCGTAATAATTGCCCTGTCTGGTGGAATTTTTTAAAACATAATCAAAGGTACGACGATGGATGATTTTGTTGAGGAAATCTATTGGCGTATAATCTTTCTGCATGTGTAGCACTTTTCCTAGCTTCAAAATAAATTGATAACATGTCTATCCTTTCTTCTTTAGAATACTTCATTAGAAAGTTATAATTCACCGTATCGCCGTATTCACCGTATCAGAGACGTAGCAGAGACTAAATTTCACAATAAGTAGGAGAGCAAGAATTATCAACACAGAAAATGTAAATATTTACATTGATAATTCTTGCTTTCCTACTACATTATCACACTGAATTCATATTGACCAGAAAGTCGAGATTTCCTAACAAATTACAATTAAAATATCTCCTAAACTAATGATTTTTTTACACAAATAGATTAATACTTTTTTGTAAAGAATATGAAGGAGCATCAGCCGATGCAATAAAAAGTATGTGATTCCATTTAAAAACATTAATGACCTTCATATGTCCTTTACACGTCCGCCTACAAAAAATGTACTATCAGAATGTGCCCCTCTCAAAACCATTCAACTTCATCTGTAACATTGTTTGCTATGTGTAATAATAATGACGTAAATCTAGATGGCAAAATGTGGTGACCCACCCTGTATATATAAATTATATAATTAATTTCATAGAATTATTATTTTTTAATTAAAAATTTAATATATTATTATAAAATAATTAAATAGTCATAAATATTAATTATAATATTCAACATTTATAATACAAAAAAAATATATACTAAAAATATTATAAAATAAATAAATAATCTTATATATACATACATACTTACTAACGCCAGGGTATATGGTAAGGGAGGAGACGAAGAGGAAAAAGTTGAGGACGTGGGCAGGAGGAAGGGCAGGGAGATACGAGGAGAAACTGAGTTGGGGTGAGGGAGGGGAGTTGGACAGGTGGTGCCTGGTAGAGATAAGGGAAAGGGAAAGGGAAGGGGGAGAGGAATTGTCGGCATGGGAGAGAGATAGGTTGGGGTGTAGAGGGTTTGGAGGGGTGAGGGAAGGAGGGGAAGGGACAAGTGGTCGAGGGGGCTGGGCGGGATGGGAGGTGGAATATGGTAGGAGGCAGGAAGAGGAGAGAAGGGGAAAGATTGCGCAGTCAAGGTACAATAAATGGTATAGAGTGATGGTGGTAGGGTGATACTGAGGTACCTGAAGACAGGGTGGGAGAGGTGAGGTATGGGAGACTAGCAAGGTATAGGATGGGGAACGAAATGAGGGGGAGATACTGGGGAGGAGGAAGAGAGGAGATGCAGGGTATGTGGAGGGGGAGGAGGAGACGTGGGAGCACGTCTTGAGAGTACAGGGATGTGGCCGTGGGGACGCGGATCGGGGAAAAGATAAGGGAGATTTTGGACGAGGGAGGGAGGGGAGGTTTGGATAAAGAGGCTGGAGGGTAGGAGGAGAGAGAGAGTGGAGGAAGGGGAGGGGGCTTGAAGGAGGGAGGCACACGGAAGGAAGGAGCGAAAGAAAGAATGGAGGGAAAGCGTGGAAATGGAAGTCGAAGGCGGGGAGGGCGAGCGGAAGTAGAGGCGCAGGGGAGAATGAAGGAGAGATCGAGAGAGAGAGCGTGTAGGTTAAGAGTAGCTTAAGAGTAGGTTAAGAGCGAGCGGAATGAGAGAAAGGGGGAAATGCGTACGGAGCGGTAGAGTAAGAGTACGAGATAAGTTAGGTTAAGGAAGGTTTGTAAGGAAGATTGTAAGATAAGGAGGAGTGCTTGTAACCCTAAGGGGAAGGCAATAAAATTATACTACTACTACTACTACTACATACTTACTAAATTTTTTATTATTGTTTAATTATCGCGTTAATTCGAAGCATAAAAGAATAGTAGAATAATATTCGTCACCCAGTATTGTTTTTCTGTGTATGTTACCGACTCGAGAACGTTCGGCTTTCAAAGCTCGCTACGCGAAAACAAGACAGGTTATAACACTGTCACATACGGATTTCTTCGAAACATCACGCGATCGACGAAACTACGCGTGATTTCGAGCTAACGTCTCGGCGCGTGTAGAAAGAGAAGGTACGACAATAATAAGTTAAACAAAGACGAATTCAAATTCGGATACAGCGCCGCTAGTCGGAGATTCTCCTCCGAATTTGACAAACCGTGCTAGATCGTCACTCTTAATTTGGAATCGGCCGTGAGCAGATGGGCATACGATCCTGCTCCCCGACATTTCCAAGAATTTCGAATAGTTTCCAGTCACTCGAACTTTTCGACGAAATTGTAAACGTGGGTTGGAAGTGCCGAACGAGAACGGATTGGGAATCCATCCGGTAACGTCAATACTTCCACAAAACCCGTTTACAATTTAAATAATCAAAGAGTCATATACGTGGACAGGAAGTTCAAATACGGAACGGATTGAAAAACAATCTTATACCGTGAACTTCCCCAACCCGTCTATTATTTAAAGAACAGCTGTAAACGTGAACCACAAGTTCAATACAGAACGGATTGGAAAACAATTCTATACCGTGAACTTGTACAGGACGTTCAATACGGAACGGGTTGTAAAGCAACCCTATCCCGTGAACCTCCGTAGGAAGTTCAATACGGGACGGGTTGTGAAGCAACCCCATCCCGTGAACTTCCGTCAGCCGTTTACCAATAAAACCGATCAAGCAAGACTGTACAAATCTTGCAGGTTACAATCCGAGATTTCGAATTCAGCAGTGGGTACGATCCACCTCAGCCTGAATACAAACACGTATCGCTGTAATCAGGGTCGTGTCGGAGGTATCAAGGTTGACCTCGAACCTCGCTTGACTGTCAAACGGCTCGAAACCCACAATCCAGGGCGTATAAAATACCCTTGGTGGCTTTGCCATCTTCCAGTCGAAGTGTGGGACAATTCTCTCCCAGCTTACGGCGAATCGCGAGAACACGCTCAAAGATCGCCAGCCTAGTACGGTCGCTGCGCGTAGGACGTTGATTCATTAAGCAACGTGGTGTCAGGCCCACAGTAAGTCGACCCAAGGGCGCCGTTGGCAAACTGGCACCACACCGTGCCCGTACGCACGAAAAAAGGTGGTAAAGGGCCAAGGACCGTGTACGTTTCATCCTTACAACCTCCATCCGTTACCCTCTCCTACGATAGTCGAAACCTGCAGTCGGGAAAGAAACGAGGTTGAAACACTCTTCCCCAAAACTGCAATCAGCTGTTTCCCGGTTTAAAGGAAACGCACACAAACATATACAGTCCACTAGCTTAGCTGCGTAACGCGGCGGCTGAGTTTCCGCTCCTGAGTGCGACAAGCACAATCGGGAGCGCGTACAAATTAAAGCGAGACGGATAGAGTGACTAACGTTACCATGTATTTACACCTAGTTCCGTCTCTTTTGTTTCAGAGCGGCGTGGAGCGAGAAGCCACCATACACCGGCCAACAAGCAGATTTTTTTGTAAAATAAGCTAATAAGAGCAGCTGCGCGTTTAAAGGTCAATAAACGGCGTCGTCGACCTATTTCGACGACGCGAAAATAAAATCTAACGTGTGACAATTACTTTTCCATCCTCCTATTCCCTCGCGATCCGGACCCCCGCTAGACGAGGTTCTCAAATCAGTTTTGAGCCCTCCACATTCTAACAATTATTATGATTATTTTTATATGTATATGACTTAATAAATTTATAAGGAAAATAAAATACATTATTAAATAAACTTAAATAATTCCTAACTATTATAATCCTTGCAAATACTAAAATAATTAAAAAAATTTATATAATTCATAATTATATATTATTGTTAGAGCACTCAGGGGCTCTAACTGTCTGGTTCCGGACGAGGGAGAAGATAGGATAGAGAGAATTTTTACAAGTTTTCAATTAACTTTTTATTATGAAAATAAACAAAATTACCAAATTACAAAAAACTTAACGGAATAACAGAAAATTTATAGGGACGACGGCTCAGGAATCTTCGGCCGCGTCTCCTCTTTTCCTTTTCCTTCTAAGGTCTTCTGTAACAAAAATTATACAAGAAGTATAATTATTTGCGGACAGCTATTATGTTAACGCGCTCGTCAGCTGTTTATCTCGCCCAAGCGACCGTATGGTGTGCTCGAAGGAGAGTTAACTGCCGATTTGGCACAGAAACAAGTGGACTGTATTATTTTGTTTTGGTCAGTGAAATTCGCTCGCCACGATTTCACCGACGCACGTAACCGGGTAGACGAGATTGTCCTTCGTTCTACCGGGTTCTGCTCAGCAATGCCACGGACGGGAAACCAAATGGAGGTTGTAAGGCTCCAAATGGCTATATCCCGCGAGCACACTCACCGTGCGGGTGACGTTCGGACGCCACCCACGCAAGAGGACGCTTCGTCCTGGTACGGGTACCTCGTCGGCGGTTCCTCAGGAACGGCCTGCGGCCTACCCACGCAGCTGCCTCGACAGCGTTTCCTTATCCTGAAGGAAACGCCCGACAGCCCGCCGTGGTTCCTCGTCGGCGGTTCCCTTCACGAGGAAACCGGCCTGCGGCTCGCCGAATTAGGACGACGTCCTTTGTAATCACTAACCACCCTACGGTCACAGCCCAGTGTGGTTAACTCCACAACTGGTAGTGGGTGTAGCGGTGGAAGGCCGGTGCTTCGAACCCCTTTCCTCACAGTGGTCGCTTGTGCTCTACCTTGTCACCTCACGACTGAATCACTGGAGCGGGTTCTCTAAATCCCGGTGCACGGTGAACACCGCGAAGGATACCAATACCTGGGTATCTACCTTCCGGTTGCTCCTACGCCGTACGGCTTGAACGGGTCGTCGAAACTACCACTCCACCGGTCGGTGCACTCTATGTGGCACACCACACGGGTGGTCCGAGTGGGTTCTTCGTTCCCTTCGAATGGTGAACCACCACCAGGGAATATCAGTATATCGATATTTCCGTTACAGTGGCTCTAACCGTATTCACTTGGAAAGGTCTCAAGGTGCTGAACACCGATTCCCCAACGTCGCAGTCGCGGCAACGAATTGCAACGTTCAATCACAATCTCAGGTCTACGATCGCGTCACGCGCGGCGTGCACTGCGATCGCTGCAACGACAGGCAGATTGTCCTTCCTATTCGTGGGAAAATCTCAAGTCGCTTTGACGAGATTTTCCTTGAATGAATCTATTTGCTGTCCGGGTATTAACAAAGAGTGAGCTGAACGCTTCGACTCTTCAGAGCTCGTGCGAGAAAACGGAGCGAGATCGCTAACAGGTCTGCTCTCGATCGTCGACGGCTCAGTACTGAACCGTGACGATCTGCAAGCAGCGACGGCCCCGGCTGGGCTTCGTCGCGCAAGCGCAGAACCGCGTAGCGACAAAACACGCTGCTGGGCCCGGGCGGCTACGCGCTGCATGGCCACGATGCGTCGTTGCCGCGTTTAGGCCGTCGATCTCGATTCGATAAATCGATTCTTCTCCCTCTCGGCGCTAACAACACGATTTCTGGAATTTATTCTCCGAATCCAGAATTCCAGTGTAGCTGGCTAGAAAACAATCGTAACAGGCCGCTGTATTCTGTACAGACGATGAAACAATTCTTCGCCAGCAGAACCTTCTAAAATTACGCGAATTCATTATAGATACGGGAATCGCGGCCGAGTTTTTCCGTCTCGGACTCACGCGATATTTAAACAATTATAAATTCAAAAAATGCTCATTTTATTAAAATAGTTATTATAGGAGGTAAGCTTGAATATAATATTGAAATTAAAGTTATTAAAATAGAATGATATCATCATATTTGATCTCAATTATTTAAAATTAATTCCTCTTCAATTCCAATTACAGGTTCTAATTCATTTATTACAGAAAATAATAAAAATTATATTAAAGTATATATAATAAAATATAAAATAAATAACTTTGTAGAAACTATTAAAATTAATAATATAACTGATGTATGAGAAATTGCAGAATAAATAAATAATTTTTTTATAGAAGTAGAAGAAATTAAAACTATAATTAGTGAATATAATATATTAATAATAATAATAAATATTATAATATTAGTTTATTCTCTTAATAAAAATATTAAACATACAGGTTGAACTTTCAAAATAGTTGAAAATATAAATAAATTCATTCATTTCATATTTTTTGAAATATATACGTATCAAGGACTAAAAGGAAATGTACGTAATTTTTTTTTTTTAAAAACAATGCAATTAAAATTATAGATTTATGTAAATATTCAAGACCTTCTATTATAAGCGCCGGGCCCGGCAGTTCGTGGTGCACGCGTGGCAGGAGCGGTTGGCCCTGCCTACCGCGAGGCACCGGACAGTCGGGGCTGTTCGGCCACTCCTATGTGAGTGGCTGGACAGAGGCCATGGAAGCCTCATCTGCCGGATGGCCCAGGTGTTTTCGAGGCATGGCAGCTTCGGGAGATACCTGTGCCGGATAGGGAAGGAGACGACGGCGCGTTGCTGCCATTGTGACGCTGAGCAGGACACGGCGGAACATACCCTCGAGGTATGCGCTGCATGGAGGGTGAACGCCGTGTCCTGATCGGCGTCATCGGGTGGATGTCTCGCTGCCGGGCATGGTGCGCGCCATGCTCGGCAGCGAGGAGAAGTGGAGGGCCGTGGCCTCCTTCTGCGAAATCGTAATGTTGCCGTAATGCTGACGCTCGCGCTCGTTTGGTGGCGAGAGAGCGTAACCTGGGTGTCAGGCGACGCGGGCCGCACCCTCGGCGTGGCGTGCATGACCCAGGCTGGGAGTGGGGTCCTGATAGAGCCCCTCCCGCCAGGCGGCGCAGGGTCGGACCGGAGGGGTGGCATTGCCTCCTGGTCCGGGTCCGGCGCACGGAGCGGCACCCCGGTGGCCTGGTGCGGCCGTTAGCTGCCGGCCTCCGAGGGGTAGAAACGGGTCGCGGCGGTTGCGAGTTAGCTCGCAGCCGCCTCTAGACGCGGCCCTGACGGCTGGCGGCAGGACGATGTGGCCTCGTCCTGCCGCTATGAGACAGGGCGATTACCGGGGGGACCGTTTGTCCTCCCGCGGATGGGTGCAAAGCGCGTGCACGGGGAGGATACCGGAAGTATGCTTCGAGCGATTCTCGGTATCCTCCCAAATCGTGCGGAAGGGTCACCGTGGGGTTTTTAGTGGGTAAGTCCCGCGCCCGTTATAATGGTGCCAAAGAGGTGGGAGGGAGTCTTTCGAAGATTTTCCCCACGACAAAAAAAAAAAAAAAAAAAAAAATTCATCGGTCCTGAGTTGGAGCCACGCGCGTTCGCCTACCTCGACGATATCATCGTGCTGGGAGGTACGTTCGAGGAACTCCTCCACAACCTGCGGCAGGTGTTGCGACGGTTGCAGCGGGCCCAGCTGCGCATTAACCCCGAGAAGTGCCACTTCTGCCGCCGCGAACTTAAGTACCTGGGGCACGTGGTCACCGAAGAAGGGGTGAAAACGGACCCCGACAATGTGGAAGCCATCCACCGAGTACCGCCCCCGACCAACCTATGGGAACTCCGACGCTTCCTCGGGATGGTATCCTGGAACCGCCGCTACGTACCCCGTTTCTCCGACCTCACCGCAACGCTAACCCGACTGCTGGAGAAGCGCCGCCGGTGGCAGTAGACCACCACCGAAGACACCGCCTTCCAGGCCCTGCGACATCACCTCGCTACCGCCCCGGTACTTACTTGTCCGGACTTCGAGCGACCGTTTACGCTCCAAACCGACGCCAGCCAAGACGGACTCGGGGCAGTCCTTACCCAGGACCACGACGGCATCGGAACGCGTCGTCGCCTACGCCAGCAGAAGGCTGAACCCGGCCGAACGGAATTATTCCGTCACCGAGAAAGAGTGCTTGGCCGTGGTATGGGGCATCCGCAAGATGTGAGCCTACCTGGAGGGATACCGGTTCACCGTTCCTCACCGACCACCAGGCTTTGAAGTGGCTCCGCTCCATTGATAGCCCGTCCGGCCGTTCTGGCCTCGCTGGAGCCTTGAGCTCCAGCAGTATGATTTCGACATACAGTACCGGAAGGGGGAGAACAACCTCGTGGCCGACGCGCTCTCCCGACAACCCGAGTTAGCCAGCCTCGATACAGGCTGCCGGTGGTACGACCGTACCAAGGAAGCGCGGTTACCCAGGAGCCGGCCAAACACCCGGACTTTTGCCTCCGCGAAGAGGGTCTCTTCCGCCGTATTCCCGACACCACGGGATTGCACCCGGACCAGGAGTGGAAGCGCTGCATCCCGCTACCGCAACGGGACGAGATATTGCGGGCCGCCCACGATGCACCAACCGCCGGCCATCTGGGCATCGCCAAGACCTGCACCCGGCATAGCCCAGCCTCTACTATTGGCCGGGTATGTTTCGCGATGCCACCCGCCACGTTCGCCACCGCCGCTCGTGCCTCAAGTACAAGGCCTTACAACGGGCGCCCGCCGGGCAAATGTTCACTACCCCCGCCGTCCAGCCATGGGAGGTAGTCGCCGCTGACTTAGTCGGCCCGCTGCCCCGGTCAATGGGGGGCTTCACCACGTTACTCGTCTGCCAGGACAAATTTACCAAATGGGTAGAACTGCACCCCCTCCGCACCGCCACCGCTACCGCAATCGCCCGGTTACTCAAGCAACACGTGATCTTACGACACGGGAGCCCTCGCCGCCTCATCACCGACAACGGCCGACAATTCGTCGGCAAGGAAATGGCAGCCTTATGCCGCCAGTACGGCATCGAGCACCGTACGACGCCACCGTACACACCGCAGTGCAACCCGGTGGACCGGACGAACCGGGTGATCGAAACAATGATCGCCCAGTTCACGGAAGAGGACCACCAAACCTGGGATCAGCGGCTCCCCGAGCTCACCTACGCCTACAACACGGCGCACCACGACACCACCGGCCAGACCCCGGCGTTTCTAAACTATGGACGGAGCCACCGACTCCCGATCCAGCCCGGAATCCGTTCCCCGGACGCACCCGACGAGCCTGACCCACCGACATCGCCACATGGCGCCAACGCCTGGCCCAGCTTCAGGACGCCTACCAACTGGCACGGTGGAGCCAAGCAAAGGCCCACGAAGGGCAGCGCAAGGTATATAACCTTCGACGTCGGGACTGGCGGCCCCAAATAGGGGACGAGGTGATAGCGCGGGAACATCACCTCAGCGCCGCCATCCGTGGCTTCAACGCGAAGCTAGCACCAAAATATGCCGGTCCCTTCCGCGTGGTCGTCTTTGAAGGACCGAACATAGTCCGAGTTACGATGCCGCGGCGCCAGGATCGCTCGCGTCCATCTACAGGACCTCAAACCCTGCGCGCACCGAGGACGAAGGAGTGGGGACGCAACCGATCTCCTGCTACCCCGCGACCGGGTATAAAACCCGGCCAACCGGCCGACACCAGGCATTCGGAGCTCCAGCGTCATGCCGAGGTCCGAACAAGTTGCTGCTCGCCAAGCCGGCACAGGCGCCCAAACCCGTGGGGTTAGCCCACCAGCCGCCCATCGAGGCCCGGCTACGCGCCGGCCCTCGAACACCGCACCCGCCAGCGTCGAAGAGAGGACCGCCACCCCGGATGCGGGCCGGCATCCGAACTCCGCCAGGGGCCTCGACCTCACGGTCTCCCGACCGGCCCACCAGCCCGACCTCGTCAAGGGATGGCCGCGATGACTAGGGCCTCCCGCCCGAAGGGGCCGCGAGTCGGCCGACCCGGCCAGCCGTCCGCCGGGTCAGCCGACTCCAAGACCACCGGGTCCGATTGACCCTGACCGCCACCAGGCCACGAGAGGGTGCCTTCCCCACGAGGGGACCAACCACCGCCCAGCGGGCCTCCAGCCCGCGGCCCGCAGCCAACTCCAGGAAGCGGGCCCACCAGCCGGCACCCAGCCGGCCTTCCAGCAGGCCCTCCAGCCAGCCCACCAGCCGGCCTACCGGACGACCAACCTCGGGCCCTCAACCAGCCCGTCGGGCCACTTCCGACAACGCCCCTACCCCAAACCCCCCCACCGAGCCCGCGAGCAAACCGTCGACCGACACCGCGGTCGACGTAGCGACCGAAACCGCGGTCGCCGGTGGAGCCACCCCGGCAGCACCGGCGGCCGAAGACCGTGCCCCGCCGCAGTGGGCCCCCGACGGCGACACCGTCCGCATCAACCCGACGCGGTTACGGATCGGACGGTGGTACACGATCCCCGCGCGCCTCGCCACCTTCGTGGTGACGAGGAACAAAAATGGCACCCTCACGGTGCGCCCCCGCACTCCGTCCCCCCGAACCCCTAGGTTGCTTAGCCTGTAAGCCGTGTATATCGCCCAATAAATAGTT
Source organism: Colletes collaris (assembly GCA_030068185.1). Classification (NCBI taxonomy): domain Eukaryota; kingdom Metazoa; phylum Arthropoda; class Insecta; order Hymenoptera; family Colletidae; genus Colletes; species Colletes collaris. The sequence continues at coordinate 127,118 of JASGYR010000274.1, forward strand.
TATGTGTACTTACGTGTCCGACCAAGTCCCCCATGTCTAATGTTAAGCCGACGTGCCGCGACGAAGCGTCCGCGCTCCGGAAGAAAGGGGGGGATGTAACGCCGATATCCCCTCCAAGGCGCTGACCGAGCGTCGTCGCGGCTATGTCTCCGCGGCCGGTAGTACCGCGCCCGGGCGCCAGGTGTCCGCGCCTTCGCGCAACCGATCTCGCGAGGCGCTAATTAGTCTCGCGGCCGCTAGGCGGCCGCAAATTCGCGCTACCGAATACGGCATCCGCGGATTATAAGATCCGGGCTATCGGCCGGAGACGGCGGACTTGTGCCGAGCTCACCGAAGCCTGTTCTAGTGGTGAGAGATTGCTGTAGTACAATATACGACCCAATCTGTACGAGTCCGCCGTTTTGAAAGCACGAGTGTGCGAGGGGCACTCTCGTGACCGAACCGCCATACCTCCGTCAATGGTCGCCATAGCGACCGACAGTCCGCTCCTACCTTCCTACCGGGGCCCTACCTCGTCGCCCGCCTTGTGGTAAGCGGCAGTAGGGCATTGTACTCCTACCCGATTCACGCCCCTCAGCCGTTTCCGACGACCCACCGCCCGTCAGTGGTTACCATAGTGACCGACAATCCGATCAAAGTCTTCCTTCCCGGGGCTCTGCCACCGTCGCCCGCCTTGTGGTAAGCGACGGCAGGGTATTGTCTCTCCCTCTACCGAGCGACCGACCGCTCTCCGCAACCGCCGAACGCTCTCCGCGATTACCGAGCAACCGAACGCTCTCCGCAACCGTCGAGCGCCCGAACGCTCTCCGCGACCGCCGAGCGACCGACCGCTAACCGTAGATTATAAGCCGCCGTTAGTCTTTAACATTGTCCGCGACCGTCTTAAACATTGTCCGCGTCCACCGTTAGTCTTGCTGCGTCCGCCGTTTGTGGCAGACACTGTCCGCCTTGTATATGATTAGCGAATAAACGTCTACATCACCGAAACCGCCTCCCTTCCACTCAACGCACTGAACCTTGGGCAGCCGACTGAGTCGGCCACCACCTTCCTCCGCGTCCCACGATCCGAAATGGACCGTCACCCAGGGGAACGGTCACAAGCTTTTTTGGATCATATCAGATTATTTCATAAAAATTTCATTGTATATCATTTCAAAATATTCCTATAATCAATTTACAATATCCAGTTAAAAATTGAATTTTCTCTATTATAAAATATCTTTTTTAGATCATATCAGACTATTTCATAAGAATTTCATTGTATATCATTTCAAAATATTGCTATAATCAATTTACAATATTTAATTAAAAATCGAGTTTTCTCTATTATTAAATAGCTTTTTGGAATCATATATCAGATTATTTCATAAGAATTTCATTGTATATCATTTCAAAATATTGCTATAATCAATTAACAATATCCATTTTTAAATATAATTTAAAAACTATAAAATAATATTCTCAATAAAAACTCCAAAATTTAAATAATTAAATATATACTTTTTTATTAATTAATAAAAATTTAATTTATAAAATCAATTATTTCCATTTAATATTTTTTTTTTTGTAAATAAATTTTGTATTCTATAAATATAGAAAAATAATTTTATATTAATAAATATTTATATAGAATATAATTATTTTAATAATATTATAGAGAAAAAATAAAATATTCATTAATAATTATTTTATAGATAACAAGTAATTGTTAAAATAGGTGCGAGTTGTTATCGCTCTCACCCTTTAACTTTGAGACCTAATTACGAGGGAGTGGGAATGTGTGGGAATGTGGATCGGTACACTGTAATTTCTTTCGCCTAGTCTGGTAGACTAGGCCATTTATTTAAAAATGTTTGAAATTTAATAAAAACAAGATTAAATAAAACAAAATGAAGAAATTTATAATTTTAAAATAGCCAGGAAAAACCGAGCCCGTTAGCGGGCTCGTAAAAAACCTGGCCGTGGTCTCTGGCCACTACGGCTCGAGTCTCGGTCGTCTGCAACAAAAAGAGACCGAAATTCGGCTGTAAATACTTGACAACGCTTCAATCTACGCGCTCCTTACTCTGTTTATGGTAAACAGGAGCGGGATTCTTACACAGCGTTAAGCAGCTGTATTAGTGGATCAGATATTGAACGTTTCTCGTGTGATCGAGAAACGTTCGATTGCAGTATGGGAAGGCGAGATTCTAATCTCGATTTTTCCTTGACTGCAAAGTTTGATTTTTGCAGGAGTGGACAACGGGCGGAGGTTGTAAGGCCTGAATATTGTTCGCTCCGCGGCACTTCACCGTCTCCTGGTCCGTACGGGACCGGTGTGATGCAAGCCCTTAACTGCGCTAGAAGCGTCTGAAGGTTAAGGTGCTTACACCACGGTGCCCTTTGAACGTCAGCTCTACACCGAGTGTCCTTACACTCTGGTGATTTGTGACCGACGTTCTAGCCATGCGAATTCAGCCGAGAGCACCCAGGGAATACGCCAAATAAGGCCCCTATGGGGGTGGTACTCAAACTGAATTTCGATCCTCGGAAACGACGGTTCCACCCAGGCTATATGCCACGAAGGCCCCTATAGATGGGTGTTAACACCGTGCAACAATCAATGGAGGATCGAGAAACTCTCTCGGTACCTCCTGCACGACCGCTTATGAAAACGGTACGTGTTTCTTTTGCACTTGCGTTTCGGAAACCACGTTCGTGCAGGTCGAAACCAGCTGGGAGCTCACCCAGGGTATATGCTACGAAGGCCCCTATGGGGGTGTTATCCTAAGCTCAGATTCGACCCTGGAACGGCGATCCCACCCAGGTATTTTGCTACAAAGGCGCCCTATAGGTGGGTTTTTATCACCGTGCAACTGTGGTTTTAACACACGACCGCTGATTACAGCGGTACGTGTTTTACGCACCGGTGGCGATAATCAAACACTATTCGAGTGTTAATTGGATTATATTCAGCCACCGATTGTTTCTTGACAATTGCTCAAGGTTTGAGAAAATTCTACGCAACGGTGGCGACAATCAAACACTATTCAAGTGTTAATTAGATTATTTTCAGCCACCGATTGCCTTTGTAAAATTACTCAGTGTTTAGAGACAATTTTCCGTGTCCAAGTGGTTCGTTCACCGCAGAGATCGAGCTAAACGCACGAAACCGTGAGGTACGAAATTCGACTTGGCTAAATTCTTTTCGAATTCACAGCAGTCTTGCTATCGTTCCGTGTCGGTTCCGTGGTGCAACGATACAATTAGACGAATCTAACAGATCGTATATAGCGAACACGGTATTAGACAAAGTCGGCTCTTAGAGGTCCGAACTCGTCGAGAACCAGAAAGCGAGTGATCGTAGAGACAGACCCTCTTGTGCGCGTTCGCGAGAGGGGAGATAACACCTGTTCTCATGGAACCGTTACTGGGCCGATCGCGTGACTATGATTGAAGGTAAATTTGGATTTTTTCTACACGGTATTTTCTGCTACGTTTAATAGCAGATGGGGAAGACAAGATTTGAGCCTCGATCTTCCCACTGCTGCTGGCTTGAATTTTGGCTGGAGGTGACAACAGTTGGAGGTTGTAAGGCTCCAAAAATTGTCCACTCCGTGATTCAGCGTCGTTTCCTGGTCCGTACGGGACTGGTGTGATGCAAGCCCTTAACTGCGCTAGAAGCGTCTGAACGTTAAGGTGCTTACACCAGGGTGCCCTTCTGAACGTCGCTCTACACCGAGTGTCCGTACACACTGGTGATGAGTGACCGACGTTCGAGCTAATCGAATTCAGCCGAGAGCACCCAGGGAATACGCCAAATAAGGCCCCTATGGGGGTGGTACTCATCCTGAAATTTCGACCCTCGGAAACGACAATCCCACTCAGGGTATACGCCTAAAGGCCCCTATCAGAGTGTTTGAATCGCACAAAAATTCAAGGAAAACCGAGAAGTTTTTTTCGGTGCTCGTTTCACGAAAGCTGTTTAGAGCGGTAAGTGCCTTCCACACAACGGTAGCGACCATCGAACACTATTTAAGTGTTACGATGATTGTTTTCAGCCACCGGTTGTTAATGGGAAATCGCTTATGCTATGAAACAATTGACGCAACGGTGGCGATAATCGAACACTATTTAAGTGCACACACGATTATGATCAGCCACCGGTTGTTCACTGTAAATTGTTTCAATGCTGCGTTTGATTCCAGAACGGTTCTTGTTCACACAACGATCACTAAACTCACGAAACTGTGAGGTACGAAATCCGACTAGGTTAATTCTTTTGAATTTACCACAGTCTTAATTTCGTTCCGTTTCGGTTCTGTGGTGTAACTATACAATTAAACGGATTTAATTGCGCGTATATCGTGATCGCGGTGTTGGACGAAGCGAACTCGTCGAGAACCAGATAGCAAGTGATCGTAGAGACAGACCCTCTTGTGCGCGTTCGCAAGAGGGGAGATTGTCTGTCTCGTATTAATCTTTGTATCCTCTCTGTTATTTCGGCGTAGTAACACCTGTTCCTCATGGAACCGTTACTGCGCCGATCGCGTGACTATGATTGAAGGTAAATTTGGATGTTTTCTACACGGTATTGCTCCCGAAGCAGGTTACGACGCAGAGAAGGCTCTGGAATGTCGCGAACACTGAGGACAACACCGTATAAGAAATGTCCCCTTTTTTCCATAGATCACGCGAGAATTTAACAGCCGCTTCTTAATAACGAATTAACGCGTTATTTAAACAAATGGATTCCTGACATATATATCTATAGCTTGATAATACATAAATATCTATGATTTCATAGAATCAGTAGATTATCTATTAATATACAAGTCATAATCTATTAACAATAAATTTAATATTCATATACTAATAAATATTTATATTAAATTCAATTATTTTGATAATATTATAGAAAAGGTATTGCAAGGAGTGAGCTAGGTTGCTGGATAGAAGGGAGTGTGCTAGGTAGCTAGTTTGCAGGAGAGAGCTAGGTAGCTAGCAAGTTAGGAGTGTGCTACATAGCTATCCTGCAAGCAGTGAGCTAGGTAGGTAGCAAACAAGGATTGAGATAGCTAGCTAGAGAGCAAGGGATGTGCTAGGTAGCTAGCATGGAAGGAGTGAGCTGGCTAACGATCTTGGAAGGAGTGAGCAAGGTAGCTAGCTGGCAAGGCGTGAGCTAGGTTGCTATCTAGCAAGGAGTGTGCTACGTATATGGCTAGCAAGGAGTCAGCTAGGTAACTATATAGCAAGGAGTGTAAGCATGCAGCTAGCAAGCAAGCAGTGAGCTAGGTAGGTATCTAGCAAGGACTGTGCTGTGTAGTAAGCTAGTAAGGAGTGAGCTAGGTAACTAGCCACCAAGGAGTGGGCATAGTAGCCCTGAAATCAAGGAGTGAGTCTGTAGTTAGCAAGCGAGGGGTGTGCTAGGTATCTAGCTAGCAAGAAGTGAGCTGGGTAGTTAGCTAGCAAAGAGTGAGCTAGGTAGTTGGGTAGCCATGAGTGTGCTAGGTAGCTAGCTAGCAAGGAGTGAGCTAGGTAGTTAGGACGCAAGGAGTGAGCTTGGTTGCTAGGTATCAAGGATTGAGCTTTTTTGCTGGCTAGAAAGGTGTGAGCTAGCTAGCTAGCTAGCAAGGAGGGTGCTAGGTAGCTAGATAGCAAGGAGGGTGCTAGGTAGCTAGATAGCAAGGAGGGAGCTCGGTAGCTAGCTAGAAAGGAGTGCGCTAGGTTGCAAGGTAACAAGGAATGAGCTCTGTTGCTGGCTAGAAAGGTGTGAGATAGCTAGCTAGCTAGCAAGGTGTGAGTTAGGCAGCTAGCTAGGAAGGAGTGAGCTGGGCAGGTAGCTAGCAAGGAGTGTAAGCATGTAGCTAGCTTGCAAGCAATACACTACTTAGCTAGATAGGAAGGAGTGTGCTAGACAGGTGGCTAGAAAGGTGTGAGCTAGCTAGCTAGCCAGCAAGGTGTGAGTTAGGCAGCTACCAAGCAAGGAGTGAGCTATGTAGCTAGCTTGCAAGGGGTGTGCTTGGTAGATTGCTTGGAAGGAATCAGCTAGGTAGCGAGCTAACAATGAGTGTGCGTGGTAGCTAGCTGTCAAGGAGTGAGCTAGTTGGCTAGCTATCAAGGAATGAGCTAGGTTGCTGGCTAGGAGGAGTGAGCTATTTAGCTATCTAGCAAGGAGTGAGCTAGGTACCTATCTAGCAAGGAGTGTGCAAGGTATCTCGCCAGCATGGAGTGATCTCGGATGCCAGCTAGCATGAAGTGTACGAGGCAGCCAGGTAGCAAGGTGTGAGATATGTAGCTCTCTAGCAAGCAGTGACCTAGGTAGCCTAGCATGGAGTGAGCTAGGTAGTTGGGTAGCCAAGAGTGTGCTAGGTAGCTAGCTAGCAAGGAGTGAGCTAGGTAGTTAGGACGACGAGTGAGCTAGGTTGCAAGGTATCAAGGAATGAGCTGTATTGCTGGCTAGAAAGGTGTGAGCTAGCTAGCTAGCTAGCAAGGAGGGTGCTAGGTAGCTAGATAGCAAGGAGGGAGCTAGGTAGCTAGCTAGAAAGGACTGAGCTAGGTTGCAAGGTAACAAGGAACCAAGTCGGTGGCTTGGGGATCCCCTAGGACCACCGTTCGCGGCGGGATCCTGGGCGACTGGGCGGCTGGGCCTGACCTTCGGTCGAACCGGGGGTCGGAGCACACGTGCGTGCGGCGATATGGGGTCTATCGTGATGATTCTAAGGACCCCAACGCCGTGCGCATGGTGTCGGGCTGGCAGGTGGCCCCGGAGGCAGAGACACTCTCCGATCACCGGTATATCCGGATGGAGGTCTTGCCGCGGGGGCTCCGTCCCGGCACCGCCGCCCGGATGGCATCCCACCGCGCCGCTGGGCGCTTCGGCGCCTGGACAAGGACGCCCTGATGGCAGCTGCCCTCGTTGCGACTTGCCGCAGGTGGCGGCCGAGTTGCATGGAGGAGGAGGCTGCCCGGCTTCCGGGGTACTAGTCGCAACCATTTGCGACGCGTCGATGCCCCTGGTCGGGCGAGCTTCTCATTGCCGGGCGGTGTACTGGTGGTCGGCCGCGATCGCGGAATTGCGGGTCGCGAGTGTCCGCGCCCGACGCCAGTACGCTCGCGCGCGCCGTCGTCTACGACCGGACGATGGCGTGGCGCGAGCGAGGGCAGATGACCTGTATGAGGCATACCGATGGCGCGGTTGCTCTGCAGGTCGCCATCAAACGGCCAAGGCGCTCCAGGTGAAGGATCTCCTCCAGACAATCGATGACGATCCTTGGGGGCGCCCGTACAGGGTGGTGCTGAAGAAGCTCCGCTTCGTGGGCGCCCTCGTCACCGGAGGTCTTGACTCCCCGGCTGCTGAGGACGTGGTCAATACTCTTTCCTCAATTTCCGGGTGAGGGGACCGTCCTCGGCGGAGGCGGCAGTCCCGCGGGAGTGGGCGGCCGAACTGGTCACCAGGAGTGGCTGCGGCCATCAGACGGCTCAGCGCGTAACACGGCCCCGGGTCCGATGGTGTGCCCGGCCGGGTTTGGGTCTTGACCCAGGGCGTCCTGGGGATGACTCAGGCGGTTGTTCGACCGATGCCGAGGGACGGGCGATTCCCCCAGTTGGAAGGTGCGAGGATGGTCCTTCCTCCGGAAGGGTCGGCCCGCGGAGTCTCCTCCGTACCGGCCCATCTGTCTCCTCGACGAGGTGCGCAAGCTCTTCGAGCGGTGATTGCCGCCCGCCTCGTCGAGCACCTGGCGCGGGTGCTCCCCGGCCCGCCGACCGCCAGTACGGTTTCCGGGAGGGTCGATCAACCATCGACGCGATAGGTCGTCAGCCCTCTGATCGGCCGTCTGGGGAGGGTGGCTTTGGCAATATCCTTGATATTGCCAACGCCTTTAACACCCTGCCCTGGGAGGAGAAGGAGGGGCTCGAATATCGGGTCCCCCCTGTCTCGGGGCGGTCATCGGGGGTTATATCCGCGGCAGGTGGATCGAGTATCCGAGCCGGGATGGGCATATGTGAGGAGGCGTACTGCGGTGTTCCGCAGGGTCGGTCCCCGGGCCACTCCTGTGGAACATCGCGTACGACGCAGTGTTGCGGGCCGACCTTCCTGACGGCGTCAGCGCCGTGTGTTATGCAGATGACACACTGGTGCTGGCTGTCGGGGCGCACTGGGGAGGGCCAGGGGCCGCGTCTCGCGGAGGAGGGGCGCAACGCGTCGTCGACCGGATCAGAGGGATGGGGATGACGGTGGCGGTCCATAAGACCGAGGTGATAGCGTTCCATTCACCTCGGCAGGATCCGCCACCCCCTCTGATCCGCGTGGGTGAGGCTAATATCGAGGTGAAGCCCCAGATGAGGTATCTGGGCTGATCCTCGATAGCCACTGGCGCCTCGGGAGGAGCATTTCCGCCGCTCGGTCCCCGGCTGGAGGATGGTCGGGGCTTTGGGCCGATTCTGCCGAACCTGGGAGGCCCGGCGGGCCGAGTTCGCCGCCTCTATGTGGCAATGGTTCAGTCGGTGGTCCATACGGGCCCCTGGTCTGGGCGGACGACCTGCGGCCTCCCGGCGCGGCATGACTATGCTGCGTCGGGTGCAGAGACGGGTGGCTCTGGCGGGTCGTCCGCGGGTACCGGACCGTGTCACATGAGGCGGCGACGGTTCTTGCGAAGCCGCCCATGGATCTCTCGCGCGGTCGCACGCGATGATATCGTCACCGCGTCGACCGTCGCGCGGGGTGGGGCGGTCCACGACGACCTGCTTGGGGCGAGTTGAAGCGCCAGGCCCGGCAGTCCGGTGCACGTGGCAAGAGCGGTTGGCTCTGCCTACCGCGGGGCACCGGACAGTCGGGCTGTTCGGCCACCCTATGTGAGTGGCTGACAGAGCCGCGGAAGCCTCACTTACAGGATGGCACAGGTACTCGGGGCATGGCAGCTTCGAGATACCTGTGCCGGATGGGGAGGAGCTGACGGCGCGTTGTTGCCACTGTGACGCTGCAGCACGGCGGAACATACCGAGGTATGCGCTGCATGAGGGTGAACGCCGTGTCCTGATCGGCGTCATCGGGTGGGATGTCCGTCGCCGGGCATGGTGTGCTGCTCGGCAGCGAGGAGAAGGAGGGTGCCGTGGCTTCCTTCTGCGAAATCGTACGTTGCAGAAGGAGACCGCGGGAAGGAGCGAGCGTCAGCGGCGTGCTGAAGCTGGCGCTCGTTTGGTGAAGCGAGAGCGCCGCCTGGGCGCGTCAGGCGACGCGGGCGGCTGGCGTGGCGCATGACCCAGGCTGGAGGGGTCCTGATAGAGCCCCTCCCGCCATGCGGCGGGGTCGACCGGATGGGGTGGCGGTGCCTCCTGTCTCGCCCGGCATTGGAGCGGCACCTCGGTGTCCTGGTGGCCATGAGCCGCCGGCCTCGAGGGGTAGAAAAGGCCGCGGCGGTTGCGAGTTGGGGCTCGAGCCGCTACCAGACGCGGCCCCTGGACGGATGGCGGCAGGACGATGTGACCTCGTCCTGCCGCTATGAGACAGGGAGTGATTAATGGGGACCGTTTGTCCCCTCTGCGGGGTGGGCGCAGCGCGGCAATGGAGGATACCGGAAGTATACTTCAAGCGATTCCCGGTATCCTCCCAAATCGTGCGGAAGGGTCACCGTGGGGTTTTTTTAGTGGGCAGGTCCCGCGCCCGTTAGGGCGCGGGGAATCCCACACACCCCTCCCGCCTCTCCCCAAAGAGGTTTGGAGGGAGTCTTTCGAAGATTTTCCCCACGAAAAAAAAAAAAAAAAAAAAAAAAAAAAGGTAACCAGGAATGAGCTGTGTTGCTGGCTAGAAAGGTGTGAGATAGCCAGCTAGCTAGCAAGGTGTGAGTTAGCAGCTAGCTAGGAACCCCAGGGCTGTGTCCGGCAATCGTCGGCCGCAGTACGGGGCGTAGCGACCCTGAGGTACCTGCAGCTAATCACACCGTAGGTCTTCTGTTGGTCGTCACGACGATCCATTCACAATTCCATTTTTGGTTTTGTGAATGGTACATGACGGTAGGAGAAACGGGGGCCTTGGCTTAACCGCCTGGGCCAAGAGTATGGCGATTTCATAAAATCGCCCTCCAATCCTAAGCTACGGTGCGCGGCGATGGGATGCATGTTTGGGGGAGAAGGCCAATCCCGCGACCACCTCCGGGGCACCTTCGCCGAACCCCGGAGTATTAGCATACCTGGCAAGGCGGCTCTGCCGGGTGGACCTTTATTTCCGACCTACGCGTGGGAATTACATGGATTCAACAATTAAAACGGGGATGGGACGGGATGTTACGAATGGGGAGGACGAAGACGGTGTTGGGGCTACGGTGACGGCGCTCGCGCCTCACTTAGCGCCTGGCCCGGCGTCAGTCTCGTCCTTCTCCTCCACGAGGAGCCACATAGGCTCCAAGAGGAAGCGGACGGGGCAGGCCGTCGACGAAGTGGGCAAGGCGATGAGCCCGGTTGTGATGTTGTGCTGTCTCAAGGACGAGGTAACCGAGGAGATATCCGAGAGGATCTCCTCGTCCCTGAGGCGGGTCGAGAGCTGCCGCAGCCTGCTCTCTAAAGGGGCAGAGCAGTGGCTAAGGCCCTGCGAGGCTGCGCAAAATATGGAGAGGCGGCGCAGGGAGCTGAGCGGACGAAATGCCCGGCTGCAGCTCCTGTTGGAGGCGGAGCGACGGGGGTGGAGGAGGGCAGAGGTGCGCTGGAACAGCGCATCTCTCCTCCTATCCTCCCTCCTCCTCCCACCACCACGACCCACGGTCGTGGAAAAAGCCGAGTGCGGCGGCGGTGTTGCGGGGACCTTCCATCCGCACTCCGCTCGTGCAGAGTTTCACCATCCTCCTCAGAGGACGAACTGAGGAGGATCAAACATGATGGATAGTAAGCTGGCCGCCTTCCGGAGGAGCTCTCCACGGAGGTGCGGTCAGCAACAAGAAGGCGGTGCCTCCTGACCAAAGTCGGTTCAGGCGGGGAAGGCAAAGGTGGGGGCAGGAAGGCTCCACACCGTGGCCGATCCAGGCCGCGGGTCCGCGGCCCCCAGGAGGGTAGAGTACCTGCGGCCCGGTGTTCGCGTCTCTGCGGCACCATCCCAAGGGGGTGTCGTGGAGCGAGGTCGTAGGCGGAAGGCGAAGAGGGCGGCAAGGAAGGCCCCGCGGCCGCGACCTGCTACCTCGCCGCCCGCGGGCAAGGGAAAGGCCGCGAAGATGTGACCAGGCGCTCTCAAAACGGCAGCAGTGACGCTGACCGTTCCTCAGGGGGCGACCTGACACTGCGGGGGCGATGCAGCTCGCCAGGGATACATATATCCTGGAGGAGCTTGGCATCGCTTCCGTGAGGGCGAAGAGGGCCGTGACCGGGGGTCTCCTGCTGGAGATCCTGGTCCAGAGTGGCGGCGTGAGGCGGACCGACTCGCCCAGAGGCTCCAGGAGCAGCTGGGCGAGCGGTGTCCGAGACGCCCGGCTACGAAGCGCACAGATATGCGCATATGTGCTGGATGACTCGGTCTCCGCGCAGGAGTCCTGTGCCCTAGCGATGGCGGGTGATTGCCCCCGGAGGGAGATGTGCGGATCGGAGAAATTCGCAGGTCTCCTTCCGGCCTGGGGTCGGTGTGGCGGTGTCCCCTCCGCCGCCCGAAAGGTGGCGGAATCCGGGAGGGTATTGGTGGGGTGGGTTTCGGCGCGAGTGGAGATACCACCAGTGTCACCGCTGCCTCGAGCTGGTTCACGTGAGGCAGTGGTGCACCTGCCGGTGGACCGCAGCGGTGTTACCGCTGCAGGAATGACCACTGCGAGAGCCTGGCGGCCCCCACTGCCCGCTATGTGCGGACATGGGGAGGCCAGCCGATCACAGGGCGGGGAGCAAAGTGCCTCCCGGAAGGGGAAGAAGAAGGCCTGCCCCGGTTAAGGCACCGTCGCTGGCAGCGTCCACAATGCAGGACGGTGCCACGGGGACGGATGCAGCCGGAGGAGGCTGGTACGGCCGTTAAACAACGGCGCCCCGCCTCCTCCAGGCCAATCTCAACCACTGCCGCGCGCGGCACAGGACATGATGTCCCAAGTCCTCGCGGGTTGGCTCTGGCGGTCATCGCCGAGCCGCGCCGCATCACCCATTGCGGCGACGCGGACGGTTTGGTGGCGACGGTATGGGGAGAGTTGGCGACGGGTCCCCGCCGTTCTCCATTCTGGAGCGCGGTCGGGGCGTCGCCGTGGACTGGTGGGGAGTCGCCGTAGTGGTGCGCATCTCGCCCCGCAGCGGTCACGCCGCGTTCGAGCTGTACTTGGCCGAGGTCGCACATGCGTGGCCGCGCGGCCCGGCCGGTGCTAGTCCTGGGGACTTTAACGCCAAGTCGGTGGTTTGGGATCCTAGACCACCGTTCGCGGCGGGATCCTGGGCGGCGGGGCTCGACCTTCGGTTACTAAACCGGGGTCGGCGCACATGCGTGCGGCGATTTGGGGGTCTATCGTGATGTTGATTCGCGACCCCAACGCCGTGCGCATGGTGTCGGTTTGGCAGGTGGCCCCGAGGCAGAGACACTCTCCATCACCTTTATATCCGGAGGTCTCTGCCGCCGGGGCTGCGTCCCGGCACCGCCGCCCGGATGGCACCCCACCGCGCCGATGGGCGCTTCGGCGCCTGGACAAGGACGCCCTGATGGCAGTTGCCCTCGTTGCAACTTGCCGCAGGTGGCGGCCGAGCTGCGCTACGGAGGAGGAGGCTGCCCGGCTGAGGGTACTAGTCGCAAACATTTTCGACGCGTCGATGCCCCGGGACGGGCGAGCTTCTCCTCGCCGGGCGGTGTACTGGAGGTCGGCCGCGAACGCGGAATTGCGGGTCGCGAGTATCTGCGCCCGACGCCAGTACGCCCGCGCGCGCCGTCGACTACGACCGGACGATGGCGTGGCGCGAGCGAGGGCAGATGACCTGTATGAGGCATACCGGATGGCGCGGGTTGCCCTTCAGGTCGCCATCAAACGGGCCAAGACCCGGCATGGAAGGATCTCCTCCAGACCCTCGATGACGATCCTGGGGGCGCAGAGGGTGGTGCTGAAGAAGCCTGCCCGTGGGCGCCTCTCGTCACCGAGGGTCTTGTCCCCCGGCTGCTGGAGGACGTGGTCAATACTCTTTCCCACCGGCGAGGGGACCACGTCCTCCGGCGAGTGCGGCAGCCCCGAGTGGGCGGCCGAACTGGGGTCACCAGGGGAGCTGGCCGCGACCATCAGGCGGCTCGGGGCGCGTAACACGGCCCCGCGTCCGGATGGTGTGCCCGGCCGGGTTTGGGTCTTGACCCAGGGCGTCCTTGGGGCTGACATCAGGCGGTTGTTCGAGCGATGCCTGAGGGACGGGCGATTCCCCCAGAGTTGGATGGTGGCAATGATGGTCCTCCTCCGGAAGTGCCTCGGCCCGGCCGACTGCCAGTACGGTTTTCGGGAGGTCGATCGACCATCGACGCGATAGGTCGCCAGGCCCTCTCGGAGTCAGCCGTCCCCCCGGGAGTGGGTGGCTTGGCAATATCCTGATATTGCCAACGCCTTTAACACCCTGCCCTGGGAGAGGCGGAGGGCTCGAATATCATCGGGTCCCCTTGTCTCGGGGCGGTCATCGGGGATTATCTCCGCGGCAGGTGGATCGAGTATCCGAGCCGATGGGCATATGCGGAGGGGAGGTACTGCGGTGTTCCGCAGGGTCGGCCTCGGGCCACCCTGTGGAACATCGCGTACGACGCAGTGTTGCGGCCTCCTGACGGCGTCGGCGCCGTGTGTTGCAGATGACACACTGGTGCTGGCCGTCGGGGCGCACTGGGAGGGCCGTTTCGCGGTGGAGGGGGCGCAACGCATCGTCGACCAGATCAGAGGGATGGGGATGACGGTGGCGGTCCATAAGACCGAGGTGATAGTGTTCCATTCACCTCGGCAGGATCCGCCACCTCCTCTGATCCGCGTGGGTGAGGCTAATATTGAGGTGAAGCCCCAGATGAGGTATCTGGAGCTGATCCTCGATAGCCACTGGCGCTTCAAGGAGCATTTCCGCTGCCTGGCCCCCCAGCTGGAGAGGATGGTCGGGGCTTTGGGCCGGATTCTGCCCCCCGGCGGCCGAGTGCCGCCTCTATGTGGCAATGGTTCAGTCGGTGGTCCCATATGGGCCCTCGTTTGGGCGGACTCCTGGCGGTTTCCTCCCGGCGCGCACAGCATGCTGCGTCGGGTGCAGAGGCGGATGGCTAAGGGTCGTCCGCGGGTTCCGACCGTGTCACATGAGGCGGCGACGGTTCTGCGGGATGCCGCCCATGGATCTCCTCGCGCGGTCGCACGCGATGATGTATCGTCACCGCGTCGACCGTCGCGCGGGGGTGGCGGTCCCGGTGTGCAGGAACCTGCTTGGGGCGAGTTGAAGCGCCAGGCCCGGCAGTTCGTGCACCCGTGGCAAGAGCGGTTGGCTCGCCTACAGCGCACTGACAGTCGGGCTGTCTGGGCCACCCTATGTGAGTGGCTGGACAGAGGCCATGGAAGCCTCACTCCCACTTACAGGATGGCAGGTGTTCAGGTGTTCTCGCGGCAGCTTCGGGAGATACCCGTGCCGGATAGGGACGACGGCGCGTTATTGTGACGCTGAGCAGGCGGCGGAACCGAGGCAGCCATGGGAAGCTGAACTCCGTGTCCTGATGGGCGTCTTCGGGCGGTAGGTCTCGCTGCCGGGCTTGGTAGCGCCTGGCTCGGCAGCGAGGAGAAGTGGAGGGCCGTGGCCTCCTTCTGCGAAATCGTACTGTTGCAGAAGGAGACCGTAGGAAGGGAGCGCGAGCGTCAGCGGCGCGCTGAGGCTCGCGCTCGTTTGCGCAGTCCGGCGTTTGTCCGGCGCACGGAGCGGCACCTCGGTGGCCTGCGTGGCCATGAGCCGCCGGCCTCCGAGGGGTAGAAAAGGGGTCGCGGCGGCTGCGAGTTGGGGCTCGCAGCCGCCACTTCAGACGCGGACGGTTGGCGGCAGGACGATGTCGCCTCTTTGCCATGAGACAGGGCGATTACCGGGGGACCGTTTGTCCCTGCGCGGGTGGCGCAATGCGCGGTCACGGGAAGGATACCGGTAGTATACATACTGAGCGATTCCGGTATCCTCCCAAATCGTGCGGAAGGGTCACCGTGGGGTTTTTTAGGGTAGGTCCCGCGCCTGTTATAACGGGCGCGGGAATCGCACACCCCTGCCGCCTCTCCCCAAAGAGGTGGTTGAGAGTCTTTGAAAGATTTTCCCCACGACAAAAAAAAAAAAGCCATGTTCTCCGAGAAAGGGTTCTGAGAACACTCGAACCTTTCGTTGAGACTAATCTAATGCTGCTCGCAATTAATTAAATCGGTGAGGCATTTTTACCAGCCCCGATTAATTGACTATATAAATCTCGCCGAATTCTTCACGTAGCGCTTGTGTTTCGCGGCCGTGAGAGGCGAATCGAGGAAACTTGGTTCCCGTTTGTCGAGATTTCAGTCCAAACAGACTTGGGGGTTTCGTCTCAGCTTCACGTAGCGCTTGAGTTTCGCGGCCGTGAAGCGAACCGAGGAAAATCCTGGTTTCACGTACGTCGATAACTCCAGTCCCAGCCAAGGGCTAAGGCCCAGTCAGTGCTGACGGATACACGGAGTGCTGCATTTGACGAGGTCGTGAGAGACTGGTTATATCACGGACTGCTGCATTTGACGCGGCCGTGAGTCTAACTTTCAAACGTCTCGCTGAACTCAGCGGTCGTCGGAAGTACAGTTTCAGCCAGTGGCTTCGGCCTACTCAGTACTGACCTTCACACGGACTGCCGTATCTGACGCGGTCGTGTGAGGCTGATTTTCTCCACGTAGCGCTTGAGCTTGACGGCCGTGGAAGAGCAAATTTGTCGCACGGACTGCTGCATTTGACGCGGTCGTGATAGACATTGAATTGTCCGCACGGTTTTGAATTTTCACCCCCAGGGTAACCTTTGGTCGATACCCTGGTGGGCTTGTTTCTCGTGTCGGAGCTGGGAAAACCGGATTCTTCCAGCTTCCGACTCGCTCGAGCAACGTTCCTGACCGCCAGTGTGTACGTACCCTGTGCGTTGAGCACCGCAAAGAGCACCGTGGTGTACGCCCTTTAAACGTAAGACGTTACGTGCGCCGTTAAGGGCTACACCACACCGCGCCTTGTGCGCGTACGAGAGCGGTGAGAAACTGCGGATTTGGGCAGCATTTGGAGCCTTACAACCTCCACCTGCTGTCCATTCCTGCGGCATTTTAACCATCGCAGAAAGCGGAGAATTGAGAAATTAAATCTCTTCTTCCGCACTGCGATAGAACGTTTCAGTTCACGACAACGTTCACATATACAGTCCACATAGACGTCGCCCAGTTCGTCGAGCACGGTCCGATATTCCCGCTCCTGAGTGCGACTAGCACACACAGGAGCGTGCGAAATAAAGCGAGACGGGCAACGCGACAAGCGTTACAAGGTATTTAAACCCAGCCTTGTCTTTCCTTGTTACAGACCAAACAACGAGGGCTGAGGGTGAGCGGCAGCCGCAGGTTTCTTTCCAGACGTCTGGCAGACGTCAAGGTTTTTTTACCTTTTTTCTCACCTGATAACGGCGATTTGAAATAAATAAACGGCTTGGCCGCGATAAGCGATCAAGCAAAAATATAAATCAAGTGCATCAATTTTTAATATACTTTCTCCTAAAGTCCTGTCCCTCGTAATCCGGACCCCCGTTAGGCCAGGAAAACCCCTGGCATTCTAACAAATATATTAAATAATTAAAAATATAATATAGGAATTAGGCAAAAATTATATTCACCTGTTAATCAAAAACATGTCTTTTTGTTTATAATTTAAAGTCAGTTCTGCTCAATGAATTAAATTTTAAATAGCTGCAGCATTTTAACTGTACAAACGTTGCATAATCAATAAGTTTTTAATTGAATCTGGAATGAAGGAGCTAATGAAATATAAACAATCTTTATTATTGTTCGCGCGATTTGCGTTCGGGCGGACTGCTCGGTGAGCTACAACCTTCGGAAGACGGTTGGTGACCGATGGCTGTCAACAAGGCATCCGCGCGAGCGAGCTGACGGCGAAAAAACGCCAAATAGACGTGTCCGTTACGGAGCGTTGGTACTCACCGGGCCGTTTTGCCCGGAAATTTCGAACTAAACTGCGAGCGATGGCTCCCCACTCTGTCCCCCGCGCTGTAACCCATAAAAGTGACTCGCGTCGCGAAGTCAGCGAGAGAACCTCAGAACGTGTAACGAGTCCATCACGCGCCACCTCGATCCGAGAAACCGTATCTGTCGATATTCGGCCCTCAGTGTAAGAGAGCCTTTGGGCTCTCGCCCACCCCTCCCGGGGCTACAGTGACTATCGTTCTATCAGGCCCGTGCCTGCGAGTGACATTTTTGTGTAAGGTGCTGTATGTAAGTGCTGTGAATAAAAACCTGACTAGCCGCAAGGCCGAAACTAATTCCGTGCAGTCTCATTCGCGCCAAAGAGACTGGTCTCTTCCCGTTCCCGTGGAACGTACGATCAGTTTTCTGGTCCTTCGAGCCGGATATCTCACGGCGCGAGTTGATTCGCTGTGCATTTTATACCAGCCCACGCACAAATAATGGAGGTGCTACTCAAGGAGCAGCAAATGGCCATCCAAGGCATTGGCCGAGTAATGGCCAACTACAAGAAGCTGGGG
Organism: Colletes collaris; assembly: GCA_030068185.1. Lineage (NCBI taxonomy): Eukaryota > Metazoa > Arthropoda > Insecta > Hymenoptera > Colletidae > Colletes > Colletes collaris. The sequence goes on from JASGYR010000274.1 coordinate 144,777, forward strand.
AAGGCCCGCTTTTCCCGGACGTCGGCGGAGGATCGTCTGCAGAGGCTGCGGCAGGAGAAGGGCCAACGTGAAGCGGTTGCACCTCCACTTGGAGCTGAAGGCCAGCGAGCAGGATCGACTGGAGCGGCCATCCTTCACCCAGGGGACTATCATCGCGGAGGAGGCATACGAAGAGGCCTGCGATTTCTTCGGTGAGATCGTTGCATCTTTGCTAAGGTGTCGGGCTCGACTTCCGTAACCGATTCCGGAGTGACCAATGCACCCGCGGTTCCGTCCATTGCGAAGTTGCCGCGCATTCCGCTGCCCACGTTCGCGGGTTCTTTCATCGATTGGCCGAGCTTCCGCGATTTATTCGAGTCGCTTGTGGTCAAAACCCGTCGTTAGTGGACGTTCAACGGCTACACTATTTGAAAGGGTCGCTCGGCGGCCCCGCGTTGCAATTGGTCGCGCCGATTACCGTGACCGAGGCGAATTTTGTTGTCGCGTGGAACGCGTTAAAGGATCGTTACGAAAACAAGCGCGCGGTCGTCACCGCATTGGTAAACCGTATTGTTTCGAGTCCAGCGGTAACCGAGAGTACGGACTCCGGTCTCGCCCGTTTTCGCGATAATTTAAACGAAGCCTTAGCCTTGCTAAAAATTATCGGCCGTACTACGGCCCATTGGGATGACTCTGCTCGTCCATATTATCGTGAGGAAATTCGACAAGCGGTTACTGGAAGAGTGGGAAGATTCGCTAGGCGCGCGCGTCCATCCCCCCACTTACGCGGATCTCGATCGATTCCTCGCAGCCCGCATACGCTGCAAGGAGGCCGTGCGTATCGCAACTGCAGCGCCATCTGTCGGCCAGCCGCGCTCGTCGAATGGATCGGCTAGCACGAACGTACGCGCGCACGTTGTCGCGACAGCAATGAATCGGTGTCTGCAGTGTCGCGCGAAGCATGCGTTGTATCGTTGTAGCGAATTTATGCGTCTCTCCGCGCCCAACAGGAAAGCGTTCGTCCGGAAAAGCGGCTGTTGCTTCAACTGCTTAGGCCAGGGCATTCGGCTTCCAATTGTCCGTCCGAGAAAAATTGCGCTCGCTGTGGTCAGCGGCACCATTCGTCGCTGCATTTACTTGAATCCGAGCAGGACCGGGGAGAGGGGATCCGTGAGTCCACTGACGCGGCCGCGGAGCAGGTAGAGGGGAGCCCGTCAAACACGTCGACGCACCTATGCGAGTCGCGGATTAGCGACCCGGGTAACCCAAACGTTCTTCTCGCGACCGCGAAAATAAAGGTATTCTCCCCCAGCGGCGCAGTGTTCGTGATTCGCGCACTGCTGGACCAGGGGCCGAAGCGAGCTTCGTTTCCGAGTCTCTCGTCCAGACATTAAGATTACGAAGAAGTCCAGCGTCCGTTACAATAACTGGGGCAGGAGGCGTGCGCGTGGGAAGGGCACGGTCACGAGTGTCCTCTCCTTGGCTCCGACCGTGACGGAGGGCGAATGGGTGACGATTTCTGCGTTGGTGTTGCCGCAGTTATCCGCGTATGCGTGTCGAGTCCCCTTTGACATTTCTTGCTGGCCCGCGCTGAAAGATTTGAGTTTGGCGGACCCGTCGCCAAATTCCTCCTGAACCAATCGAACTGCTGATCGGTGCCGATTATTACGGATCGTTACTTCGCGAGGGGCTGCGATGGGGAGGCCCAGGGGGGCCGATCGCGCAACATACCCATCTCGGTTGGATCGTTTCCGGGCCCGCGCCCACTTCACGATCGTATCGCAGTGCCGTCGCCGCGGTCCGCGCGTTTTCACTGCGTGAGCAATGAGCAGTTGGGGCAACAGCTGCAGCGATTTTGGGAGGTAGAGGAAACCGTGCCTGTCCAGGGCTCACCCCTGAAGAGGAGAAATGTGAAGAGCATTTTAAATCCACCGTTTCACGGCGGGCGGATGGGCGGTATGTGGTCCGACTACCTTGAAGGGGAGCGCCCTCGCGATCGGTCGATCTCGCGCGCAGGCCGAGCGAGTGCTGGCGAGCGTGAAGCGTCGTTTTCGCACGGACCCCGTTTGGAGGCGGAATATCGCTAGTTTATGTCATGCTACGAAGAGCTGGGACATATGGAGGAGATACCACGAGAGGCACTCGTGGACGACACCATTCGCAGCGTCTTCCTTCCCCACCACCCGGTGGTGAAACTCTCTGAGGGGGCCCTCGCCAGCGGGTAGTTTTCAACGCCTCCAGTCGGACGTCTAACGGGTCCACGCTAAACGAGCACTTGCCCGGGGCCCAAATTACAAGCCGACATCATCGCGATCGTCGCGCGCTGACGAATGTTCCGCGTGGCCGTCAAGGCTGATATTGAAAAATGTTTCGCCAGATTCGAGTTGATCCGCCCGACGCCGATCTCCAGTGCGTCCTCTGGAGTCGCGTTGCAGGGAGTTTACCGACGGCCTTCGGCTGACCACCGTAACGTATGGGACTGCATCGGCCCCGTACCTAGCTCAGCGAGTTTTTGTGGCAACTTGCGGCCGACGAGGGTGACCGCCACCCTCTTGGGAAAGAAATATTATTGCGACATTTTTACGTCGACGATGTGCTATTCGGAGCGAACGATGTGGGTCCGCGATTGTACGCCGTCGCGAACTACAGTCCCTCCTTACGCTTGGAGGATTCCCCTGAAGAAATGGGCCGCGAGTGACCCTGAGGTTCTAGCGGAAACCACCTCCGAAGAGCGAGTCGACTTTAGCCCGGGTTCCGAGTCAAATCAGCCGGTTCTGGGATTGGTCTGGAGGGTGCCCGACGACGCGTTCGGGTTCAGTGTCGGATCGGCCCACTCGTCGTTCGCTTCAAAGCGCGTCATCCTATCCACGATCGCTCGATTATACGACACGCTGGGCTGGGTATCCCCCGCCGTGGAAGTCGCGAAAATCTTGATTCAGGACCTGTGGTTACGAGGGGTAGACTGGGATACTCCAGTTCCGGAGGAGATCGCGAAACATTGGACATTTCGACACGAGCTGCAATCGTTACGTGATGTTCGCGTACCTCGCTGGCACGGAGTCGACGACGACTCGACGTGCGAATTGCACGGCTTCGCCGACGCCTCTTCTAGGGCTTATGCCGCGGTTGTTTTCGTCGCGGTATCGCGTCGCGACAGCCCTGATCGCCGAGTCACCTTAGTCACCGCTCGGTCGAGGGTGGCTCCCATCCGTACCGTTAGCATTCCACGGCTCGAGTTGTGCGCGGCGGTTCTTCTCGCTCGGCTTCTGCATACGGTCCGACCGAATGCGTATGGCCGAACGCGCGGATATTCGCCTGACCGATTCCACGGTGGTATTAGACTGGTTGGCGCGGCCGGCCTCGTCGTGGCAGGTGTTCGTTGCGAATCGCGTTTCCGAGGTGCACAGCACGCCCCAGGCGTACCCTGGTATCACGTACCGTCTGCGGACAACCCCGCGGACTGTGCATCTCGGGGTTGTTGCCGTCCGAGCTCCTTTCTCACTCACTATGGTGGAATGGGCCTGCGTGGCTCCAACGTCCACAGTCGGAGTGGCCCCACGGCCTCCCGACTCTCAAAGTCTCCTCGCGAAGGAGGAATTACGCGTGCACCTGTCAGCGGTGAGTCCCCGGCCGAGCCTGCCTTTACCCCCTTACCGGATAGCGTGTCTTCCTGGGCCAAGTTAATACGCGGTAACGGCCGTGTGTTTCAAATTCGCGGACGCAGCGCTTCGCGAGTTACGCCGGGCAGTGTAAGGGAGGAGTGGGGCTCTGGTCGCGTCGCGCTCGGTGGGTTTGGCTGCGTTGGCTCCAGCGCGCGCATTTCCCGAATGAAATTCGCGCTTTGGCGAAGGGAAAGCCGATCCCGCGTAGCTCTCCGCTTCTTCGGTTGACCCCGTTTCTCGATGAGCAGGGCCTGCTGCGGGTAGGAGGGCGTTTAACTCGTGCTCCTTTGCCGTACGATGAAAAACATCCCGCGATCGTTCCGCGACATCGAGTGACCCGGTTGCACGTCGAGCACGTTCACCTTGTAGCCCTCCACGGCGGCCCGCAGCTGACCCTCAGCGTACCTGCCGCGCGTATTGGGTGTTAGGGGACGTAGCGTCGTAAAAACCGTAATTGGGAGGTGTGTCGTCTGCGCTCGTCACCGCGCTGTCCCTATCCACCCGAGGATGGCGGACCTCCCCGCCGCGCGCGTGACCCCGTCGCGCCCTTTCACCCACGTCGGGGTGGATTACGCCGGACCAATCGCCACCAGGACTGGAAGGGGTCGAGGACACAAGTTCTCCAAGTCCTACATCGCGATCTTCGGGTGTTTCGCGACTCGAGCCGTGCACCTCGAACTCGTCGGCGATTGCGCTGCCAGCGGGTTCCTAGCCGCACTGCACCGGTTCATTTCTCGTCGGGGTGCACCGTCTGTCATATATACAGCGACAAATGGACGAAATTTCACAGGGCCGCTAGGAACTGCGTGTGAGGTACGCACCGGGGCGGCCCGGGATCTCCTCGGTGACTGCATTCCTCGAAGGTCGAGAAATTCAATGGCATTTCATCTCTCCCGGAGCCCCCACTTTGGCGTGGCTCTGGGAGGCTGGTGTAAAAAGCACGAAAACGACATCTTCGACGTGTGATCGGGGGAAACCACCTTGACCTTCGCCGGAGGAGATGGTGGCCACCTTTCTGTGCATGACCGAGGCATGCCTCAATTCTGCGACCCATCGCGTCACGCTGTCTTCGGAGCCCGACGACGTAAACCGCATTGACGGCAGCTCGTGGTACGAATGCGTGGAGCATTTCTGGGCGCGCGTGGCAAAGGGAGTACCTCTGGCAACACCCTGCAGACGCGCGTTGGGTAAGTGGTGGAAAGAAGAGTGGTAACTTAAAGCGTGGGCGACCTCGTGGTGCTCAGGAGATCCGGGGTAATTCTCCCTCCGGCGTGCTGGAAGCTAGGACGAATTTCTGGCTACGCGTCCCGATGGACAGGACGGTCTGAGTCCGAGTCGTGGGGTGCGAACAACGACCGGTGTCTCGGAGCGACCGGTGACTCAGCTCGTGCGATTACCGCTGCAAGCTGCCGAGTCCACCGTGGACCTGCTCTTAGATTAATGTTGTGTGATTATATATATATTGTGACTTGTCATTATGTACCGCTTACTCCGTACACAGGGTTCAGCCGGGGGCTGAGGCGGGCGGGATGTTCTGGCGCCTGATTTGCGTTCGGGCGGACTGCTCGGCGAGCTACAACCTTCGGAAGACGGTTGGTGACCGATGGCTGTCAACAAGGCATCCGCGCGAGCGAGCTGGACGGCGAAAAACGCCAAATAGACGGTGTCCGTAGCACGGAGCGTTGGTACTCACCGGGCCGTTTTGCCCTCGAAATTTCGAACCAAACTGGCGAGCGATGGCTCCCCACTCTGTCCCCCCGCGCTGTAACTCCATAAAAGCGACTCGCGTCGCGAAGTCAGCGAGAGAACCTCAGAACGTGTAACGAGTCCATCACGCGCCACCTCGATCCGAGAAACCGTATCTGTCGATATCTCGGCCCTCAGTGTAAAGAGAGCCTTTTGGGCCCTCGCCCACCCCTCCCGGGGCTACAGTGACTATCGTTCTATCAGGCCAGTGCCTGCGAGTGACATTTTTGTGTAAGGTGCTGTATGTAAGTGCTGTGAATAAAAACCTGACTAGCCGCAAGGCCGAAACTAATTCCGTGCAGTCTCATCTTCGCGCCAAAGAGACTGGCTCCTTCCCTGTTCCCGTAGGAACGGGTACGAACAATTATATATATATTTGAATTCTAATTTTAAGTAAAAATGCTTAAATATAATTAAGGGACGATAAGACCCTATAGAATTTTATATAATTATATTAATATTGATATTTGTTAGAATCTAAGGGTTCTAACCGGGGTCCGGAATGAGGGAGTTGACAGGGAAACAGAACTTGTACAAATTTGATTTGTCTTTTCGTTTGTCGCTTTGCGACAAACCGTTTATTTTTTACAAAATTAAGAAACGTAAAAAAAATCAAATAAACCAAATAAATAAACGAAAATTTTCTTTAGCAACGGCCAGGGGGTGTGGAAGGCCTCGCCAAAGTGTTGCTCTGAGGGGTTCGATCCTTTGGATTACTGGAAACAAATGATCGACCAAATTCAAATACGTGCGTGCACGTAATGTAAACATCGCTCGTCAGCTGTTCGACTCCGCTCTTCTAGCGACTATCGGTGCGCTCGGAGGGGGAGATCACGCTGGTCGCTTTCAGCGTAATCTAGTGCGGTCTGTATTTCGTTATTCGCGGATAGCTTTATTTAATCTATCGACGAGACTTTTGCCCCTGAACAGATATGAGAGACTGGACTCGATTCCGTCGGGGTCTTCTGCGATGCCACGACGGGTCACCAAATGGAGGTTGTAAGGCTCCAAGTGAGTGGGTCCCGTGAGCACGTTCACCGTGTGGGTGACGTATAAACGTCGCAAAGCGAGGCGTGTTTTTCCTTGCTACACTTTATATCTACCGTACAGCGACCGTTAATATCGGGGATCGTACAGTAAGCGAACTTATACAGAAAAACCTCGGGCTGACCAACCGCACTATAAAGCCTACCCGGCGACTTCCGTATTCGCGGGAACCGTGGTGGTAGTAGCCGCGTAAACGGAAGCTGGAGGCGCTTTGAACCCGAACTCCGCCGTTGGAGCGTACGGTCGACTCGTACACCGTAATTCGACGGGTTTTCGGAGAGGGTTCGCAAGTGGCCTCTTTACACGGTAAACACCCACGAGGCGGTACCGAACTGTCGGTAGTAAATTTGGGAGGCTCCGAAGCCGTATAGCTTTTTAAAGGGATTCTGGGGTGCTTGCACCCTGAGGCCCTTCACATATCGCGGTCGCGGCAACGACCGCAACGTACAATCACTTCCTCGCGCTCGCGGTCGCGCGTCACGCGCGGCGTGCACTACGACCACTTTATGCGTTCGGTTGATTGTTTGTTCGAAATCTCTAATCGCAGCAACGGATGAGAATTCTTTTTACATAAAAGTCCAAAATTAGTTATTGCAGATAAGCGTTTCGCTTTGATCACTTGCAGGAGCGCGTACTGATGGAGCCGAAATCTTCGGGGATCTGTTCCTGCTGGCAGTCGGCTCGTAGAATAATCGAAAAATTCGTCGAGCATCGACAGATCGAAGACTCGGTCGTGCTCTTTGTCGTCGCGATCGTGGCGCTGTCGAGTCCGGACCGTCGATCTCGTTTCAATAAATGGTATATGGTTCTTCTCTTCGACGCTGACGTCACTGGAGCCGTTTAAATGGCGTTTGAAGCGAATCTTCGCGTGAGGTCGGCGTACGAAAACACGTGTAAACGGCCGCGGTTTTAAACTGTCGGTGACGCCGAACGAACTCGGCGACCGCGTAACCTTCCGCAGTGTCACGTACACAAACAGATACGGGAATCGCGGTCGAGATTTATTCTTTCCTGACGAACGCGATTTTAAATAGTATTTTAAATATATTTAAACACATTATTTTTATTTATCCAAGAATTGTGTGATTTATCAAACACGTAGCCACTTAATCTTCATAACGTTATCTCCCTTCCTACGCAACACTTTTTCCAACTAGATACACATCAGGATCGGTGATCGCGCTGCAGGTTTCGTGGGCTCTGTCGTGAGAATCCTCCTGGCGAACAGGTTTTCCAAAGCACGAATCGAGGAGCAGATACGTTGCGGGATTAGTTGCCTGCTGTACTTTGGCTATCTTGAACACCTCCGTTGACCACATTCGGCGTATAGCCTTTATCGAAGGTGGTTTTAAATTTGCTCACGCGCACAAACTCGCCTAACTTCTGAATTTCGCTGTAGCAGCGATCTTTATGTTGTTGTATACGGTGGCAAGGCAGCTTATCAGCGATCGCAGGGGTAACATCGCAAGGACGCATTCCGATGGTTCTATACAGTTTTAGTGCATTATACTTGCAAGTAGACGTGCGGTAGCGCGTCGATCCATTTATAGGTTCCATTGAGCGTAAACAGTATCCACATATTTTCTTCTTTCATGGTTCGATTACTGAAACGTTCTTAACGACGGAGGCCTTTCATCACCGAATACGTTGAATAATGATTAATGCAATGCTTTGTCAAGAGTTTCTGCACATCAGCGTTGTAAAATTCCTCTTTTCCTTGATCGGTTTACAAATTTTTCGGATATCGATCTCTAAATATCTTTGCAAACGCTTTAGTCACCTTCGGCACCACTTTTAGTTCTTGGAGCGGGACCGCCCATGCATACTAGCCTTCAGCACATACCGATGACGGTGAGTATATAGCGGTGACCTTGGTTAAATCGCAAGCGAGCAAGTGACGCATTTCTACAACATCAGCTTCTCGCCACAGATCATCGTATCCATGGACTATGACGCGCCTCCGTGGGAAATGTCTTTCGAGCCGGGGCATGCAATTTCTCAACAAGTTGTCGCTTCTTGCGGCTATGGTTTTCTTTTACTTTTGATTTCGATAATGGCGACATGTTTGATCGCAGTGGTATCTTTGACACGAATGATGTGTAATAATTATTGTGTACATGCATTATGTAAGCCCCATCGTCCCAAAATAATTCTGGGACATGTTCAACTGTCTCGCATGATTCTCCATCGCAATTCTGCTGCGGGAAAGGGATTCAATGTCTGCGATATCTTTTTTACACTCGTTTTGCAACGTTAGCATATCTCTCTGACACACAATCAGCTTCCTCTTCCAATTCTTCCTGCTGCTCTCTCAAAAGTTTTCTAATGCTCTTTTTCCACATATAGTTTATTTGACAGCATCGCTAAATCGGCTGCGGTTGCGCTACGCTTCGTATCTTGCGTGATTTTTGCATCAAAGCTCTTCTTCGGCACCGGCCACGCAAAGAGCGTTGTCTGGCATATAATTCCTCGAAGCACACCGCTCCATTTGTAATAGTCCATTCTAGCTGCTCCACTCTTCTCGAGCGATACTCTCAAATTTGTTGGATCGGCATCTCAATGCATACAGTGCACATCATCGGTGCCCGGTTTAATTTATAATGGGGCCTACCTCGCGGAGTTCCTCGATAATCGATAGAATTTCATGGTCATGCGAGTTGTTACCCGACTACGCGACGCTTCGTAACAAACGGAGTCGATCCACTAGCTCGTTGGGATCAGTCCTAGTGCACGTAATCGATCTTGTTATCATTTCACCGTAATGACTTGCGGAACCGGCAGGCCTTCTTCCTGCCTTTACTGGTCGATACACGGGGTAGTAGCGGCGCGCTGTAATTATACATGTTAATGACATGTATCCCTTTGTTACCCATTATGCGGATTCTGGCGTTATGGCCAACGTCTGTGAGCATTTATGTTGTCAGTAGTATACTTTTTGTATTTTTGTCTATTGTTAAAAAGCTTGATATATACTTTTAAACGAATGAGCCCGGATAGAGGTGTGTGGGAGTTTTATAGGGGGAAGTGAATCGGACACAAATGGCTTTCTTTTCGCCGGCCTTTAGACCGACCTTTTATTACAAAAACAAATGAAAACCAGAAAATCAAATTAACGATTATAATAAAACAGAAACTGACGAGACTGTCCAAAGAATTAATTTGGCCTCGTGTCTGGCCTAGCTCGATGCTGGGTCGCCGAACTCGGAAGATTGAGGCAGGCCAAGATTCCTAAGTGAACAGAAAAACACGACTATGTGTTAGACACACGTACACACGGTATACGCATCTTCGTCGCGCCTCGTTTGCTTTCGCGCTCCTGGCTTCGGAATCTCGAACGTACCGTGGGAGCGGAGAATTGTAAACCTTGTCGTAAAATAAGGAAAATATAACAGTGGACTGTATTTTGGCTAGGCAAGAATTCAAACTTCTTTTCTTCGCCGGATTCAGTGGTCGATTGCCCAGGCGGACGGGGGATGCAAGAGGAGTGCCTGTAAGGCTCCTAATGCACTGTTCCCGTGAGTATACACACTGAGTCTGCGCGTCGAGTCGCACTCGCAGTGCACTGCACGACCGTCAATCTGCGGCTTCTTCTTAACACGTTCCAAACAGATGTTGACTCTTATTTGGCCGAGAGTTACACCACGCGAAGCCCGACAGCATCGTTGTTCACTGCACGAATACAACTACTCGACGCGTAGATGGCCGTTGCAGTATTTTGAACCACGCGGGGCCTGACTCCACGACTCCGTTACTTCTCCGCACTGGTGCTCCTCATACGTTACACCGGCGTGATCTATAGAAATAAGGGAGGCGAAGACCGAAAATCACACGCCCAAAATGGACGTGGACCTGACTACAGCGAGCTTCCGGGGGCTTCCTGGAGGTACACCACGTAGGTGCCTCCCTTTTGGTGTCTCCACTTAGCCGAAGGGCAATCACACAGACATATGGACGGTAAACTGCCGACTTCTTATATGATTCAAACGTTTATGGTCGTTGGAATCGACCTTTAAATTCCGCACAGGAGGGGTCGAAACACCCCATTGGTGTATTCTCGAGACCTCCAAAATATGCAGTAAATTTAAACTAATTAAATCCTTCGATCGAGATTTGCTCGAACGAGAATCAGGTGAAATTGCACGAATCGATGGATGCGAATCGTGTTTTTCCAAGCCAAGGTGGGAATGAATTTCGACCTTTTTCGAGCAAGGCTCAAGCTACACCCTTTTCTAACGATAGCAGTCTTTATGGCTTTTTCGCATGTCGAGGATCTTCCATCTTAAATCGCGCGATTAACTTCTGATCGAATATGATCGGGGAGCCGATGCGTCTCGGTCAGAAGTCGCCGTAAGAATGATAAGCGGATTGACAGCCGAAGACGTCGCCGCGGTACTCTTACTGGTCGTTCCGTGGCGCTGTCTGATTTCGGCCGTCTCTCCTTGTCACATTATTGGCGCACTACTCTTCCACGGTACTGACGTCACTAACATCGTTAGCACACTCGAATCGAAAGCGTAATGCTGAGCTGCGTTACCGATGCCAGAAAAACTGTAATGTAATAAACGCGTTTTTCAATCACCGTTCGCGATTCAAACTCCAATTAGAGATAATCTCTTGGTTATTGTACGTTAACAGGATTAACGGTAATTGCGGCCGAGGCTTATCGCGTTCGGCATTATGCAATCTTTAAACATCTATCGGCATCTGTGTATATATGGCGTCGTCGGGAATTCTCTTTGAAAATAAGTTCATGAAGACCGGGAGTTCCTCCATATTTTACACCATCTATGATTATATTATCATCCATGTTCAGTATCGAAAGCCCTATCCCCAAGCATCGTTCCACTATTGTCAAAGTATACTCCATACACATGATCCATGATCGTATCCCTATCACCACTTAGGATGGCACGCGCATGTATTTTTGCCCCAACGGACGGCGAAATGATTGCGAAATGTTTGTTGCTCCTCGGATGTTTGGAGTTCATGCCTCATAGATGTTGCAAATGACTCCATCGGCAGAAGTTTCGTAAACGTCTTCAGCATTGGTTGCGAATTCGACTGTACATCGGGAAATGTATTTATTGGTGCAGGCGGAACCGGGGAATAGCTTTGACATGACATTCGGTTGTTTCCGCTTCGATTGAACTGGTGTGGAGGTTAAGAGCGAATTCTTCCGATGACGTGTAAAATCGTTTTCTATTTCTCTTATGCGCATGTGTTCCTTTCGGTTGGATTTTTGGTTTTAACTGTTAATGTTTCATTCCTTCAACGTGTTCAGTGCTCGTCAGCGATGGCACGTCAGCTTTTGTCGCTGTTGTATTTTCCACAATATGTTTTAAGGCGATCGACAAACAGGTTTAAAGTATCTCTCCAACGCGATATCTTCCTCCAATCTTGCCAGTTCTGTGCATTGTCACGTATAAGATGTTTGGGAATCTTTGCATACGTCTGGTAGAGATAGAAACAGTCAATGTTCGGAGTGGTGCCCCATTGCAAAGTTATTCTCTGTATCGTATCTTGCTTGTGGCATGCCAAATCATCAAAGATAAAAATGGAATTCGGAAGCGATTCGCTTGGTGGGATGACGTCACTGGTTATTTGTGGAAAACGTAAAGTAGCCAATTTCACCTATCGGAGCCAATAAATTCCTCCAAATACTGATATTTCGGCTGTTGCAACGACTTGGAATACACGTACATCGTTCTCGAAGCCAAACGCCGTGAGGACTTTCCAACAAGTTCACTTATCACGTTGGTCTTTCTACAATTTGATGGACCACAAATGATGCAACGTATAGTGTTTGCAGCATGCTACCATGTTTGCGTCCTTGTTTCTGTAGACATCATTTGTGATTTATCGACGAAATTTGACACCGCGTATCGGTCACTGGTTGTCGTACGAATCGCATGCTCCTCTCTCTACGAACCGCGAAATTCGATTTTAATACGTCGTGAAGCGACGACGCGCTCCTATTTATAGACCCGTCGAAGCAAAACCAGTTCAGTATTCGGAAATGCTTCTCGTTCTGTCGGATAATTATGAGCATTCGAGACATAACTCTTCTGGAGCAGCTTGAAATGTATACCAAAAGATTATTCTATCTCCAAGAATTTGACAGACACATTGATCAGTTGTGGGACAGACTTCGGAGCGCACGGTAAAAGCCGATTTTGAGGTTCGGCAGGTGGATCGTCGGTGTCTGAACATTATAATCGCCCTTGGCAGCGAACGCATATCCATGGTCCAGCACCACTGATTAAAAACTGCAGTGAATGTCGCCGACAAGAGTAAATAAAGGCGGTGGTTTGTTAAATCGAGCGATAAACGCGCTACCTATCGAATTCACATATCCCAGGATACTCAGTTTTGTGGTCCAGGAACTCATCTGGCGGTAAACGATTGGCTAGAGGTGATCAAGGCATCATCCGTTGGACGCAGGGTGTCGCGAACACGATATTGCATATTCGCGTAGCAACGACCTCAGTGAAAGGCACGTAGCAGATAACGCACTCGCTGACAAATCGCGAAAACGCATCGTTGCGCGAGACTCGACTCCAAGTGAAAGAGGAGCAGCTACGAAGGCCAAGACGAAAATCGGAATGGGGATGAAAACAAAACCCTGCAAAGGACTGTAAGAAAAGTGACGCAAAAGCGGTTTCTTCCAGTGGCCAAACGGGGTGGTATAAGACCACTTCTCTCGCTTTTTTTTTTTTTTTTTTTTTTTTTTTTTCCGTGGGGAAAATCTTCGCAGTGACTCTTTGGGAGTAGGAGGGTGTGTGGGATACCTACCAATTAAAAACTCCTGACGGTGACCTCTTCCGCACGATTTTGGGAGGATACCGGGAATCACTCTAAAGATACTTCCGGTATCCTCCCCGTGCCTGCGCTTTGCGCTCCTCCTACTTGGGGACAAACGGTCCCCCGGCAATCGCCCTGTTTCCTTACGCCCCAACTCGCAACCGCCCGCGACCCCGCTTCTACCCTTCGGCGACCGATAGCTAACGGCCGCACCAGGCCACCGAGGGTGTTGCTCTGTGCGCCGGACCCGGACAGCAGGCAATGCCACCCCATCCGGTCCGACCTTACGCCGCTCGGCGGAAGGGGCCCCCACCGTGGACCCCCTCCCAGCCTGGGTCAAACGCGGCAACGCCGAGGGCCGCCCGCGTCGCCTGATGCCCAGGCGACGCTCCTCGCCACCAAACGAGCGCGAGCCTCAGCACGCCGCTGATGCTCGCGCTCCCTTCCCGCGGTCTCCTCTTCTGCAGCATTACGCTCTCGCAGAAGGAGGCCAGAGCCGGCTCCACTTCATTTTCGCTGCCGAGTGATGGCGCGCACCATGTTCGGCAGCGAGACATCTCGCCTCGATGGTCCCGATCAGGACACGGCGCGTTCAAAGCACTCCCACGCAGCGCACACCTCGAGTGGCGCTCCCGCCAAACGTGTCCTGCTCAGCGTCACAGTTGCAGCAACGCGCCGTCGGCTCCTTCCCTATTCGGCACAGGTATCTCCAGCGCTGGAATGCCCCGAAAACACCTGTGCCATCCGGCAGGTGAGGCTTCCAGTATGGCCTCTGTTCAGCCACTCACATAGGAGTGGGCGAACAGCCCCGACCGTCTGGAGCCCCGCGGTAGGCAGAGCCAACCGGTCTTGCCACGCGTGCACCACGGACCGCCGGGCCTGGCGCTTCAACTCGCCCCAAGCAGGTTCCTGCAGCAACCGGGACCGCCCCCACCCCCGCACGGCTGTCGACGCGGTGACGATACGTCATCGCGTGCGACCGCGAGGAGATCCATGGGCGGCATCCCCGCAAGAACCGGGTCGCCGCCCCATGCAGACACGGTCCGTTACCCGCGGACGACCCTTTAGAGCCATCCGCCTTTGCACCCGACGCAGCATAGTCATGCCGCGCCGGGAGGCCGCCAGGTCGTCCGCCCAGACGGGGCCCCCGTATAGGGCCACCGGCTGAACCATTGCCACAGAGCAGTGGCGATCTCAGCCTGCTGGCCTCGGCAGGTTGGGCAGAATCCTGCCCAAAGCCCCGACCATCTCTCTCCAGCCGGGGGACCAGGCAGCGGAAATACTCCTCGAAGTGCTAGTGGTTATCGGGGATCAGCCCCAGATACCTCATCCAGCTTTCACTCCTCGATATTGGCCTCACCCACGCGGATCAGAGGGGGTGGCGGATCCTGCCGAGGTGAATGGAACGCTATCACCTCGGTCTTATGGACTAGCCACCGTCATCCCCATCCCTCTGATCGCAGTCCAGACGACGCGTTGCGCCCCTCCTCCGCGAGATGCTTGGGTCTTCTCCCCCAGTGCGCCCCACCACTTCTCCCGCTGCTAGGTGCGCCTCGGATCATTAGCCGCGGAGCGTCTCGATCGCCAAGGCGGTAAACGATAATAAGGCAGCGCAACGTCAGCTGCAGGAAATGCAGCTTCATAATCGCTCCATGGAAGGCTCGTGGACTTCTTTGACACCATACAAAGCACGGACAAGGGAATAATCTCGAAACGAAAAAAAACGCCGAAAAGACACAAAATGCCCGGTGGGTGTAATCAACGACATGCAATTGAATGAGCGGCAAAACGTATGCGTATTCCATTCTTTAGAAGTGTTTTTGTGCGCAACGCGCTACCAGCCGGAGTGAGTACGTCGAAACGAGAGCGGTATCGTGAATTTGGACAATGTCGAGGGACCGGGGACTCATTGGGCGGCGTATGCGGAGAGAGGGCATCGAGCTGTATGACTTTCGACAGCTTTGGCAATCTTCAACCGCCTAAGGAATTGACACAATATTTGGATAATGACGATGCGAAAATTGAATACAATCGAACGTCTTATCAGGAGCATGATCAGAGCAATTGCAGATAAATCGGTGTCTTCGCTTTCTACAAACGATTGGGCAACAAAAATTTAAGTGATTGTCCTCCGCCACTCTGATTCAGTACTAGTCGAGCAGCTTCTCGGAATATGTCGTTAATATTGACTCTAACTGGCAACAGTAGCATCTCGCTGTAAGCTACTTTCCACCGCAGATTTGTGCGACGATGATTACGAGCTGGGTCTAACAACCTTTGAAACGTATCATACAACACGCAACATCGACTCGAGCAACGATAAATTCTACTTCACAACAAACTATGACACCGACAACAACAGCGTTTAACACTCGCCACGAGTACATTACGATTCCCCACGGCTCCTACGAACTAGACGCCATTGCCAAGTATTTGAAGCAGCGATTACTCGAGCGATATCCTCAAAATCTCGGTGGTACCGACATGGTGACGATGGTGTGTATCCTATAGTGTTGTACGCCCCAACAACAATACCATGAAAAGCGAGCTGTACTGCTCGGCTGTTGCAGATTTTACGAAACCCAATAATACGGGATCGCTATTGGGATTCTCGGCAAATCGGGTATTAGAACCAGGACAGTGGCACGAATCGGACGACCTGATTAATATCATGAGCGTAAACATTATTCGCATTGATCAGAAAGTGCGATTGCTGGCGCGTACAACAATGGGAATATCGTACATACGATACATGAATTTTCTCCGAGAGTTCCCGCCAGGATATAAGATATCGGAAACGCCTGGACAGATCATTTACCTTCCAATCACCCGCATCGGATCATTACGGATCTAACGATACCTGTTGCGGATCAAAACGGACGATTGCTGGATTCTCGCGGTGAAGAGATGTCCACTGCAGGACTGCACGTGCGACGACGATAATACCTGTGGTGCGAACGAATGAGATGCTTGTGTTGAACGACTCCAGAAACACGTTTCTTCCAAACGAAATTGTTCACATGTCAAACGTAACTCTGATTACGTTAAAAACAAGTGGCTCAGTGCAAGTAATACTGCATTTTGGAAATCATTGGGATTCACGAAATCATTTAAGTTGAAAATGGTTGACATTCTAAGCATTGGAGGAAGCTGACGTTTGATGATCAAATAGCAAGCCTTGAGACTCACACATATAACCCATACGTTAACACGACGTTTGGACACAGTGATGAGATAAGAATACCTATACAACAGCAAGATTTATACACACGGCCGTGTGAAAGTTTCCTCTACGTGGAGGGGAAATTGACGATACATAAGTCAAAATGATGCTTCAACGGCGATAAGTTGGGAAACAATTGCATGGCGATACCATATTTGATGAGATCTGGATATGAGCTGAATGGTGTGGAGATTGACTGCAACAGAAACGTTGGAATAACTAGCACGCTTAAAAATTATGTATCACTGACATCCAGATGAAGACAAAAATATGGAGAATGCTGGATGGGGCTTGAAACGTCACGATGAGCTAGTAGTGAAAAAATCATTTCAATTTTTGTGTCCTGCCCAAATATTTGCTGGGATTTTGCGAGGACTACAAACGCTATTGAAGGGTTATTAATGGGTTGTCACGAATTGATTTTAATACGATCGCGCAACGATAACAATTCTCTAATTGGACCTCCAACGTTGGAAATTCAGAAATTGAATTGTTTAAAGTGTAATATGGAGGCCTCATGTGATGCTAAACGATGTTGATAAGCATAGTTTATTGCGCATGCAGTATGTTAGTGGGTAAACTTGAGTATTAGTTTTCGCTTGTGGGATTTGTATTGAATATCCTCTCTTATAGAGTACGATCAAGTATTTAGGGTTTCGTCAAGGGAGCCGTAAAGAAGTTGAGAAGCCAAGATATAGCCTCTCTGCTCGCAGACTGCTCGAAAGAATGTGATGACCGAAGATGCTACTTGGTTTGACCACCGCAAATTCAACAATGTAAACCCTTTTCTCGTTCCGAATTTTATCCAATGACGAGCATGAACTTGGACTTTGACGCAGAATATGTACGCCATCTTGTTTAACATGTATACGCATTTCCGCAAATCGTATTACGGACATAGTTGCAACGAGGTGGCATTATTCACCGTTGCCCAACCCTTACACCTAACTCTCGTGGTGATTGACTGCTCGCGACAAAATGAGTCGATCAAGAATAGCACCGTGGACGTGCGCATAGAATTCTCGATTGTAAAGAGAATGTGGGAGTTCGATGCCGCAACATCTTCTTGCCGAATTCCACAAATCATGCATCCGGTGGTTGGGACGGCAAAACATCACGGGCTACGGTGGGGAAGATGGCGACGTTCCGTACAGTATGGGTAAACAATAATCACGAAAGCTGTTGTCGATGAAGAAGATGACACATCGCACATCGCATATGTTACAGGCCAGCAGAAACGAGATTTTGGCTTGCGGATTTCCTCGACAGAAATACGAGAGCGAAAGCGACCATTGAAACACTGGGCATGGGAATTACGAGGTGATATCATATCTTTAAAAAGCTAAATGCACTTAATACGTTGGCGATGTGACAGACACGCAAAGCATTAGAAGCCTTGCAAAATGTATTTAAAATATTCAACTGGTGGTCTAAACGCCAGAGACAAAATGGACTTTTTTTTTTTTTCTTCATCCCTCCCATCCAAACTCCAGCACGTGATTTACGCTAAATTAAGATGATAGTTATAATTATTATGTAAAAGTTGAGCCATATATGTTCAAACAAAATTATACACGTTAGAAGTGGAAGCATTGTTGTTTAAAGTGGTACGATAGATGTTCAAAAAGTGGTAAGATATTATCGTCTAAAAGTGGTACCCTACATGTTCAACTGATATGGACTAGCTGAATGATGGGATTTAAAGAAGAAGGAGAAGTGACTCGGCTCCAGCCAATGACACATGCAAGGACGAATGGGGATGGTCAGCTAAGATTCGGAAGAACATGAAGAACAAAGACATCCGGCTCTTGCAAGCTTGGTGCATCTCTCGAGATATAGGTTTACATGCATGAGCCTGGAGATGCAGCGAGATCAGTTCTCCGTCGACATTCGAAGACATAATTACTTGAAGAAATTAGTGCTATTACTATGGTGATTAAACGTATCGCTCCTGAATTTAGCGGATTCGCCTCATGTGACGCTCAGGAGGTATGTACATACCAATGTTTATGGCATTTATTACGTGCGAACATTATATCGGTTATTGTGGGTTCTAGAACGAGCCGTCTCCACTGCCCCTCACCATCGCCGGAGAAGAGCACCCCAACGCCCTCCCAGTACGCCTTCGCCTCCATCGTCGCCGTCGCCGCCACCATCGCCGCCACCGCTCCTACGATTGAGACGACTGCAGATATTTGATGATCATTTTGGGCCCATACGGCGGCTCCCGGCGACCGCCGCGGTTCCCGTAACCCCCATTGCCGCCGTGGATCGACAGAAAGGCGGCCGCAGCCCCCGTCACCATAGCCGTCGCCACTGCCACCGCCTTCAAGTGATAATTTTTTTTTTTAATTTTTAATATTTGTAGTTAATTTTATTTGTTATTTTTTTTTCTTTTCATTACACTTCTTTTAAGTTTTCTTGTTTAATTTTTTTTTTTAAATGTAACAACATATAATATCATTTAAAACATATATTATTTCTTTTCAATTTTATTTATCTGTCTTCCACCTTTCTCTCCTCGCTACCTAATTCTAAAACAATATATTATCATTTAAAACATATATTATTTCTCCAATTTTAGCTACCCAGCCTTCCACCTTCACTCCTCGCCGCCTAATTTTAAGATGCAACGTTTCAAAAGTATTATATTTCATTCGGGCGTTCTTCATGCTGCCAAATGATGCCATTCGGCTCCATGCGGCTGCTCGAGGGGATTCAAAATTGCACGTAATCGCGCAATACGCTGTGACGTTGAAGATTGAAATAAACATTTTGAAAAATGATTTGCTTCCAGAATAAACACAATTGCAAACATTGCATATGAATGCTATTTCTCCGATCGATGCAACATTGATTCGCTACATATTGATTCGCTAGATCAAAAAATTTCGGGGATCATTCCCTCCCTCCCACCCTCTCAAAAAAATTTTTCCGACGTTGCCACAGATCTGGACACATCCCTCCACGATTGCGGCATCCCTCACTCCAAGGCTCGCGCGCGCGCAACCAGCAATCTAAAATGTTTTCGGGGATCATTCCCTCCGTCTGAAAAAATTTCCGACGGTGGACCAGGTCTCGAGAGGCCTCCGCGTGCTCAGCCCGGACTAATCTCCTCCACGATTGCCCCCCCGAGCTTGTGCGCGCGCAACCACCTTTCCACTCCCTGCAGGCCCCGCGCCGCTGCTGGCCCGCGCCACACTCCCCGCGCTCCTCACCTTTTTCCGCGCGCTCCAAACTCCCCTCACGCCCCAGGTTGTGAACCTGCCTAGATATACTCATCACACTGTCAATACTACCTAGCTCACTCCTCCCAAGCTACCTAATCCAAGCACATTCCTTGCCAGCAAGCTACCTAGCAAACTCCTTGTAAGTTAGCTACCTATCTCACTTCTTGCTAGATAGCTACCTAGCTCACTACAGGCAAGCTAAGTACCTAGCTTCACTTCGTTGGGTTAGGTAGCTACCTAGTCTCACTCATTACCAGCTAACTGACACAGCACACCCTAGCCAGATACCCACCTATCTCACTGCTTGCATGCCATCTGCTATGTAGCACACTCCTTGCTGTATAGCTACCTAGCTCACTCCACGCAAGTTAGTTACCCATCTCACCCGTTGGTATCAAGCTACCCAGCACACTCCTTTTTCCTTTTTTTTTCGTGGGGAAAATCTTCGAAAGACTCCCTCCCACCTCTTTGGGAGAGGCGGGAGGGTGTGAGATTCCCGCGCTCCATTATAACTGGCGCGGACCTACCCACTAAAAACCCCACGGTGACCTTCTTTCCGCACGATTTGGGAGGATACCGGGAATCGCTCGAAGCATACACCTCCGGTATCCCCCTGCGCCCGCGCTTTTGGTGCCCACTCCACAGGGGGACAAACGGTCCCCCCGGTGGCCCACCTTAGCCCATAGCGGCAGGACGAGGCCACTTCGTCCTCGCCGCCATCCGTCCCAAGCCGCGTCTAGCGGCGGGCGCGAGCCCCAACTCGCAACCGTCGCCAGCGAATCTTCTGCTTCTACCCTCGGCGACCGGCAGCCAAAGGCCGCACCAGGACCACCGGAAAGCTGCCGCTCCGTGCGCCGGACCCGGACAGGAGGCACTGCCACCCCATCCGGAGCCGACCTCTGTGTTGCTCGGCGGGAAAAGTGCTTTATCAGGACCCCCTCCCAGCCTGGGTCATGCACCATGCCGAGGGGCCGCCCCGCGTTGCCTGACGCCCAGGCGGATGCTCTCCTGCGACCAAAACGAGCGCGAGCCTCAGCGCGCCGATGACGCTCAGCTCCTTTCCCGCGGTCTCCTTCTGGGGACATTACGATTTCGCAGAAGGAGGCCACCGCCCTCCAAAAATAGATCCGGGATATCGCGAACGCAAACCGACTAACAAAAATTCTACGCCCGAGACATCCGGTTATTAATAGATATTCGCAGAGGTCAGCCCAACCTTAGTGCAATGGACGAGCCTCGCCCTGGAGGAACCGCCTCATTGATCGCTTGCAACTCCTACGCCAGGTAAGTATGGATTGGAAATTCACTGCTGAAATCGAAATCTCCTAATATAAACCTGCGAGATTTCTTACATAGTATTAATCAGGTCGTGTTCCGACCTGATCTGTTTAATTGGTAAGCGGTTGTCAGGAAGCATATTGACGGTACCGGATGGTTTCTCATCCGTTACCCAGACCTTCCTCGCGTTTCCGACTCTAATTTTGATTCAAATTAAATAACGAGTGTGGAAGTAGTGACGCTACTGGATGGATTGCCAATCCAGTTTTTCGTCTTAAACTTCCGTACCACGTTGATAATTTCTCCGAAAGTTCGAGTAACTCTGAACTAGTCGGCAGTTTTGGAAGTTACGGGGAGCTTCGGATCGTATGCCCATCTGCTAGTTGCCGATTCCAAATTAAGAGTGACGATCTAGTGGCTGCCGTCAAATTCGGAGGAGAGAATCTCCGGCTAGGGGCGCTGTAGACGGGATCTGAACACGTCTTCGTCCAACTTCCTATTGTCGTACCTTCTCTCTCTACACGCGCCGAAACGTTAGCTCGAAAATTACGCGTAGTTTCGTCGATCGCGTGATGTTTCGAAGAAACCCGTATGTGACAGTTTTTATATAATGTCTTGTTTTTCGCGTAGCGGACACGAGACGGAACAGTCTCGAGTCGGTTACATACGCAGAAAAAACAATACCGGGTGACGAATAATATTCTACTATTCGTATATGCATCGAATTAACGCGATATTTAAACAATTTTTTGTCTATAATATTATTAAAATAATTATATTCTATATAAATATTTATTAATATAAAATTAATTTTTCAATATTTATACAATACAAAATTTATTTAAAAAATCTTAATGGATATATATTTGTTTAAATATCGATTAAAATGCGATAGTTAATTGAAATCCGAAATAATTCGTTACCCGGTTTGTTTTCGGTTACGCGACCGACCAGGAAGATTCTAGGTCGACGCGTCCGCTATTCGAAACATTAGAGGACAGAAAACACGGTTCTCGAGGTTTTCTGTAAAGTCACGCGAACGATAAAGTAACGCTCGAGTTCGAACATGCCAAGTTCAACGCCCAGGCATAGAGAAGGTACGACAATTATAAATTAAACAAAGACGGACGAGAGACGCCACGGCAGCGCCACGCGACGAAGGATTCCCCCTCTCACGCGCACACTTTTGGCAGCTCATGTTCGACCGTCACTTGCTATCGAGCCACTGAACTGAGCATATCGATAAGCGAGCACGCTATCGAGAAGTTTTCAAAAATCTCCGAATCGGTCGAGTTATTCGACCCTTCGTTGAAGCTTCTCCAAAAAATTAGCCTGCTTTGTCGCGAGTTCCTAGATCAACGATCTAGCTCAGTGCGACACAACATAATAATAAAATTAAAGCGTCGAGTTATTCGAGCTTCCAAGGGCTAGACGGCTCCACAGTCCAGGGCTTACTGACAATCCCCTGGGTGGACCCACGGTCTCCCCACGGATCGAGTCATAAACCCGATCCTTCCTGGTTTTTCGAACGGTTACGAACCCACAGACCAAGGGTAGAAATAAAATACCCTTGAGTGGATTCGCCGTCTTCTAGCCGAAGCGCGGGACATCTAGGATCTCCCAGCTTACGGCAAAATTATCAGATCACGTCCCAAAATCGCTCGCCTGGTACGGCCGCAGTGCGTAGGACGTCGATTCTAAAGGAACGTGGTATCCGGAGCAACTGTAAGTCGCCCAAGGGCGCCGTTGTCAAACCGGTACCGCACCGTGCCCGTACGCACATAACCAGACGGTGAAGGGCCGAGGATAAGGGCGACGGTTGGAATCTTACAACCTCCACTGATCGCCCCTCCTACGACAACCAAGGGTTGCAGGCTTGAAAGATAGCGGAATTAGAATCTGGAATAAAGAAACAATAAGCGAGCGATTCCCGATTTAAAGGGAACGCCCCACACACATACAGTCCACTAATATAGCCGCGTATCGCGGCGACTGAGATTCCCCTCCTGGGTGCGACAAGCACAAACGAGGCGCGAGCACGAAAGAGAAAGACATCCGACGTGAGTCACGTTGTCAGGTATTTAACGCCTATTCTTGTCTCTTTCTGTTACAGATCATCGAAGCTAGACAGCCGGGAATACGTCTAGACCGGCAGACGGGTTTGTCTCACGTAATACGATTTCATAAACGACGTAGTCGTATTCATCGGCTACGTGAAAATTAAAACCCACTTGTATTCTTTTCCCCGACGTTCCTTCCTCGAGATCCGGACCACCGTTAGGCGAGGTTTTCAAACCTACTCCCTAACAATATTCATTTATTGATTTAATTTTTATTAATTAAATAAAAACTATAGATTTAATTAAATAAATTTTGAGTTTTTTATTGAGAATATTATTTTATAGTTTTTAAATTATATTTAAAAATGGATATTGTAAATTGATTATAGCAATATTTTTAAATGATATACAAAGAAATTCTTATGAAATAATCTGATATGATCCAAAAAGCTATTTAATAATAGAGAAAACTCAATTTTTAATTAAATATTGTAAATTAATTATAGCAGTATTTTGAAATGATATACAATGAAATTCTTATGAAATAATCTGATATGATCCAAAAAGCTATTTAATAATAGAAAACTCGACTTTTAATTAAATATTGTAAATTGATTATAGTAATATCTTGAAATGATATACAATGAAATTCCTATGAAATAATCTGATATGATCCAAAAATAGTATTTAATAATAGAGAAAATTCAATTTTTAAGTGGATATTATTAATTAATTATAGCAATATTTTGAAATGATATACAATGAAATTCTTATGAAATAACCTGATATGATCCAAAAATCCTATTTAATAATAGAGAAAATTCAATTTTTAAGTGGATATTATAAATTGATTATAGCAATATCTTGAAATGATATACAATGAAATTCTTATGAAATAGTTTAATATAGTTTAAAAATCCTATTTAATAATAGAGAAAATTCAATTTTTAAGTGGATATTATAAATTGACTATGGCAATATCTTGAAATGATATACAATGAAATTCTTATGAAATAGTTTAATATAGTTTAAAAATCCTATTTAATAATAGAGAAAATTCATTTTTAAGTGGATATTATAAATTGACTATGGCAATATCTTGAAATGATATACAATGAAATTCTTATGAAATAGTTTAATATAGTTTAAAAATCCTATTTAATAATAGAGAAAATTCAATTTTTAAGTGGATATTATAAATTGATTATAGCAATATCTTGAAATGATATACAATGAATTTCTTATGAAATAGTTTAATATAGTTTAAAAATCCTATTTAATAATAGAGAAAATTTAATTTTTAAGTTGTTACGAGCAGGAGCGCGAGATCCTGGATTCGGTCGAGGGCAGTACTCGACCGGTGGTTTTGGGTATGGTTAGGAAAAGAAAGGAGGTCCGGACGAACCAGGGCTCTATACCCTGGGAGCCGTAGGTGGAGGTTACGTGGACGAACCAGGGCTCTATACCCTGGGAGCCACGGGGTTAGATTTATAGGGAAAATGAATGGTTTCACGGACGAACCAGGGCTCTATACCCTGGGAGCCGCTAGTAGGAGTGGACGAACCAGGGCTTTATACCTGGGAGCCACGTAGGTTTTTAGGATGTTTTAGGATCTTGCTCTCTGTCGTGATGGTACACCTCGAGCGGTAAAGGTGTACCGGGTTCGTGAGATACCCCTAGCCTTACGGTTAATATGGTTCAGGGTTGCCTTGAGTGAATAACACACGTAAGGAACAATAACTTGAATATATATTTTTGACGATGCTCAAGTACAGCTATGGGTTTACAAGAAGTTGTACAATTGCTAAATTGCCTCGAAGGCGAAAGATTCGTTATCGGCTTTTAACGCGGCGCGTTCGCGGGAGCTCTACTCGATTAATGGACACTCACTGATAAACCGCT